>NW_021024878.1:1789783-1873009 GCF_004153795.1 Camellia sinensis | reverse complement strand
ATTTTTACGCTTGAGCGGGCTTTCTTTACGCTCGAGCGGGTACTCTGGCGCTCGACGCGGTAGTACCTTTTTGGTGTAAGTTCTGGGAGGGGGAAATTACGCGTCGAACGACTGGTTTTCGCGCTCAGCGGAGTGCTTTATTCTTGTGTCTTGGGCTCGAGCGGGCCTTCTTCGCTCGAGCGTGTCCAGAATTTTTGTTCTTGAGCTCGAGCGTTTGTTCTCCGCTCAGCAGGAATGTCGTATATCAGTTGGCAGCTGGGCATTTTAAAATCACTTTTGTATTCTCTCTCTCTCTCTTACTTTTCCAAAAAGCCATTTGAGAGTCTCTCTCTAAAACCATAACTTCTCTTAAGTATTGATCTAACTAGGGTGTTCTCACCTTTGGTCTTCACAAAAGTTGGGTTGATCGTCGGAGGGCTTTACCTTGATTCGAAAATTTCGAGTTTGAGCACGTTGAATTTCGTCATCTTCTTCCCTTGAGCTCCGAATTTGAGGTAGGGATTCTACTCACTTATTATGTCTTCGACATAGATTATTGGTGTTTTGATAAAGTGTTGAAGTTGGTGATTTTGGGACTTAGGGTTTCAAAAAGGTATAAACGAGGGTTTGATATTTTGATTCTTAAACATGTATTTTGGGTTTCAAAATAATGATGTTGTGTTGCTTTGATATATAGCCATTGGGTCAATATTGGTAAATGGGGTAGAAAACCAATTCTGTTGAACAAATTAATTGGCATAATTAATTTGGGAAAATTGTGGACTTAGGAATTGGATTGGAAATAATGAATTGGCTCATTATGTTGTGAAATATGGAGTTGGATTTATAAATCGCTCACTTTTGAAAACATTGATATTTATCTGTTGGAGCTTTTATTGTCTGTTTAGAAATAATTGCTTGGGCTACCGGTGGAGGGTAGTTTTGATTGTTGTAGACAATCATGATGATTAGGCAAACTAAAACTAATCAATTGGATATGTCATAGAGTATGACGGTTATTAGAATACATTAACGTTATGTATTGATTGATTGTGTATATGACCTATGTGATATATACATTGTGTGTGTGAGGGAGAGATAGGGGATGTACTCCACGGTTTAGGGGAAGATAGGGGATGGACCTCTAAACCGGATGTTGTATTGGGAGGAGTATGGGGATGGACTCCACTGATACAGCTCATATGCTTGTCAGATAGATGTTTGATATAGCATATGCTTATCTTTGAAGTGTTGATACAGCTCATATGCTTGTCATTGAAGTGTTGATATAGCTAAATGCATACTCTGTTGAATGTGGATATAGCTTGTATGCTTATCGTTGAGATGTTGAGTATACAACTAGTGTGTTTATCTATTGTAAAAATGGGAAAAGTTTAATATGAGTCATTGTCTCATATAAAGTGGTTGGCCAGGTTCTGAGCCGTCGATGTAAATTGTGAAATTGATAAGAAATGGAACTGAAGTGAAATGGAAATGGGTTATGAATTGGTTTACGGAACTGAACATTTATCAATTGCTAATATCTTAGTCATTTCTCATACTGTGTTTAGCATATCTCTACTGGGCGTTGCTCACCCTTTATGGGACATTATTTTCAGTACAGGTAGTATGCCACCTCTCAAGGACTAGCTTGGATGCATGATGAGAGTTGAAGACTCTTTTGTTTATATTTTGATTATTACATGTAAATTCCAGCCAAGGGCTTAATAATGTACTGACTTAGTACTCTTCTTTTTGTAACCAAGTGTTAACTTGGAAAGCTGTAAGCCCATAGGGCATTTGCTTTTGTTGTTAACATGTAATACAGTTGTAAGAATTACTCTGATGAATAGAAATGGTTGATTTCTTTTGTATCAATGCATGTCTAAAATGTTGGGTATTATGTATTATTTTGAGGGCGTTACACCTTAATAAGGGTTTGTATATGATTCAATTATTTATATTTAATTCGTTTGGGTAATACATAGCTAAACATATTTTTAATTGGAGGTTAATAATCTAATTAATTCCTAATACTAGTCATCCATATTTAAGAGGAATAAAAGGAAGGAAAATATAGGAATAACCGAATGAAAAATTAGAATCAAATGAGAGAAACCAAAAGATAAACAAGTAACCAAATTAAATAGATTGTAAGAGTGCAATTGTAATCGTGTTGTGCTTGACTTATTTGTTTAGGTCGGACGCCGAACGATTAGCACGTGTTTTTCAGGAGTCTACTGTGAGTAATACTATTGTAAAGATATGTTCAATCATATTTATTTTCTGATTGATAAATTATATTGTTTTTTGAAATGATACTTTTTATGGATTGAATGATGATCCTATTTTCTAAACTGTATTCGTGGCATCCTTAGCATGCTGCTATTGTTATTGATATTGTTACAGAGATCTCTGTCAGTTCCAATTCTTGAAACTATTGTCTATTATTTGATGGCCATCAATTGATTATTCGGTCTTTAAGACCTATTGTATTGTTGCTATTAGATGTACCACGTATGACCTATACGGATATGATTGATTGAATTGAACGATTAAACGATTGATTGACAAAAAGATATTGATTGAAAATATTCTATTTATAATTGATTGTTTTAAATACTGTAAGGATATCATTCTTAACCTCTTTACACAGTTGTTATTCACTGGGCTCTAGCTCACTGTTTACTATATATATGTAGGTGATCAAGCACCAAATCAAAGCTAGTGGCGTCGACCCGAACCCTTGTTTTGTCAAGCCAGCTATTGTGCCTCATCGCCAGGTTCTGAACCATTCCATGTCAGGGCTTATTGGGTGATTCAAATTCACCCTTTTGACATAGTGTTTATGTGATAACAATGTTTATTGAGTTTTGTTAACTATTTTTGGCAATGGGATTTAATTCCCTAGCTTATGTTTTGTTATGTACACATGTGTGTTATGGACTTAAGTGTTTGTATAATTCCAAGTGTGCAAAATTTGTTTGATCATTTAAGTCCCCACAGCTCATTGGACGGTATTTTCTATTATTGTTTGGCTTTCGCCAACCCTCATTATTGTGTTATTGTTATTATTGTTAAACAAGCCTTTGGTAATCAAGGATTACTGGCCGATTACAACACTAAATCTATAGGGGCGGGTTTGGGTCGTGACACACTTGCACATAGCTATGCCCTCTACTTACATTTGACACCTAGTCTGACATTACCTCATGACTTTTAAAAAGTGACAGTTAACGCCTCACACTTTCGATCAAGTTTCAATGCAACATATCTGTTAACCCACATTAAATAAGATGCCTAACGTGGATTAATAGGTGAGTTGGATTGGAACTTGACCGAAAATGTGAGGTGTGTACTGTAACTTTTTTAAAGGATAGGGGACAAAGTGAGATTAAGTGTAAAACACATGGTGTTAAGTATAATTTGCCCTTTATTGTATTGTCTTTAAAAGTGGCCATGTGAATTCACGTGCTACTTTTTCATTTGTCTTATTTAACGTGGGTTAACAAATAGGTTGAATTGGAACTTGACCACAAGTGTAAGGTATTAACTGTTATTTTTTAAAGGTCAAGGGATAAAGTAAAACGAGATGTTAAATACAGTGGTGCTAAACATAATTTACCCTTTTTATCCTAGTATATATGCAAAACATATGAAAATATGACGAGAAATCCTATGGTATACACCCTTACAAGGGTGTGACCGGTGTGTACCATACAAATTGGCATAAATTTATTACAAAATTTTGTAATATCAATCACAAAATGTGTAATCTCACCATAAATTAGCATAACAAAATGTTCAAAATTTTATGTTCATGTAACAAAAGTTCATGGCTTAGTTACGACATTTTTTGTTACGCTAATTTGTATTTTGTAGTAAAATTATGCTAATTTATGACAGGGTGCATATGAAGGAAATTCTGAGTGTGAAATGTATGGTGTTAAGTGTGAGGTGTTTACTGTAACTTTTTTAAAGGAAAAGAGGCAAAGTGAGATTGAATGTAAAACGCATGGTGTTAAGTGTAATTTTCCCTTTAAAAGTGGCCACATGAATTCACATGCTACTTTTTTGCTTGTCTTATTTAACGTAGGTTAACAGATGGGTTGAATTTGAACTTGACCACAAGTGTAAGGTGTTGACTGTTACTTTTTAAAGATCAAGGGGTAAAGTGAAACATGTTAAATGAAGTGGTGCTAAATGTAATTTACCCTTTTATCCTTCATGTATATATGCCAAACAAATGAAAATATGATGAGAAATCCTATGGTATACACCCTCCAAGGGTGTGATGGGTGTGTACCATACAAATTGGTGTAACTTTATTATAAAATTTCGTAATATCAACCACAAAATACGTAATCTAGCTACAAATTAGCATAACAAAATGCTCAAAATTTTGTGTTCATGTAACAAAAGTTTGTGGCTTAGTTACAACATTTTTTGTTACACTAATTTGTATTTTGTGATAAAATTACTCTAAATGAAGGTGTATATGAAGGAAATTCTATTTTCACACACCCTTTAATCTCTATGCACATCATATCTCAATTCACACACTTATGAATTTGATTATATATTATTATTTTCATTCCACACACCAAATGATCCAATTATAGCCCTCACCCATAATTTGTACACATACCACACAAAAACACTTTTCCACACACCACGTCTTTACACCCCTAAATCATTTTCACTATTTACACCAAATCCTTGACTTTGACAATTCTAGTATTCCCCTGGCAATTTGACACATTTCCAGAAATATTAGACTCCATTGAACACCTACATTCAACTCCACTACATTCTTGAAGGCAAGAAATATTTATTTCCCATCCATTTCTTGGTTATATAGTGGAATAAATCTACAAAAATAAGTTGTATTTTTATCATTTTTTATTGTAGTTCGACGTTGGTTTGTGATGAGATGAAAATAATTCATTTAGAATTGGTTTTCCGAATCAATTCGTTTTATTAGATTTTATACTTCCAAAAATATTGAATTTTTTCGATGATATACTTCCAAATTTTGTCTATTTGTTTGGTTATGTACTTTTAAAATTTGTCTATTTGTTCGGAATTGGTTTGACGAATGAGAAGTCCGAACAGAAAAAAACCTACATGTAAAACTAAACTTTTAATCACTGTATTGGTTATAAACAATCATATTCTTATAAGAATCTAAACTTCCATTGGTATGCAAATCATTCATCACAAAAATCAAGAATGAAGGTGGGTTCAAATGGAAAAAGGTAGAAACAATGGAGTATGAACTTACACAAACCTAGAGATTAGAGGATTTCATGGCATATAGGGCCCGTTTGGCAGAGTTGTGGGAAAGTGATTATAAATTATAACTTAACAGATTATAGTTTATAGCTATGAACATAAGCTGTTAACCTGTTTGGTGCAGCTGTGATATTATAGATTTAAGCAGCAGAGTAGTGTTTGGTTGATAAGCTGTAAAATAGCTTTTTATTGTATAATTGTCCCTTTTGCCCTTATAAGATATAAAAATGATTATTTTGTCATTTTTTTCAATTTTAATTTTTTAAAAAAAAATATTTCATTAATAAAAGTTAATATAAATGCAATGGTTGTAACAATTTTTTTCCATTATAAATTAATTAGTATCAATTAATACTAAAATTAATAATTAGTTTCAATTAATATTAATAATCAACAATTGTTATTAATTAGTATCAATTAATAATTAATAAATAATACCAATTAATATTGATACCAATATAAAAATTGTTGATTTTTTTAATTTATTAATTAGTATCAACTAACATTAATAATTCAATTTTATTATATTTTTTAATTATAAAATAACAATTTTATTATAATATTGGCTCCTTTTCTTCTTCGTCCGTATGTCGCCAGTGGCAAAACAACAACAGCGAAACATGATGCAAACGACGGCTAAACACGATCCAACGATGGCGAAACAATGGACCAGAGACAAACAATGGTGGCGAAACAACGACAGCGAAACAAATCGAGATCGCGATCATGATGAAGAGTGAGCAAATAGAAATCTATTCATGAAACGAATAGAGACAAATATTTACATATATATATATATAGACAATGCATGTGTGATTTTCGGCAGCGAAGCAGATCGAGGAGCTAGGGTTTCACCACCTCTGGTTCGTGCGAGAGAGAGAGAGAAAGAGAGAGAAAGAGAGAGAGAGAGAGAGCTCTAGTTCATTGGTTCGTGAGAGAGAGAGAGAGAGAGGAGAAGAGAGAAAGCTCTGGTTCCCCGGAAATCTCTAAACACCTTGCAAGAGACAAAAATGAGTGTGTTTTGGTTGACACACACGGTACACTAGTAATAACTTGAAATTATGAGGGACATTTAAGTCATTTTGCCCCTCAAATTGTAACTGCATGCTTAAGCTGATCAAAAAAAGCTTCTCCACTCTCACTCAAAGAAAAAGCTGATTTTTGGCTTATAAAAAGTTATAATCTGTATTATTAAGCTGAACTAAACACACCAAAATAGCTTAAATTAAGCTAAAAGCTGAAATAAGCTGAAAACAAGTCCTACCAAACAGGGCCATAATGGAGGACAATAGAGTGTAACAATGGAGAAAGTGAGACAATAGAGGGTTTTAAATTATTTTTTTCCTAAAAGATGTGAATTGAGAATTATTATTTCAAAAAGTTATGTATTCAAAAAATTAGGTTATAATATTTATTGTGTGTATTGATGTCCATTGTGGTCATTTTGTTTCATATATAGTAAAATTATAAGAAAAATTTAGAGTGCTGCTATTAGCACCCCCATCAATTATTTTGGACCCCCCATTTATTTGGACCACTACTTATAAATTCTAAAACCCTTAAAATTTCTTTTCTCCCTCCAAATAATACCAAAATTATCACAAATTTCCACCCATTCAAATGCACACCCCCACACCCTCCACACCCCAAAAAGCTTCTCTCCCAAAACCCTAACAAAACCCAAGACGGTGGAATTCCCCAAAACTAGTGGAAAAAATTTGTAGTGATTAAGAAGTTTTTTTCTCTACTTCATTACGTGGTTTGTCAATCTGTTTGTTTTTTTTTTTATTACCTCTTTTCACACACATAATATAATCCACTTTCATGCTTCTCTGGTTGGTTTTCTGTTATTCATCCATGACCTCACTGTACTTGTATGCTCTTTGTGTGAGCAAAATTGGACAAGATTTTACCCCCCGATCAACCGACCAATCGACCACCCAAGGGTGGTCAGACCTCCTTTGTTTGCCTATTTCTGCTGCTGCTTCGATTATTAGTTCTTGAACAAATAAGAAATGTTTGGTTACCTGTTCATGAGTAAATAAACAATGTTAAGACCTGTGTTTCCGAATTTCAGTCATATGTTTGGCAGTTCAGTCTCGAAAAAGTAACGAACACTTTTTATTATGTTTGACATTTTTTAAAGAAATTTATCTTTACAAGGCCAATCTCCTCTGAGTTAAGAATATCATCAAAGTTATAAATCTCTTCTGAACTTTTATTGTTGTACTCCTCTCGTCTCATAGAGTTGTGGTTGCCGGAAAAACTTACACTCATTGTCATTACTGGAGAAGTGTATGTAATCAAATGGTTGCCACCATTGCCACCAGAATATTGCAATCAAAGGGTTTTCAAGGTTTTAAGAGTGGGTATGTTTTGAATGTGGGATTTGGGTAAGATGGATGGGTAGTGATGGAGGTAGGTGGTCTCATAAATCCTAACTCATAATATAATCGGTGTGTGAGCTTAATTGTGAGATGAGATATCTCAAAATTTTTGATGTCCTTTTTAGTAATTTCATTTGAAATTATTATTGTAATAAAAAAAAGCTAAAAAATGAAGGGTCGAAAATAATTGATGAGGTGCTAATAGCAGTACTCAATATTTATTTCAGTAATGATTATTTTGGCAACTAAGAAAAGCCAACTTATTGACTTATTTAATTACATTATCCCTTCACTTTTTTATACATTAAAAAAAAAACTAATAAATTAATTTTTTTTCCTAATTGCCAAAATAGGCCTAAGTTTATACACAGAGACCTCCTTCCAAATCTATAATCAAATACTACTCACATATCATTTTTACCCACTTTTTTTTGTCTTTTCTTACGCGTTAACCTCTTGCGTTACACATCGAATCCTGGCAGCTGCAAAATAGAGTTTCTTCTTCTTCTTCTTCTTCTTCTTCTCTTGTCCCCCCTTCCCAACGGCCATAACTCTGAAAAGGCACCTCTCCATCTCAGCTTTTGCAACGTTTGCTCTTGCTCTGCGCAAACCAGGTTTTTGCTTTCCCTCAAATTTCATGTCTATATATATCGTCTCTCTAACTATGCTGTTAGTTTAGGTCCAAAAATGGTATTCCAGGAGCGGTTTAGGGGTAGAATTTCAATGTGCTTTATTGGTTTCTATTTATGTTATTTTTGGGGTAATTCTGGCTGATTGTTCGGTATGGATTTATTTTTTATTTTTTATTTTTTGAAAAAAATAGTTGTGTTTACCATAAAAATACAGACAACATCCGACTTGCGTGGTGGGTGTTCTTTGAATTTTATTTATTTTTAACTTTGAACACCCTTGTCCACTCTATTGAATACCTAGTTGGCCTAGATGTACTTTGTTGAACACCCAACCCAGAACACACTAACTCTTAAAATACATATATAATTGCAGCAACAAGAGGCTTTCCCAAAATAGGCCTACCTACTAAGTTATTTCCCAAACTAAGCTTAGTTTGGCCGAAATTTCCAGAATAAGCTAAAGTGTGTTTACAAAACACGCTTTCAACATGTTTCTGGCCTAGCCGCACAAAATGAATAAAATCATAAAAGCGTGGTTACAAAACACACTTTTAATTAAGAAAATGCTGTTCCTATTAGTGTTTTCATTTTTAAGTGAAAGCGCAATTTTGAAACACGCTTTCCAGAAAAACTTAAGGAAAAAAAATAGAAAATCTTTTTCAATCTCAAAAAGGAGCTCTTGATAAATTCATTACAACTAAAAAAATATAACAAAAAATTTAGACTAAAATTATGTAAATGAACAATTAACTGATCCAAAAGAGTTAGCATATACTGAAACTATCCAAAAAAGAAATGATAATACAAAAATTTAAGCGAAAGCTCCATAAATGAACGAGTGATTGATCTAAAAGAGTTAGAACATAATGAAACTACGCAACCAAAAAATGACATTGCAAACAATTTATTCGAAAAAGATTTGTTAGCAAAATATAAAGATTTAATTAATATTTTTGCATCTCAAAAAGATAAAAAAATAAATTTTAAATAAAAATTTTATTAAAAAAATTATTATATAAAAAGTCTCATTTTTAATTATTGCTTTAGACCACAAATTATCTAGAGCCGGACCTGCGTGCCGCTTAATTCAAATAGATAAAATCTTTTAATCTAATCATAAAAACTGATTAAAATGGTAAAATAATGTCATTATCCAACAACAAAAGAAAGGCACCAAACAGTTTGCAGAAAAAACTAATAAAAAGCAAAACGAATAAACAACAATCTGAAATAAATTTTCTGAATGAATTAGAAAACCCAAGTATCTTACTGTTTTACAAAAGCCAGTAGAAAATTTTGTCAATGAAGAAACCAGTAGGAAATCTGTCACCATACAAAGAAATTAAGTTGACTTAGTTCTTTATATAATTCCACTAGAAACAGTGGAAATATGTTGCCAATCATCTTCTCAACATACTGCTCGTTCGAGTATTATCCTTCCACTACTTCATTAATGTACATTTTCTTTCCAAATTCGTTCTTGTCACTGATATGACCAAGAAAGTCTCTCACAAAGCGTAGCAATTCCATTGGCCTGTTAGGCTAGACACTTGCGTTTGGATGTTTGATTAGCTTTTCAAACGGAGTATTGGCTGAAATTCTAGTTTGCCAATCAGTTGCACAAGACACAAGTCGTATTGTCGTGTGTATTGTAATTGAAACATAGTTAAGCACCAACCCTTTAAGCCTGCACTGCCCTTGTATGTAATCATTCTAAACCTTTCCAAAGAAATGAAGTTTTGATTGCCAATGCCATAAAGATGGATGACTTGCAATGAACCATCGCATGCCACTGATACTGCTCGTTCGAGTATTATCCTTCCACTACTTCATTAATGTACATTTTCTTTCCAAATTCGTTCTTGTCACTGATATGACCAAGAAAGTCTCTCACAAAGCGTAGCAATTCCATTGGCCTGTTAGGCTAGACACTTGCGTTTGGATGTTTGATTAGCTTTTCAAACGGAGTATTGGCTGAAATTCTAGTTTGCCAATCAGTTGCACAAGACACAAGTCGTATTGCCGTGTGTATTGTAATTGAAACATAGTTAAGCACCAACCCTTTATGCCTGCACTGCCCTTGTATGTACTCATTCTAAACCTTTCCAAAGAAATGAAGTTTTGATTGCCAATGCCATAAAGATGGATGACTTGCAATGAACCATCGCACGCCACTGATAGTTTTAATACAAGCATTATCTACCATAACATGTGAATATGTTTCAAGTTGAAAAATCTAGAAATCCCCTAGATGTTGATTTGTGATTATGTATCAATTTTAAGCAGAATATAACAATCCCAATCAAACAATCAAACAATCAAGACAAAGAGACACAACGATTTTACGTGGAAAAAACCACAATTGGACACCTCCAACTGTGATCAAAAAACCACGAGCAACAGCCACAAAACAATCCACTAAGAAGATTTAAAGAAAATACACAGGTATACTCTCAATTACCTAGCGAATCCACGCCTAATTGAACCAACCTCTATGTGCCTCTTCCAACCCGTCTTCACCTCGGAATTGTCTTTACGATGAGCCACCCCGGAATCCACCAAAGCTTCAGGCTCGAATTCTTCAGAATCCACCGAAGAACAACTCTCTCTTTTGTAGAACAAAACACAACCTTTGATGTACTCTCTTTAAACCATAAGTTGAATACTCAATAAAACATCAAAGAAAACTCACAAAGTATCTCAAGATATAAACCCTAGAAACCAAAAAGAAGATCTGGAGTAGTAATCCGAAAATCTGACCCAACACGCGAATTTATAGAATCTGTCCCGCGATCTCCGCTCGAGCGCCCAACAGCCCGCTCGAGCGGCTTCAACAAAATATGCGCGTGATATAACAAAGGTCCGCTCGAGCGCCAGAAAGCCCGCTCGAGCGCAAAATCACATATCTCAGTACTTTTGCAGGCGACCAAAACTGCTGGAACCAGGGATTCTCCGCTCGAGCGCGGGTATGTCCGCTCGAGCGGACAGGCAATTTTGAATGCATTTTTGCATTTTGCTTCGGGGGCGCTGCCCCTCGCCCCCGCCGTGGCGCTGTCCCGGACCCGCCAAGGGGCGCTGCCCCCTGGACCCCCGCGAGCTGACCGGGCAGCTCGATCCCCGTAATAATTAGCGAAGTGGCAATCTTTGGAAGCTTTATCATCACAAACTTCTCTGAAAATCACAATTCGGGTTGGATTCGCATCTAAACACTCATAGCCTCACTGAAATAAAAAGTGCGAATAAAATTACAACTCAAAGGAGTTTTGTCAAACGGGATTGCCAAGAAATAAAACCTAACACAAGTCCTCCGCAACTTTAAGATTTTCAACCTTAAGTATCTTGTCAAAAATGACAGTGCACAAGTCAGTCATATCTTGTTTAATCCCTTCATTGACAACATTAACATCAAACTCACTTGACTTTATAGTTGTGTTTGGCTTAGATGACCTATATAGGAGGACGACTTCAACCGTTCGAGTCTCCTCCTCACCCACATAGTTTCTAACGAATCGAAGACCATAGTTTTTAACACAATCTATGGATCCATGGAATTCTTCTCTCTTATGAAGAAAACACACGCTTAAAATCATTCCCCATAGCACTCTTCTGAAATCATCATTAGGATGATAATCACCCCACAGTCTATAAATTGGACACCATAAGTCTGTCTACCCACATAACCACTTATCCAAAGTAGAATCAAATGCTTCAAAATTTTAAAAAAAAATTACACTCGTTGAATTTTTTAACAGTGTAAGGTGTCATAGAGAGTGAAGAACGTATTTCATAAAAACTCCTGTTGACATTACATTCTTGTGTAATGTCAAACTTTACTTGTTTAGTAGATGTGGGACGACCACAAGATAGTTTCAGCATTTTAGGCTCCTAGCTAATTTTATCAATTTTCCCTTGGCTAGCCTCATCATTTTTCCTTTTACCACCTTTTTCATCAATTTGTTCTTCTTGAGATAAATCACACACATTCTCATGTTCTTTTTCTATGTTCTTTTCTTTAGGATAATCAGGGTGAATTGTCTTAGAAGTGGAGCCTTTCTTCTTTGGTGGCATTATTTGAGACACCGAAAAACAACACAGAAACCAACTAGATAAAAACATAAAACATGAGTAAAAATCAGCACTTCATTTAAGCCAAGAAAAAATCAGAATAGAAGTGCAATGGAACAAAAATAAGAAGAAAAAAAAACAGCACTCCAACAGAACTCAAAAATAGAACACAATATATTTGACTAATTTTTTTTTAAAATTTTAAATATGCTATAAACAAAAATGTAAATCTATATCTAATTGTCAACCAAGATTAACAAAAACAAAGTATCATGAGAATTGCATTACATGGAAAGAATATAAGTATCATCGCAAGGTCGACCCGGCCTGACATTGGACCTAATCTAATCATTCCAAGTCCACTCCTAAGAGAACTTCTACATATCAAGCCTGCCCATTAATCCACTCTATATGAACTTCTTCTTTTTTTTTTTTTTTTTTTTTGGGTTTCAAAATACTATTAAATAAATTCGATCATTTAATTATTAAATGAATTTGGACGGTTAATAAAATTTAATTGTAAATATTTTTTGAATTTTAAGTCTTCAATTCTTAGGTTACCAAAATATTTTGGAGAACAACACATTAAAATGATGAATGCAACTTTAACTTGTATAATATAGAGTAAAGAAAAGAAGCTTTCAATTTTGTGAAGAGACATGCACCGAAACAGTCGGGTCCCTCAAATTTCTATCGATGTGCCATCATAAAGCAAAAATGATAGAAGACCCAGTCTCTACCATCGCTAGTGGGAACACATGATTTTAAGGCCCTCCAAAGCACATAAAAGATAAGACTGACACAAGAAAGATCCATCGGATCCAAAAACGAATTCACACTTTGCAAGCACCATCCTTACTTTGTGATAAACAATCCCGCAAAGGTGGAAAATATGAATGTCTATGACCTATTCCCATGAGTTCCACAATGATTTGTCATGTATACATTAGATTAAAGATTTACATTTGGCTTCACATGTCCATCCTTTATGAAGACAAGTGTTTAAGTGATTTACTCAGAAACGAATATCCCCCACCAAGGAAATTATGCCATGCAGGATATGCAGTACCCCAGTGATTTAGACCGCAAGACTAAAGTGAATCATTCGACTTTATATATATATATATATTTTTTTTTTGATCTATAGAAGAGAAATTTATTGATGAACCAATGCAAAGTACAAAGTGAAGAGGTTACATTAACCAGCTAAGAGGAGAAAGCATGAAAGTTTGAACTATCAAACAAAATCATGATTCAACCCCAGAGCATACATAGGAAAGATAGAAGGCAAGGAGCCAATATAAAGCACTTAAAGAAAACAACTGAAATACAAATAAGAGAAGGAGTACAATAAATCACTAAATGATCCCAACCTCTAATTGGAATCATTTTTGAGAAGATTTAGCAGCCAGTCAAGAAGGAAGGGAGAGTCTCTCCTTTTGGATTTGATCTTTTCGAACTTCATGTATGTGAAGAAAGAAATCATGGATGAAGAAACTTGAAAGACCTAAATTTGATTTGGTCCAGAAAGCTGTGTGCAATTTAATATCTTCAATGAGTTTATCCCAACACACTTGAGAGTTATTAAATATGATGTTGTTCCTAGAAAGCTAAATGTTCCAAATGATTACTAAGGAACAAAGCTTCCCAGATCATTCTCTTGAGGCTTCTGAAGGTAGAGTTAAACCACCAATGAGAGAGGGGTACAATGGAAAAAGGGCAAATCCATTCAATTTCCCACCAACAAAGTATGGCAGACCAAATTGACCAAGAGAAGTGGCAGTGTAGAAACAGGTGGTCCACAGATTCAGAGTGTTGATAGCAGAACACACAGAAGCTACCTTTTTATCAACAATTCACGAGTTGCAATTTTCTTTTTGAACAGTAACCAGCAGAAATTTTTTACTTTAGGTGGAGCAACGTTCTTCCACAAAAGTACACTGGAATCATTCTCACCGCCAAAGAAGCTTCATAATGATTGCAAAAGGACTTAACCATGAAGCTGCCATATTTGTCTAAATTCCAATGGAACCTATCTTGGTGATTAGAGCATGGGAGGGTGTGATTGATAATTTGGAGAAGATCGTGAAGTTTCTGAACTTCCCAAATACTAAGGCTCCTACAAAAATGGAGATTCCATAATGGACCTATTTCTGAAAAGGAGAAGATCTAGGATACGAAGAATAATTTTTGAAGGGACAAGGAAAACAATCTTGGAAAAATAGAAGAAAGAGGTTTGGGATTGATCGAAGAATCTGTCTAGAATAGAATACCAGTTTCCGATCCCAATTTCAACACTAGATTGTTTAGGAGCAGATTATCAGAACTAGAATTAAGATGAAGGAGCACGAAGATAAGGGGGGAGAAGAGGCAAACTAGCTTTTATTAGAGATATTGTATTTGTGGGACTCATTCAACTATATAACTCACTGGGGTGATTATACCGCATGATCTCCACCTGCAGTAGGGTTGACTGCACTAGTCTCCCAATCATGGATTTAAATCACAGTATCAGGTAGCATAATGATCGCGGTCATGTGTAACGGTTATCAAGATTATCGGTCATTGTGTAATGGGACTCGAAAACTGAGCTTCTATTTTTTTTTAATTTTTTTTTTCAGGTATTAGCAAATGCCAAAGAAACTTATTGATAGGCATGTTTTAAGTCTTCTGATCATATTTATCACAATTTGAATCTTTCTAATAGTTTTCATCAATAGTGTAACAACTAAAAATATATTTTCTGTAGATAAATTGAATTTTATGTTGATTTCGTGGCCAAAAAGTGGATAAGCACATATGGTAAGAGAATCACTGCTAGGATAATTAGGAAAACTACTACAATTGATAATTCATAATTCATAATTCATGATTCATAATAATGAAGCAACCACAAGCCAATATGATGGAAGTGTGATTCTAGAAATAATATTTTTAGTTTTGGCAATTTTGGAAATAATAGAGAATCAAAATTATTTTGATTTAATATAGAAGATGCTAAATTAATTAGGTTCCTAAAATGTGTTGATTTTATTTTCCTATTTTATTAGTTTTTTGTTCTACAAGAATTAGGTTTATTATAAATAATTATGCAAGCCTTATAACTCAATGATTCTAATGTAATGAAACTTTTAAGTTTACTTTACTCTTTCTCCAACCATATTTGTACTTTGATTAATCAGTATGAATAAACCATTGTTGATGCCTTTATTCCCTGTATTCTTGATGAATCAACAAGTTTAGAGAAAGGTTTTGTTTATGGCATTTGTGTGTGAATCAACGGACTCAACATTGTTGAACTCATCCTTTCTACATGCTTCCCTACATCAGTTGGTATTAGAGCTCGAGTCCTGATCATGGTGATAAGAGGAGCACTATCAACCATGTGGTTGGAGTGCCACTATTGAAGATTTGTAAAGAACAAGGTATGTTCCATGGGAGGGATGACTTCAACAAATGGTTCATGCGATTAATGCAGTGGCACAATATATCATAGACTTAACCGTTGTAAATCAACCTTACTGTCTACTACCCCAGATCCAATTATGGGCGAAAAAATCGATACAGATGACAAACATAAATGTCAAGTTCATACTTGATACATTAGAAGAAAGCCACAGAAGTTAACGGCAGTGATATAAAGACTTGATACATTAGAAGAAAGCCACAGAAGTTAACGGCAGTGATATAAAGTTGCCCAAGAAGTCACCAAAGTGTCCCAACCTTTATTTGATAGTGGTCTGATGTGTCGCATGATAAGGTAGCACAAATTGTTGGCTACTAATATTTCATTCAAGCCTTTATTTGTGTTCATCTATGTAGGCCAATGTTTTGTGTGTCCAATAAAGAGGACAAAAACCCGTTAAAAGAAGATTTTGATCAAAAGTCTTCTAGTAGTGAAATTAAATTTTGGGTCAACAACAAGCTATGAGTTTCTTATCAGTGGGCCATTCAAGTAAATTTATGTCAATGGATATTAAAATTAATCTTAAATACAAAGTAGATGCAGACAAGTATAGGCATATAAAATTATTTCAATTAATGAAAACTTGACGACGACGAGTTTTCTCAAGCTAGTTAGAATGATGTAGCCGTGACTTTAGAATTTTTTTTTTTATAGCTATTTTGGAAGTAAAAGGCAATTAGGAATAGTTTGGCTTAGTATAGATGCCAAATTATTAACTTTCCTAAAGTTTTGGTTTCATTTTCCTATTTTATTAGTTTTTGTTCTAAAAAAAAATAGATTTATTATAAATAAAGATGTAAGCCTTATGGCTCAATAGCTTTTGATGATTTATGAAACTTTGAGTGAGTTTGCTCATCCTCTAACTTTGCGTGTTCTGTGGAATATTGTTGATGTCTTCATTCCTGGTATTCTTAGTGAATCAATATTTTTAGAGTAGGGTTTAGTTTTCGACATTCGTGCATGAATCAATGGAATCAAAATTGCTGTTCCAACTCGTCCTTTCTAAATGCTTCCCTTAATCACAATATTTGTGGTAAAACAATACTAATGGCAATACATGCACTAACTACAAGTTGTTGGAATTTAGGAGCATACGTGACATAATGGATCTATTATCCAGTTACATGAAATGGAAACACCAATAACCAAGTCAATAACAAATTAACCATTTTATTAAGTAGGGTTGAGAATAAGCTTGAAAGATTTAAGATTTAAATGAGGAGATCTCAATATTTAAAAAAGTGGAGAGTAGCAAACGAAAAAGAGAAAGGTAGAAAAATAATGTAAATGTGACTAGATCGAGTTTGGGTGTGTTGTATACCTAAAAACGCTATGTAAACCATATCAGTTGAAATAAGGGTTGTATTAGTTAAAATTTGGCCATATCAGTCGATAAGGACAAATACAGCAATACAGCACCAATATGAAATAGTATATGTTGTATCAGCCGATACAACTATGATTTTTTCCCTCGGGGATACAAGTATACATATCTGTAGTGGAGGATCCAAATACCTTTACATAACAATATTGGCGATATTTAAAACCATGCCCTACTACCTAAGTCAAAGGAGGAAGGACTGTATGTTGAGCTCTTCAACATAGCGTCGCAAGACTCTGGGATCTAATGACTTGGTGGCTAGAGACAAACGTGTCAATCAAAATGTCACCTCGTTGGAGACATTTATTTCATTTGAGAGAGAGAGAGAGAGAGACTGCGTCATTGAGTTTCTTGTATGAATGCTTGAGGATCAAGGTAAATCCTAATGGATTGATATGCTCCGACACGAGCTGGCATATGCTAACAAAATTATGGAATATATAGGGAATTCATTATCAATCACATGAGCTTCATATAAATAGGATAACAAGTAGTACCTGTAGACGTCCCATTTTTGACTGTCCTCAAGACTTGGACGTCATCTCTTGCCACTCAATGATTATGACTGCATATGCTCATTTTAGTGCCCGAAGTCCTCCGTGGAATGCCCTATAGCTTTGAGCCTTTAAACCATGTCCATTCTATGCCTTGTTTTGGACCAAAACCTTCAAGCCTGCAACCCCTAGTGGCCAGCTGGCCACTGTTTGAAACTGCCGACCACCAATTGTGCTTTGCCAGCCATCCAAGTGGCCTGCCGGCCAATGGTGGTGCCTTGCCGGCCACACTAGTGGCCTCATTTTTCAGATATTTTGTTGACAGTTGTGCCAGCTATTACTACAATTGGCTACATCTCCTTACACGTGTATAAATGGAGAGATATATCTCAGCCAAGTGCATGTTTTTCTATATATAAGGGGTCTCCTCCCCCATTTTTGAGGGTTAGAATTTTTGGAGCAAAAATTCTCTCTTTCTCTCTCTCTCTCTCTCTCTCTCTCTATATATATATATATATATATTTCTCTCTCTTTCTCTTACAAGTTTGTGCATAGTAGCTTAGATACACCAAACTTTTGCCAACACCTCCTTAACCAAAGTGGTTCATCTTTGAGCTGAGGTTCCTTGATGCCTTCTTGGAGCTCTAGAAGGTGGTTTTGACTTGAATTGTTGTCTAAAGTTGGTCTTCCCTTCAGGAGGTATAACACTTGTCTTTTTAACTTACTTTGTATATATGTTTTTCTATCTTTTTCCCACTGATTTTGGGCTATAAAAACTCTGTTTTTGTGGGCTGAAATTGGTGGTTATGGGCCATTTAAAGGTAGGGGTTGGTTCACCCTTCTTCCTTCCTTGTTTGTAAGGCCTTTCCACCTTTGTTTCCCACTTTCAAACCATATTTTTTTTTGGGCTTTTGAACACTGAATTTCAGAGTAATTTCAGTGGTGAAAATCATGTTTTGAAGTCCAAATTTGGAGGGGTTAGCCTCCTCTCCTTGTGCCTTGTTTGTTAGCCTAGTTAGCTTTATGTGTTAGCTTAATTTTCTAGCCTTTTATAGCTTAATTCCAGCATGTTTTAACCTCTGTTTTGGACTGTCTTGCTTCTATTTTTGGCTGGTTGTTGCATTGGAGTCTTATTTTGCATGCTTCTAGTATAAGTGTCCTCACAAGCTTGGTGTTTTAGGCCTTTAGACACCACTTGTTTGAGTTGATTGCATTATTTTAGTGCTTTTCTCACTTAATTTCAGCAAGCATAATCTCTGTAACCTCTCTCATTTCTTGACTCTTTATTTTCTTTGAGGGTTGTTTCAACCTTAGGATTGTTTAAGCTTGAGATTGAGGTCCATACTTAATGGTTTAATCCTTTTTTGGGGGTTCATTATCAACTACATGATATCTCTCTCTTGCCTTACACTATCCTTTGTTTGACACTTCCTTCTCTTTAGAGAACTTCTCATCAATGGACTTAATTGGTTAAAGAATGGTTAGTAAGTTAAAATAGGTAAACAAAAATGGAAACTAAAATTTTGCAAGTTAAGAATTATTTTTTTTTTTTGAGTGTTCAAATCGGATATTAATTTGAACACAAGGAAAATTAGGGCATTTCATACTCAAAGTGATGAAATGTGTCAATTTTTCTAAGGTCACCATTGCCCTTGATCAAGCATGATAGGGTGAAGGTTTTTAGTCTTGTTTGTGCATTGATTAAACTTGTACACCTTGGTTCTTTAGCCATCATGCAATGAAATTGCTTGATTGATGGTCTTTGAACCAAGTATCACTCCTTTGAGCTTGTTTTGATGATTAGGATGGATGCACAGTACAAATAACCTGTGAGAATACTCTCTCTTTGCCCGGTTTGCTCTCTGTTGCAGCAAAAAATGGTGCATCACCAGTGGCCGACCGGCCACTGTTTCTAGCTTGTAGGCCATCGGTGTTGGAGGGCAACCCCCTATTGGTGGCCAGCCAGCCACCACTTCTGGCCTACTAGCCACCAGTGAATTTTGAGCAGAATGCTTATAAAGTAGAGCAGAGTTGATCTGGAAGAGGAAAACCAGTGCAAGGATTGTGCAACAGAGGCTTTCAAGAGAAAATAATGGACGTTCTTCGGGTGAAAATTGAGCATGCATGGGCCTCCTTCGCTTCTCGGACTAGTTAATTAGTTTAAATTAGTCATTTGTCATTTAGTTGTTGTGCTT
Source organism: Camellia sinensis (assembly GCF_004153795.1). Classification (NCBI taxonomy): domain Eukaryota; kingdom Viridiplantae; phylum Streptophyta; class Magnoliopsida; order Ericales; family Theaceae; genus Camellia; species Camellia sinensis. Next base: position 1,853,115 of record NW_021024878.1, on the reverse strand, counting down.
ACATGTTTTAATAACTTACTGAGGCTAGTTGATTAATTCGTGTTGTAATTAATTAGTTAGCTAGTTTAATTAGTCGCTTTGTAATTAATTAGTTTATATAGTTAGCTAGTTAGCTAGTTAGCTAATTAGCTTCGTATTGTACTTATTTAATTAGCTTAAAGTAGTTAATTAAATGAGTTCATTATTGTTATTTAATTAATTAGCTTAGCATAAGTAATTATTTAATTGTTGTAATATTTAATTAGCTTCGAGGTAGTTAATTATTTATTCAAGTTTTGTAATAATTAGTTAAGTAGTTTAGCTTAGTCAGTTTATTTATTCGGACCCTCCTGCGCGAGGGCATCAATGTTGTAATAATGTGTATGCCTTCCAACCCCAAATCTTTTTCCTTTTTATTTAACTGCTTACAATGGTTAGATTAGGGACATCACGTTTTGTTTAGCATACTCCATGTTTGCATTCACTTGTATTGCATGCACCGTGGCTTGATTCATCTTTCTAACTACATTGTTAGTTTAAATACTTTTTTGAATACATGTTTAGACAGCATACTATCAAATCGACTCATATGCCATATTAGTAGCCGAGCCTATTAATTGCATTCTTTGCATGTGTTGCATTAGTCATATCACATAGTTAGGAATCATGCATTTTTCTAACTCTTTTGTTTATTTTGGCTTGGAGTACTAGGTGAGCCTTTACTTCGCTTTAGTATATCGCATGTGTGTGAATGTTGCCATGTTTCACATGCTTACCATGAGGCCAAATGCTTAAATGATAAACTGCTTGTATGCCTGTGGATGAAGACTTATTGCTTGAATTGGAATAATTTGAGCAATGTTTATATGTGATCACTTTTTCAAGTGGTACATATTTCAAAACAATTTTTTCAAACAAACATGAATCAAGTATTCCAATTCTTGTAAGTTAGTCTATACTTGTGTGTGTGCGCATCACATAGTAATGGTAGCCTAATAAATCGGAACAATAGCATATAATGTACATAAGATTCATATCATGATTAGTAGACGTCGATCTTTGATCGGGTGAGCGCCGGTGCTCAAATATATTCATGACCTTCCCCTCTTGTACCTAAGTTCCCGAGCCGAGACAATCTTGGTGATGATGGACATGTGGCCTTTGGCACGAGTCATAGGTTTCCTGAATTTCCCAAAATATTTAGGTGGCGACTTTATATCTAACAAAGCAATCCATTTTTGATAATTTGATTCAAAATCGATTTTCTAAAAGATTTGTCGGATTTGAACTCTTTGGTGTTTATCAATTTCACATTGCACTTGTGAGATTAGATTCAGAACTGCAGAAGTCCGAACTGTAGGGCTTATTTCCACCTCTCGAAAGGGGGAGCGCGAAAAAGTCGAGCTACAATACCCTTTACGCCAAATAAGAGAAGAGAACATGACCTTAGTTGCAGGAATCGTGCAACCAGGTGGCGATTCTAAGTAAGAATCTTGATTCTGCATTTCCTAGAAAGAAACATGTAAGAATCACGTTTCTATGGAGAGAGAAACGTGATTCAGTCCAAGATGGGATCGTAAATGAGAGAGAGAGAGAAACCTGGTCTCGCTGTCGCCTTCGCCTTCGACATCAACGTCAACCTTCGACATCACTTGGACCTTCGACGTCGACCTTTGACATTGCCTTTGACATCGTCATGACCTTCGCCTGCACCTTCGATCTGCTCGTGATCTGCTCACCTTCGCCTTCGCCTTCGCCTTCGCCTTCGATCTGCTCACCTTCTTCTTCTTCTTCTTCTTCTTCTTCTTCTTTTTCTCTCTCTCTCTCTCTCTCTCTCTCTCTCTTTCTCTCTCTCTTCGATTTGTGTTCTCTCTATCCCCTCCCATTTTTAACATATAATAAATATAATAAATAATATAATTTATTATATAATAATAAATCTAATTAAATCATATATAATAAAAAAATCTAATAAAATCTATAAAATAAATCATTCAATTTTTATTTTTTATTTATTTTAACATATTTTATTATTTCTTATTTGTTATATTTTTTATTTATAATATATATATCAATTAAAAATAAAAAAAATTATATAAATAAATTAAAAATATTATCAATAAAAATAATACCTAAGATAAAAATAATAAATATATTTAAAAATAACTATTTAACTCATCTTTATATAATAAATATATTTAAAAAATAACTATTAAAACATATATATATTACCACTCCCCGAAGCACTCCCAACCTAAGAAACTGCTATCGGCTCACCTGTCCCCGCTCCTGCTTCGTGCAACTAAGAACATGACAAGTACAAGAAGTTAGCTTTGTACTCAACTCTATGTACTATAGTGCTCATCTTTCTAGCCTACAACATATTTTATGAGAAGCTACTTGTTTTATAGCTCCAATTTATTTTTTGGACAAATTTCATTTTATCCCCTGTGACAGATACCTAATGAATTATGTTTTGGAACGTACGTTCCAAAACATGATAAATTTTTGTTTCAATATATGGAATGAAGTGATCCATAGCAATCCGAAAAGTTTTTCCAATATGTTTCCTTTTATCAAATTTAATAAACTAAAGCTGAGTGAAGTTTTGACATGACAAAATTTTTAAAATGGGTTATAATGCTCGAATATATTTTTTTTTCTATATGATTAATTTGAAGAAAAAAAATTGCATTTTATTGGATATCTAATTGTTAAAAAAAATACTTTAGACTAGTAGTGCCTTAATCTCTTATAGAATAAATTACACAAGTCTACCCCTATTATACTGTAATTTAGAGCATGCGGCAAATTCCGTACTTGTTCCCGTTCTATGTACCGAAACAATCCATGTCCCAAGAAACATGGGATTTGGCCCATGTGTAGATGACCCTTTGTCAATTTGCAATAAACACACCACCCTCTGCAAAAAGTAAAAACTCAAACATACATATAATTCACGTATACATAGTCTCACTCCCCTACTATCATAACTTCTCCACCCCCACCCACAAAAAGCAAAAAGAGACTGTAGAGAGAACAAATAAGTAGCATTGGTGCAATGCATTTTTTAAAATTTTAGAATTGTTAATAAAGAGTATTTTTGTCATAAAAATTGTTTACTCTCCACATAGGCCCTGGTGGCTCTATTTGCACTCCACAAATTTGGTTGAACACACCAATTTGCATACAAAAAATTAATTATACCCCTAAATGAAATTATCAAAAAGCACAAAACCCTAACTTCTCTCAGGTAGCCCTTTCACACTCCGGTCAGTCGCTTCCTACTCCGGCCAGCTATTTCGGTGCCTTCTCCACATCGGCCAACCAGTCATCAGCACCGTCCCTTCTTCTCTTTTTCTTTTTCTTCTTCCTTCCTTCCTTCCTTTGCTCCTACTCGTCGCCATCATCGTCAATGTTGCGTCTTCTTCTTAATCACCTGCAAAACCCTAACCCAGCCTCCTCTTCCATCGCGACTACCCACCCTAGCTATCGTCCATCCTATCGTGAACCCCCTCTACGATTGCGACTCTTTTCCCCAATTGTCCCATTTCTCGCTGCGAAACCCCTCCAGTTGTGTGTCGCCACTGCCGCCACCTACTCCGATATGAAACCTCTCCGTCACAAACCTCTCATCCAAGCCCCTTTTCTTTTTCTGATTCAGATCTAGGGTTTTTGGAGCAAGAAGAAGAAGATATAAGGTTTTTGGAAGAAGAAGAAGAAGAAGAAGAGATGAGGAGGAGGAGGTGTGGGAGCTAATGCAGCGAACAAGATGTCGGGTATCAAAAGATGGGGCAGGGGCGGTCCGCCGAAGGTAGAGGCTGGTTGGGATAGGTAAGTGTAAGAATGGAGTTATTTGCGGTGTTCAAAGTGAATAAGCCTCCGTTTGGGAAGGGGTTGGCTTTTTGGCTTTTTGACTTTTTTGGTTATATGAGCCTGGGGCTCAAAAGTCTGGTTTGGGAAGGACTTTTTGGCTTTTTTGACTTTTTGACTTTTTGGTGAGGTGTTATCTTGTTAAATTACCAAACTACCCTTTTTGGCTTTTTTTTTTATTTTTTATTTTGGGTTTGGATTTTCCATATTTTGCTTAATTTATTTATTTATTTCTTCATTTTAATTTTGGGTTTGGATGTGGCGTTTTTTGCTTAATTGTTTTTTTTTATTTTTTTAATTTTGGGATTCGATTTGCCGTATTTTACTTTTCTTAATTTTTTTTTTTTTTGGGTTTGGATTTGGTGTATTTTTCGAACCATTTTTTTTTTATTTTGGAAGTGGATTTGGCGTTTTTTGCTTTCATTGTTTTTTTTTTTTTTAATTTTTTTATTTTGGGTTTGGATTTAGCGTATTTTGCTATTTTTTTTTTATTTTTTTAAATTTATGTTTTTGTTTTTGTCTTTGTTTTTTTCTTTTTACATAAATTAGTTCTTTTTCTTTATTTTTATTGGTATAGAAGCACTTGTTTTTGTTATTTATGTGTTTCATTTTTTTGTAAATTACGTGGCGAATGATGATTTATGTTTTCATGTTATTTTTTTTAAATGTTTTTGAATGAGGCGTATTTTTTTCGTTTTTTTTTTAAAAAATTTACGATTTTGTCATTTTCTTATTCACTCACATTTTTTATTTTACATTTTAAAAAAATGGATTAAGCATTTCCGATCTTGTGTATTTTGGTTTTTCAGAGTGCGGCACGTCACCAACTGGAAGGGGGTATATCCCCGTGTACACACATACATATTGTACATGATAATATATTTCAATACAGTCTGTTCCACGTGTGTCATTAGTAATGTTACAACCCTACGGAAATTAGGTCGACTATTATATATTTCCTAACATCCCGTTATTACGCATGTAACATAATTTGTCGCGTATGTGAAAGCGCACCAATGCCATATGGGGGTCCTCATCCCCAACCATTAAACCATCCTCGTCATGTTCAACTTCTGGTATGGCATTTACTATTGTCATAGCCTCTTCCTCGTCACAGATTGGATGCATAGTTGTTGGGTTACCTGTGTTTCGCCGTGTATGATTATGTAATGCCAGTAACGCACCTACTAACTGAACTTGCACATTTGCAAAGTCATACCGAGGCATGTCTCGGATAAACCCCCATCGATTTTTCCAGGCACCGAAAGTGCGTTCCACCACACTGCGTAAGGACGAGTGCACTTTGTTAAATAATTCCCTAGGACTAAATCCACAACCATCGGCATGTGTTACCTTCGTCAGGATGTGGGAATGGGACATTGTCATTAGTTAGTATCTCGTTGAATATGCAACTATTATGCATACTTCCTTCCCATCTGCACGAAATGAATATGAAACACATGTCAAAATCGACTGCGGCCATGATATTTTGTGTGTGACAGTATTTCCTACCGAAATATGTTGCTGCATCTGGCCCCGTAACCCATGCACTTACATGTGTTCCGTCTATTGCGCCAATGCAGTCCTGCAAACAACCCAATTCTTTTGTTGCTTAAACGGGTAACACGTAATGGTTTTTTCCATACGTCATGTCCAGTTAATAATAAAAATAAAATAACTGACACTGTTTATTTATATGTCAATAATGTTTTTCAGTAGTCCCTTGAACGGTAGGTATTTCCATCTAGACCGCACGTATAGATGTATACGATGCTGACTGTATGTGGGCCAGCAATGAACAACAGTGAACTCTTTCATGGAAGTTAATACGTTATGTACGTGCCGAGACACAGTCTCCCCCGAATGTTGGAACCGTTCTTGGATTTCCCGATTTTGCTTCCCTTTCAACACATGGATAAACATTGCAACGCTTTCTTCAACAGCTAAACCATGCGGACGTTGCGGGACTTGTAACCCAAAATCATTTACTAATGTTTCACACAGGGCGACAAAAACTTCCTTCGGCATGGACACGTTTTCCTCAAATCGGCCCATATGGCCAGCATATAGTTCGGATATCCATGCATTCCCGGTCAGTATAGAAGTGCGACATGGCGTTTTAGCCATGTGTTTTTGGTACCACTCTGTCGTATACTGGCATGCTTGTAGAAATGTGCAGTTGTGTTCTTGTTGCACCTGGACTGCCATTTGATTAAGCATTTCCATTATTCCGTCGTTGTCATTTCCATCCCAGGGATTCATTACGTCTTCGTTGATGCGAAACCTACAAGAGTGGCACTGTTTCAATCAGTTCACTTCCCCTTCATCGAGTCAATTAATTTCAAAATTTGCAATACTAAAAATTCAATATGTTCACAACCCAATTTACGGACTACCGTCACAATGTATTTTTTAACGCATGATGATATGAAAAATCGGAAAATTGTGAACCTGCTAAACTTTTGTGATACAGGGCGACCATGGTGGTGACAACCACAAAAGTTGAACAGAAGATATGAAACTAACATCATACTTTGGAAAATATAAACATACACAAAGCTAGCAAGGAAATCAGTTCTACCAAATTCTACAAAATATGCATACAGAAACTTTGAACAGAAGCATCCCATTCATGTCTCACAAAGCGTGCACACACAACCATCCTATTTCATAACAGCATCCCAGTCATGTCCCATTCATATCCATACCTAAAAGTTTTGGAAACCATACGTTGTAAGAAAAAACATAAACGAAGGAAACATAAAAAAAAATACACACACAACCATCCTATTTTAATACAGTGCCAACAAAAAACATAAGTAAAAGTTTATAGAATGCAAGAGAAGGAAAGGCATATTCAACACTCGTAACAGCGCTACATCACATCCGGCGAAGCCCGAACAGATTTGCAAAAGGCGCCGACGTAGTGCACTGGAGCTGCTTCTGGGTAAGCCACCCTATGATAGAGTCGTCATCAGGCTGGCACATCATCACCTCCCGTAAATCGACGTTATCCATAAGTGATGTGGCGAAGTGGAATAAGGGCGTACCAACCAACGATGTAATACCTGTCAGGCGATGCATGCACTCTGAAATAGTAAAAAGCGATTCGTTACCTGTGACGTGCCTCACTGTAACCTGCTGATTCTTTGTACGCACCACATCTGTCAGAGTGTTCATGCTTTCCGCAATAACTGACGCTCCACTTGTTGCCTTCTTGGACTTTGAAACACTGCTTGATGGCGTCTTTCTCTTTTTCCCCTTTTCGATCGGAACATGCTCCAGTGAAGAATCTGAATCCACGTCCTGTACTCCTGCGGGTATCGGATCAGCAAATGGCTGGGCCCCCAAACTGTGCACTGAATCAGATGAGTCCTCAGCAACTTCAGGAAGTTCCTCGCCCGGGGTCCAATGGTGCTTCCCAGTAGCTGATGCCCCCATGAAGACGGTCTCCATCAAGTCACGATGTTCCAAGGTTTTTTTCCTAAACTTGGCACACACCTTGTTTATCTGTTCAAATAGAGATATATGAAAGCGAATGATGTTACATTTCATATAATTAATAAAAATTTAACTACAAAACTTAAAAATGTACTGGTAAATGACACATATGAAATATAAGAGTACATGTACTTACCGATTCCATTTTGTCCCACCACTCCTCAGGTGCCTGAAACATACCGGTGTCACAGTCAAACCCTATCCCTGACACTCCTTTGCTTGAATCCATCAACTTTGTCCACGCTTGCCACTCTTTTTTCAAACGCATGTACTTATTCTTCAACTGTTTGAGTGCATGTTTTCTTCCTGTTTTTCTCTCAAATTTTCTTGCCAAGGACTTGTACCCTGCTTGGCTGAGGACTAGGAATGGGCGATTGCCTTTAGTTATCTCATTCGCAATCAATTGCAGGAAAACTCGGGTTGAGGCACTGTTCCATGTGGCCTTGTGGCTTAAATGATTGTGTGTATCTTCAAGACTGCTTGACTTGTCAGTGACAACGCCTTTGCTTTTGGATTGGGTACGCGGAGAAGTACGCAGGGAAGCCATTACTAATGTTCGGTTACAAAAGATTACCATCACACATACGGTTGTTATATACAAACTCATAAGCCATTACACATTAATAACACAAAAACAGAGAGATAGGATGCTAAATAACGCAGCAGTTAACCATTGCACATTAATTTTATACTACCACAGGTTCCATAGAAGTTAGTATTGCACATAATTATGATAGTCATTAATACGTCTACCATTTCGAAACTACCAACATAGTAACGTGTTCGTACATACTATTGTACATACTACTAATAAACAACCAACATAGTAACGTGTTTGTACATACTGAAACATTTTTTAACGTTGCTTACATACGGAACAACAAAACGACAACGACAATGCATAGCACATACACGATGGTCTTAAGGACACGGAAGGATTGTTGAATGTCTATGACATCAGCCCGCAACTGCATGACAAATTCATCCCTAGGTGACGCATAGTCTTGGTTTTCTCGCCTGGGTTCATCGTACCAACCAATCCAACTGACACAGGGCTGATGAGTGCAAATTATGGAACTATTAGTTTCATGGGTTGTTAACGAAGGATAGTTATGACCTAAAAGAATGGGTCACTCACCAAAGGGCGGGGGCATGCAAAGTAGGGACGCCCTGGATTTTTGGTGGACCTGGAAATCTTAACAACACAGGGTCCATGTCCACAGGCACACATTCGTGGCCATGTACTGGAAGTTGTAGTAGATGTAAACGAAGCCATGCTACGATTTACAAACAATAGCGTAATTTTTTTTAAATATACATGAATGAACAACGAAACGTACAAATCTGAACAAAATAAAACTTTTTGATTCCGATCATGGACACTTAATTATGATAAGGGTATTGTGCATCTCCAATTAGTAGTACATTGGTAGGAGTAGTTACCGACGTACATATGTTATTGTAATTATGCACATTATTATTACTAGTGTTGTAAAATATGTAATTGTAATTATTTTCAGTTGGTTGCCTCAAGTGTTTGACTATACTAAAAAAATATGTATAACATGATAACCAATATAATTAATTTGATAATGGTTCGTTCAATAGCTATTTGTGGGCTATATGGAGCACTGTCTTTCAGAAGGAAGAAATGCCCTTAGAGCAGACTTTAGGATTGGCAGATGAGCTTCAAAGACAACAGATTAATAGCAAAATGAAATTAATTTGATAACCAATATAATTAATTTGATAATGGTTCGTTCAATAGCTATTTGTGGGCTATATGGAGCACTGTCTTTCAGAAGGAAGAAATGCCCTTAGAGCAGACTTTAGGATTGGCAGATGAGCTTCAAAGACAACAGATTAATAGCAAAATGAAATTAATTTGATAACCAATATAATTAATTTGATAATGGTTCGTTCAATAGCTATTTGTGGGCTATATGGAGCACTGTCTTTCAGAAGGAAGAAATGCCCTTAGAGCAGACTTTAGGATTGGCAGATGAGCTTCAAAGACAACAGATTAATAGCAAAATGAAATTAATTTGATAACCAATATAATTAATTTGATAATGGTTCGTTCAATAGCTATTTGTGGGCTATATGGAGCACTGTCTTTCAGAAGGAAGAAATGCCCTTAGAGCAGACTTTAGGATTGGCAGATGAGCTTCAAAGACAACAGATTAATAGCAAAATGAAATTAATTTGATAACCAATATAATTAATTTGATAATGGTTCGTTCAATAGCTATTTGTGGGCTATATGGAGCACTGTCTTTCAGAAGGAAGAAATGCCCTTAGAGCAGACTTTAGGATTGGCAGATGAGCTTCAAAGACAACAGATTAATAGCAAAATGAAATTAATTTGATAACCAATATAATTAATTTGATAATGGTTCGTTCAATAGCTATTTGTGGGCTATATGGAGCACTGTCTTTCAGAAGGAAGAAATGCCCTTAGAGCAGACTTTAGGATTGGCAGATGAGCTTCAAAGACAACAGATTAATAGCAAAATGAAATTAATTTGATAACCAATATATAATTAATTTGATAATGGTCCGTTCAATAGCTATTTGTGGGCTATATGGAGCACTGTCTTTCAGAAGGAAGAAATGCCCTTAGAGCAGACTTTAGGATTGGCAGATGAGCTTCAAAGACAACAGATTAATAGCAAAATGAAATTAATTTGATAACCAATATAATTTAAAAAATGTAAATTAGAATGTGAGTCTTTATTCATGAAGAACAGAATCTGAAAATTCAAAAATGTAATTTGAAATAACCAATATTTCATTAAATAAATATTCTAAATTACAATGTCAGTCTATTCATGAAGAACAGAATCTGGAAAAAAACTAATTTTCTTACAGAAAAATGTTAATTAATAAAGAACAAATATTTATTTATATGAATTTTTTTTGTTACTATTTATTCATTAAATGTTGTTGTTAATATACAGAAAAATGTATAGTAATTTTAATTTTTTTGAGTTCGTTAATTAATTTTTGTACTTATCAGAAAAATATGAAATTATAAGTATTTATTTACTTGGTGAAAATATAAACCAAATTTTATAATATGTATGAATGAAGAACAAATTTTGGGGAGAAAAAACGTAGAAAAAAATAAAATCAGTTCAGACCATCAATACAATGACATACCATCAATTGGAAGAGTTACCAGTTAATCAACATACCATCAGCCCATCAGACCATAAAAAATTTTCTACAACGACATACGATCAATACAGGCCAAAATACACTGCGATCTGAAGTGGGGGAAGGAAAAACGTAGAAAAAAATAAAATCATTCCATTCATGAAGCATTGGGCATTACGATCTACGAAATCAGTTCTGGTTTGGAAGAGTTACCAGTTAATCGGTGGTGTATCGAACAGGATTCGGTCTTCTTCTCTGCCGCTAGAAGCCTATTCCGGTGCCGATCGGTCTAGAGAAGCCATATTTTGATGTCGTCGCTGGTGGTTGGGAGAGATCGCCTAGGTCGCTCCTTCCGTGCCCTAGATCCGTTGGCTTGTGTTGTGTGTGCGTGTGGTGTTGCGTATTCCCGAAATGAACAAAGGAAAGAGATGGAGGGTATTTTGGTGAATTTACCAGTATAAGAGTTCCTCTCCAACCCTAGCGTACCGTGTTTTGTCACATGTGGCTAAATGAGCCTGTGTTGTCGTATGTTGCTCATATAGCCGATGAGCCCTTCCCAAACAGCACCTACAAAAACTTCAAAATTTCACTAGGGGTGCTCTAAGTAATAGGGTGTTCAACCAATTTTTTTTTGGTGCAAATAGAGCCACCCCATAGGCCCATAGCCAGCTACTTTGGATCAAAAGCTGGTTGTGGAGTTAATTTGGCAAAGCACAATGTAAAGTGAAATTGACCCTAAATTTTTCTATCAAGTTACTACCAATCTAAGAAGCATGGACACATATATACAATATGATACGAACGCATCAATTTAAAAAAAATTCAAGACGTGACCCGTGAGGGAAGCATACAAAATATATAATTTTATATGTTATATATATATATGAATATAAATTCAAAGATAATACAAAGAACACAACATAACACTTGATTTTATTAATTTACATTGTTTTTATTTTATTAGTATATTCTAAGTTATTTTGTTTAAACTTGTAATTAGTTTCATATATAACATGTGTGTTTAAACGATAAACATGAGTGTCTTCTAAATGTCTAGAGTTTTAAAAAATATTTTAAAACATGACACATTTTGACGAGTGTCGGACACATGTCAAAAAATGTCCAATGCGTAAATCCATCAATTACAAAACCACCACCTATCATCATGAGCGACTAGTTTCCTTTTTTTATGGAAATAAAGGCAAGGCAATCTTAAAGGGACTACCTGTTCCTACTATCAAAATCTGAAAAAGGACCAAAAAAGATTCCTACCTTTTCCTCACAAAAAACAATTTTTGGACCAAACCCAATGAAAATATGGGTTTACAAAATATTTGTTTTCCCTATCGTTTCCCTCAAAGTAAAAAAATTAGCACAAAAACCAATCAACCAAGAAAAGAAAACACAGTGCAACAAAAATTAGAGCACACAAACACAATAAATAAAGGAATAAATAAATAAATCATGATTTCATCATAACTCAATAACAGAAAAATAGAACACAATGTATCTGACTAAAAAAAAAAAATTGCAAAATTAGCAAAACAAACAGAAAGCAACTAATAAAGTAGACATAATGATTCTACCTCAAAACTGCTCTTCAAATATCAAATTTCGTCCACCGCAAGCTACCTAAAGCACCACATAGTTAGAGAGGCAATAATGTGAGATATGAGAGAGATATCAGAGAGAGAGAGAGAGAGAGAGAGAGAGAGCAAATACCTAGATTGTGTGTGCAGAGCAAGAGCAAACGATGTAGAGGCTGATAATGGAGTTTAGAGGTGCCTATTTCAGTCTTACAGTTGTCGGAAAACAAATAGTAAATAAAATGAAAAAAACAAAAAAAAAATGTTTTGTTAAGAATGTTCAATCCTTGACAAAATATCCTTAACAATTCTTTTTGGGTATTGTAAACGCAATAAATGTAATCTATTAAATAATTGTTTTTTTTGGGATTAAAATAAAATATTCTTCTTTATTTATTTATTTATTTATTGTTATAATTCTCTCAATCTTGTCAAGTGGTATTAGTTATAACTTATTGTATTACTAATATTGGGATTAATCTTCTCCTGTCCAATCTTTTATGTAGTACATGAAAATTTTATTCACAAAATAATTTCGGAGAAAAAATGTTCCTTTCTTATAGCATCACTGTTATTCTTATCCAAGCTATAATGCCCCCAAAATAATACAATAAAGATAGCTCATATGCGGAATAAATATGAGAAACAACATACTTTCAAACATCAGAGTTCACTGTTTAACAACCAGTTAAATGCCTTATAGGCTTACATCTTTCCAAGTTATTGCTTGGTTACACAAATTGAGTCTTGCTCATTATAACTTAAGCCCTTGGCTTTACAAATAACAAACTTGCACACATGATGCATAATTAAGAAGTTCTTGCTTCCTGAAAGTCCATCCATGCCATTGCCTTAGAGAAAACATCTCACCTGCACCTGAAAATGATATTCCCGTATAGAGTGAGCCAACAGCCCAATAGAAATAATCTAACACAATTTATTAGATTTAGCAAAGGTATAAATACCACATATATAAACAATACCAATATGGAAGCATCCACAAGGCATGCATACCCATATGCCACTAAGATCAATCTTAATCCATTTTTCCTCAATTCATTTCCAGTTCATATATATATACTACTCAATTCATGAGTTAAATTCATTATCTTTCAACAACCAAAATGAGACTACAACTCAATGGTTTTCCATTTATGCAAAAATACACATAAACACTTCAAACTTTGCCATTTTATGGATATTTCGTCCAAATGAATCGGCACCCATTTATATACATATTTTCGGGTCTTTCACCCAGGACACTCCGGCTAACTTGCTTTACATGGAGTCCATCCCCTTTCTCCTCCCCAAACAAATATACATATGCAATGTATTTATAAACATAATCATATATGGAGTACATCCCCTTTCTCCTCCCAATAAACATACATATACAATGTATTTATAACATAGTCATATTCAATGACACCAACAGTGGATTAGCATTAAATCGTCTAATCCTCATTTAATTTCTACAACAATCATAGCTATCCTCCACCGATAGCCCAATGCAATTATTTCTAAGAGATGTTCAATTTCAAAATAAATAGTTTATTCAAAACTTCCATAGGTGAGATATTACATATCCAATATCACCATTTATATTAATAACCATCCAATTTAACATATTCAATGTTAATTCCAATTATTTATACAAAATAATCATTCTATCAAATTAGGGCAAAAATCTCCCTTTTTCCAATATTGACCCAAACACCCAAAATCAACTATTTTGGTACACTAAGATCTTATATTCAAACCCCATACTCATTTATCTCTTATACATCAAAAATCCCTCTTTTCATTACACATCCAAATCGTAGATTTGTCCAAACCACAATTAAATCTTATCATCTATACACAATAGCAAATAACAAAGCTAAAAACCATATTAGAGTGTAGAAAATCCCTATCTCAAGAAGAGAAGACGAGCAAAGCAAGGTTGAACTCAAAAAATGACGAAACCCACTTTTACTTAGATCAATACGAAGCTCTTGAAGCTCTCTACCTTATTCTCAAAGACACTAGGGTCAAGAACACAATGAATTTAGATGAAATCTTAGAGAGAATGTGAGTTTCTAGAGAGAGAAGCTCAAGATCTGGAAATTTGGAGACTTTTAGAGAGAGAGAGAAAGCAGAAAATGATTTGAAATGTCACTTTCACGATCTGATAAAGCGCGGTCCGCTCTAGCGTGGAAAGCCCCGCTCGAGCGTAAGACACATACTCTCGCTCGTGCGTGGAAAGATCCGCTCGAGCGTTGAATACACCTTTCCAGTACTTTTCCAAACAGGTCAAAGTGCAGGAACCAAACATTCTTCGCTCGAGCGGGGAAATGGACGCTCGAGCGGACAAGCAACTTCGAATGCATTTTTTCTTTTTGCTTTGAGGGGCGTTGCCCCTCGACCCCGCCAAGGCACTGCCCCGAACCTGCCAAGGGGCGCTGCCCCCTCGACCCCTGCAAGCTGATCGGGTAGCTCAACCCCTGACCAGCCCAGTCGAAGTGGCAAAACGTGAAAGAAGGATCGAAACCGGGATCGTTATACAAGCTATCAATCTTTCTTGTTCTAATTGAGGAGGTTGGTCTCATTTGAATTTCGGCTGAAATTCAAAAAGAATATAATCTACTGATTGCAATATTAACAAACCATCTCTCATGTAATGTTTAAAAAGAAAAGGCATAGAAAGAAAAATCGTGCATTGCCACTCATCCCCATTGTGCAAAATTAAAGTGTATCAAAGCCCAAAATGTAGCAAGAAAAATGTATCAATTAGTTAAATAAAATGTATGATTAGCAAACTCATGAACATATTACAATCAAGTCTCAGTGATATTGCAGTATTAATTAGTTACAGCACTCATTCCACTTTCCTAAGCTAAAGTCTCAGACTCTTCATATTACACTTCTCTCTTGCTAAAGCTTAGTTAATAAACCAATTACAGAGAGAGAGAGAGAGAAAAATAGAAAGTAAAAAAAATAGAAACTAAACCTTAATCAACAAAGCCACCTCTCTTTGGGCAATCAACTAACCCTCTAATCAAGAATATATGTCTATGGATTACACCAATCTCAAAACATCAAGCACTATATATAATATTTGCAAAAGCAAAAATCATCAAGCACTAATTGAAAGTTCTAAACACATTATTATATTTTAGCTCTTAAACACATTATAAAGCACTAATTATACATGCCTCCCTCTATCATCAAGAACTAATGATTCAGCAAATATATTTAATTTCTAAACTTGAGCATGTCAGTTTTTTAGAGACATGAAATTCAGCGCTTAGGTAGATAACTTTTCAAGAAGCAATTTGTCTCACACCATTTTATTTATTTGTCTGCACTTTTTGCATCTCTCTATCTCTACCCTCCCTCATCCCTCATCCCACACCCCCACCCACACACCCTCTCTGTTTTTTAATCTATGTAGCAAATATTTTATGCACCTAGACAAGTGGGTTTCACCTGGGAAACTACAATATATCAAAAAAATGTTTCAAAGACACATCCATATAGAGGGCCAAAAAAAGAGAGATTTACTGACCAAGAAAAATGCTCTTTTTTTGATAACCTTCATGGATATCTTTGGCATCACAATGCAAGGAGCATCAGTTTCAAAAATCTTCAAACCACAATCTCAAAAGAAAGATTTCATAAACTCACAACTAAGATCCAATTGAGAGCATTCAAACTATTTAGAAGTAATGCAAACAAGAAAGAAAAAAAATGCTAATTTTTTTAGTCTTTCCCAAAAACAACAAATAATAATAAAAATAATTAGCAAAGAGAACATCATCCAAAATATAGATAAATTCATAAACTCAGCCCAATCAAGCAAAGGGGAACTTTTTCCTCACCCCAATCAAAAGTTTAGCAAAGGGGAACTTTTCTCTCAACAAAAGTTTGATCATTCGATTAATCTCCCCTCACCTTCCATTCCCTATGAATTAATAAACACATCAAATAGAGAAACAATTTATCAAGCATTTGGTGAACATTGTAGTAGCAGAAATTCTATAGTGGTAAAACCATTATTTTGAACTTCAATTATTGCAAAACTATACCCAAATCCTTATAATGGAATGAATAACAATAAATTTAATTAAAATAAAGGGAAATAGGTTTTAATTTATTCCAAGTGACATGAAAAAGTTGGTTTCGAACTATGGAAATCAAGTAAAAGATTAAATCATCAACTTACAACATGAATGTACAAAAAATAAAAAATAGAAGCAAAAAATGGGATGGAATCTTGATTATCTCTATTGATGGAGCCTTTAGACTATTCTCCTTACCAAATTCCGATGCCTCCATCACATGTACAAAGCATTAAGAATAAAAATATCAACCTTACATGAATTGATAATTTCTCTACAACACTATAACTTAACAAAAAATTGTGCATTGATTTTAGGAGAAAAGATCTTTCATGCTTAAAACTAATTCCCTAGATAACAACTACCCAGAAAAAATAAAAAAAAATAAAATAAAACTAGAAAACTACAAAAATAAAAGGCAGGTGTGTCCAATACAGATAAAGGAGCTAAAGGGTTTGCAGAATTCAAAAGGAAGATTCATCTTAATTATATATATATATATATTTCAACAACAACAACAGCAAAAATAAATAAATCTATAAGTAAAACTAACAAAACTCCATTGACTTATGGATATAATGTTAAAGAGAATAAAGAGATATGAACAACTAACAAAAGAGGGAGTGAGAAAGTTAAAATATGGCATTTAGTAATTCTAAAGACCTTAAAAAGGTTGTGTGAACCCTTTTCCAACAATAAAAAACTAAAAAAGAAAGTCAAACATCGATTTTAGTGAATTGAATCAATTCACTTCATGATTCACCGATTTGGTTCACCGATTCACCTACGATTCATAGCTATTTGCGATTCACACAACCTATTCATATTGATTACCCACTAAATCGAATCGCAAATCGTATGATTTTGATAACAGAGATTTCAACCCATTTCATATTCATAAAAATGAAATCAAAACCATAAAGAAACACAAATAATCATGCCCAACTTCTCTACACTCCTCTTTCAGTTATCCATAAAGAAACTGAAGAAAAAAAGATTCAATCAACACTACATAAACAAACTTGCTAAATGGTTGCTAAAATGACATATAACAAATAATAGGGAACTAATAATTAGGCCAAGCAACCATATGACAAAACAAATGTTCTGCAATAAGAAATGAGTATATATGTTTTTATCATTTATCATTTTCAGTAACTTAGAAATGACAATATTAAATTTTAAAAAAAAATCGTAAACTAAAAAAGATTGAACAATTTTATTCCCAATGGAAGCCAAGCATCCTATTAAAGAATTAGAATACCTTTAATGGTTAACATGGTGCATTGAAATGCTACGGATAGCAGTTGCAAAAGAAAAAAAAAAATTCAAATAGCTCCAACTATTCAAATCCTCCCATAAGCAAAATATGAACCAACCCTTTTGGATCCATTTGGTTTGCTCATGGGAAGCAGCCAACGCACAGCCACAATAAAGAAAAAAAAAATAGATTCAAAAAAAAAAAAGTAAAAATTAGGCCACAATATTGATATTGATATTGTGCACTGTTTGAATTAATATGAACACCGAAATTGCTTAAGAGGTTGACACACTACGACTATGTAGTGAAGAAACAACTCATTTTAAGGAAAAAAGAGAATCGCTCATCAATTGATGAAAGCATTGGTTAACAAAAAAATATTGATGAAATTGTTTACCAAATCAATTGACAGAACCAAAGACATAAAAGAAAACATTCCCACAAAAACACAAAAGCATGGGAGAGAGTACGCAAATGGAACTTAATTTAATAGTACTAAGAATGGGAATAAAGGAAAGACTCACTGGGAGTAGTTGGCATAGAGAAAACTCGTAGCTCTCAACCTTGGTCCTTGATGGACTTTGGGGCCTACAACTCGAAAAATAAAATTAAAAGCATGAGAGAGAGAGAGAGAGAGAGAGAGAGAGAGAGTGGAAGTTAAAAAAATTTAATCTCAGGCAAATGAAAGTTTCAAATGATCTTAATAAATCCGTGCCTATATCATTCCAAAGAATATAAAATATAAGTAAGCAAGCTCCATTATCCCTTGTCCAAAAATTGCCTACTATTTATTATTAAAAATAACACCCAACTCCCATTGTTTGTATCACCAATTTGAATATACCTCTATTTTTGCTAAACCTTACCGCCATACACTACATTTACTTGGCTTGTTATAATAGATTCACTCACTATTTGAACAACAAAAAAAGTAGAATTATATAAGCAGCTGATTTAACCAAAAGAAAATAAAATATTTTAATTGAGGCATTTTACCGAACATGGTATATGCATGAAGACACACACAAAATATAGAGGGGTAAAGAGACAAATTTCAATTAAGGCAATATAAATGAGAAACAAATCACATAATGTAAATGAGAAACACAATCAAACCCAAATGAGAAACAAATCACATAATATAATTGAGGCCATTTGATTAACCCCTAAAAAAGTACATTCTTGTGTTGCATATGTTAGACACCCAACGAAAACCCAAATAAAAATTTTAAGGCATTTTGGAGACCCATTTTACAAAAATATTTCAGAGACCTATGTGAGGCATTTTACAGAACATAGTGTATGCATACAAAGAGACACGCATAACACAAAAAAAGCCCCCTCCCCCAAAAAAAAAAAAAGTTGCCATAGATATGCTAGAAAATGGAGAAAAAATTTGAAAAGGATACCGATCTCTTTCTCACTGGTTGTGTCGACCGATCTACCTTGTATTTGATCAAATAGTGCACTCGAATCTTAACAAAGTTGCCATAGGTAAAACCAAGAAGGGAGAGTGGGTAGACGAGAGAGAGAGAGAGAGAGAGAGAGAGAGAGAGAGAGAGCCAGAGAGGAGATTAAAATTTGTAATGAGGATAACAGACAGAGAGATGAGGACGTCTGTGAGAGAGAGAGAGAGATAGGGAGATGTGTTTGGTACTCATGAGCGGGGAATCCAAAAAGGCAGACAATGTATTTGGCCCTTAGATTTTGATTAGGATTGATCTGAACCGTTGGTTATAAATGTATCTAAGACAATTTCTTGCCACGTAGGACAAATTCAAAAACCATCTTGTCATATTATATAGATATTCAGATTGTTACCTTTTATTTATTGCATTAGAGATAACTGTTTTGGCTATCGGTAGAGAATAACATTGCCGTTTGTTAGAAATTTCATGTGGATTAGGAAAACTGGACTGTTTATAAAACATTCATATCATGGTGCATATAATGGATTTTGGGAATTTAAACGGTGTGTTTTGGAAAGAGGTTTTGAAAATTCTTGTGTCATGTTTTAAGAGCATTTGTTTCATTTTGAAAATCATATTTTGGATCACATGTATTGTGTTATTTGGAAAAGGGTAAATAAAATGATAAATCTGGGAAATAAGTATTGTTTCGTTGAAATAAGTTGGCCTTAGTGTCCATGATGAAAGTCCTAAAAACAGGGCGTATACATGGGTGTCGATCCCACCAACGAAATATCCGTAAAATGGCAATTGTAGCACTTGTATAAGCTACGTTTACATAGGTGCCGGTTTATGGTTTCCTGCGGACGAAATTTTCGTGAAAGGTTGTATTTGTTCTAGAGATTTACCCATTTTATTTATTATGATTTTTGGTTTGGAAAAGAATGGTTTGGAAATGGTTTTAGCAATGTAATTGTTGTAGTTTAACAATGTATTCGTAATTGACTTGGCAATGTATTTGCTCATTGGTATTGAGATATTTGGATTAGTCTGGAGAAGGATTTCTTTTGTTTTAAACAAATGTTGTAAAACTCAGGAAACGTTTTCAATAAACGAAAGATTTTGGAAATTGGAAATAAGAGATTTTTTTATTGAGAAATCAGTTGGACTTTAAAAATGCATTTGGACATATTGTATATATGTATTGCATCATGATCATTTATACTAATGGAGCATAATTAGTTTCTGAAATATCCCCTACTAGGCTTTATGCTCACCCTATGTGGCTGAAAATGTTTTTCAGGTGTGCTTATGAGGATGTGGACTAAGACATCGGAGTTGTGTTGGAACCATGTAGGGTGGTTCCCTTATTTGTAGGCCATGGGCCAATCTTGTTATATATTGGCCGTGTGTCATTCTTGTAAAGGTTACACCCTTTGTATGTGATGTAAGCCTTTGGGCGTTTCAATTTGATTTATAACATCTTTGTATGTTTTAATTAGAAGAACATCCATTTGACTTAGATGTTGTATCTAGGAAGGTATTAAATTGGATAAACACATGTGAACTATAAGTTCAAAGGATTATTCATTTGCAAAGTATTGCAAATCAGTTATCGGATGCATTCACCGACACACAAAATATGACAAAATCTTTCATACCAGCAGCTAATATCCCAGCAAGAATTGATGTTCCTGTCGGACAATCAGTGGGTATAGCAGCAAATGAGTCTAAGGCACGCCAGAGCGTAGGAGACCCATCGGTGCAAAAGACAAAATTCCTTAAAAGAGGAAAGCTCAAGAACAAACAGTTGGTACTTTAGAAGAAACCATAAATGGATCTTCTGGAGAGATCATACCCATAAATAAAGGCACCTCAAAAGAGGTTAGAACCACAAAACAGGCTACAGTAAGTCTATCCAAATCTCCTACTTATGAACCTCCAGAAAAGAAATCTCCTGAAGAGTTATTCCCTAAAGTGGAAAAGGTACCTAAAAATAATAAAATCTCAATACATTATATGAGTACAGGAGCAGTTTGGGATAGAAATCAAATTATTGTCAACAACATATTTTCGTTTAAAGTTGCTTTTGACATTATTAGAAGTAATGCTGAAAACATTATCAAAAGTGATGATGACAATGAACCACAAACTGTCGAGGAATGTCGACAGAGAAATGATTGGCCAATGTGGAAAAAAGCAATACAAGCAGAGTTAAACTTGCTTACAAAACGTGAAGTATTTGGGTTTGTAGTCCAAACCCTAAAAGGGATACAACTTTTGGGATAAAAATGAGTGTTTGTTCGAAAATGCAATGGTCAAAATAAAATTGTAAGATATAAAGCATGACTTGTTGTGCAAGGTTTCTCGTAAAGACCTGGTATTGATTATGAGGAAATATATTTGCCCATAATGGATGCAATTACATTCAGATTTTTGATTAGCTTAGTAATCACAGGAAATTTAGATATGCGTCTAATGGATGTAGTTACAACATAATTATATGGATCACTAGATAGTGATATATATATATATATAAAACTCCCTGAAGGATTTAAAATGCCAAAAGCATCTAATTCAAAACCTAGAAGTGTTTATTCAATCAAGCTACAAAGATCTCTATACGGGTTGAAACAATCCAGACGCATGTGATATAGTTGGCTCTGTGTATATCTGTTGAAAGAAGGATATGTGAATGATCCGATTATTAAGAAATCAAAATCCGGATTTACAATTGTTGCAGTATATATTAATGATTTGAATCTTGTAGGAACTCCAGAAGAACTTACAAAAACTACAGAATATTTAAAAAAGGAATTTGAAATGAAAGATCTTGGCAAAACAAAATTTTGTCTCGGCCTACAGATTGAACATTTGTCAAATAGGATTCTTGTACATCAGTCAACGTATATAGAAAAAATCTTGAATAACTTTTATATGGATAAAGCTCATCCTTTGAGTACTCATATGGTTGTTCGATCTCTCGATATGAAAAAAGATCTTTTTTGACCTTGAGAGGATAATGACTAACTCTTTGGTCCTGAAGTACCATATTTTAGTGCAATTGGTGCTCTTATGGATCTTGCAAATTGTACCAAGTCTGATATTGCATTCGTTGTCAATTTATTAACAATATATGGGTTCGCACCAACCCGAAGGCATTGGAATGGAAGTAAAGCAAATATTGCGTTATCTTCGTAGAACAATTGATATGGATTTATTTTATTCAAGTGAATCAAAGCCGCAGTTAATCAGATATGCAGATGCTGGATATCTTTCTAATCCACATAAAGCCACATTACGAACATGATATGTTTTTATCTATGGGCATACTGCTATAACTTGGCGATCAGTAAAACAAACATTGACTGTTACTTTTTTAAATCACTCAAAGATACTTGCAATTCATGAAGCAAGTCGAGAATGTATTTGACTTAGATCCATAATTGATCATATTCAAGAAAGATATGGATTGTTTTCAACAAAAGATGGTCCAACCATATTATATGAAGATAATGCTGCGTGTGTCACACAAATCAAATGAGGCTATATCAAAGGTGTAGGACTAAACACATTTCACCAAAATTCTTTTACACACATGAGCTCTAGAAGAATGGTGATATTGATGTTCAATAGACACGCTCAAGTGATAATCTGGCAGATCTATTTACTAAAGCATTACCAACTGCGACATTCAAGAAGCTGGTGCATAATATTGGGATGTGTCGATATAAAGACCTATTATACAGCATTGAGGGGGAATCATCAATTTTAGTAGATTTGTAAATTTTACTCTTTTTCTTTCGTCTAAGGTTTTTTCCTACCTGGTTTTCTTTGGCAAAGTTTTAATGAGGCAATCTAAACAAATTACATACAAGAATATTGTAATATTTTTCCTTCACCAAATGTTTTTCCCCACTAGGTTTCCTTGGTAAGGTTTTAACGAAGCATATTCTTAGTATATGGTTATCCAAGAAGGAGTGCTGTGAAATATTTAGATAACTATCAAAAGAGATGCAATTGGAATTCTATTAAGTTTTGGGCCAAAGTGAAATTAGAGGAAAGTTCTACCATGTGGGAAGTGTAGTATGCCATGTGGTAAACCACATGGTTTATCACCTATAAATAGGTGTGTTTGCATAGTAATGAATATAGAGAAAAATTATGTATTATATGTGTGATCATTTATTAATTCTTTCATTGTGACTCTTTCTTCTTTATTTTCTTTAATTTTGTATTACTCATATATTTATTTATTTATTTGGATTAATTTACAATTAATTATTTATAATACGAAGAGAATTACATCTAAACCATCATAATTCAACAAATATAAAAGCTCAACAACTAGTTTCATAATGAGAAAGAAACAACCCAACAACCCAACAAACATGTTTATATTAAAAGTAAGTCTTGGGTCCACCGGTGTGGGTGATTCTTATAAGGCTACGGCTTGGTTTGGTGTAATTTTAGTAAATTGAAAGCTAATAATCTGAAAATGGACAATAAAAGTCAATTCTTTATCAAATTTTCATCATTAACTTTCATAAACAAAAAATTACATAATATTTTGACACAAAATTTAAAAAAAAAAAAAAAAACTCTAAGATTTGAGCTTTATAACAAAATAAATCTTGAATTTTTAATTTTGTCAATTCAAATTCTAATATGTTAATTTGTTTTTAATATAAACTATTTGTTTATTTTTATTAAGTAAAATTGGTAAAAAATGATATTTTACTCATTAAACTTAATAAAAAAAAATAATATTTTAGAATTTTTTTAGCACCTACATTAATTATAATAACTAAAATACATTTTTCGTTAATTTTATTTAATGAAAATAGATAAATAAATGATTTATATTGAAAACAATCAAACTGTTATGATTTAAATTAACAAAATTAAAAATTTATTTAGTTACAAAACTCAAACCCTATGTTTTTTTTTTTTTTTTGTAATTTCTAAAAAAATATCATAAATAACTCCAATAAATTACAACAAAACAGTCCTGAGCATATTACTTGAACTTATTTAATTCGTTATTATATGTTAAATTCCCGTCAATTGACCTAACTCATGGTTGGTGGGCTGTCGAAAGGTGTAAAGTTTTCCACCATCCCTTTTTTAGGAGGCTCAGAATTCAATTTCATTCCTAGCTAGTCTACAAATTCAGGAAAAAAAATATTAATGCTTTATTCATAATACAAAATAAAATGATAAGATACATTTATGGAATGAGTCGACATAAAGAAAATTAAATTTACACCGCAAATATACATTTTTAGGTAAATTTCCGGGTTTATTTTATGGTTCAAGTGATTTTCACAAAATATATGTATGTATATATTTTTCATAGGTCATGTTTGCTAAGATGGATATGATTTTAGAATTCAACTAATAATTCAATAGAATATATACATAATTTGTTATTTGGCTAAAAAAGTTAAGGTTCATACTAAAAGTCTATGGTCTTATTTGATGATTAACAGAATTAATGGTGAAAGGATTGATAATTTTATAAATTAGTGTAGGATTAATTATCCAATTAAATTTGTGACATGACTATTTATAATGTATTCATTTTATTTTTCTCTTTCATGCTTGAAATTATGATTCCCAACTCCTTTTAATATTAAAAATTCGCCAATTTTATTGGATTAAATGTTCATTGTATATGTAATGTGGTAAATAAAGCTTGCAATCAAATATAAGATTATGAGTTCATGGACTAACAATCTCAATCTTATGCTGTAATTCTACTAATCAAACATATTCTCTAACGATATGGTATCCCTTTATAAGGGACTATTGAATTAGTCAAAATTGAGGATTAAAAAGAAGTTCAAAGTAATTAGTCAAATTATAAAATTGATAAAATTTTATTAATCCGTTCTCATAATCGTGACCCAATTCAAACATGGGACTAGTTAGTCAAAGGGAATTAAGAATCTTAGAGCTAACTGTCCTAAAAATATTAATTTCATCTAATCTAATCTAACCGAACAAATATGATCATAATGTATTCTCGCATGTCATTGACTTAAGAAACTATGAATTAAAAAACTTAAAAGATTATTTAATAATTTCGTGACACTATTATATTATATGTAGGTGCTACTCTCAATCTACGAGTTCGCACAAAACGGATGAATATGGCCGACATTATCTCATCAATCTATTCTATTATGAGAAAAATTATAGGTAAATTATCAATAAATTCTAATAGTTGGACTTAATTTCTATAAAGTCTTATTAAAAATAAGTCTTAATATAATCGTTGCTAAAACTAATTTTTTATGACAATTTTTTCCGTATGTCGCTAAAAATTAACAATTAATGACTTTTTTTTTGGACAGTTTTTATACATTGTCGCTAAAACTTACAATTAATAACTTTTTTTGTGACGAATTTTTTAAAGTGTCGTTGAAAGTTTAAAATTAGTGACATTATTTTGTGACCATTTTTTTAAAATTATCTCTAAAACTTATAATTAGTGATATTTTTTGTAACACAATTTTCAAACTGTCGCTAAAAATTAACAATTAGTGACATTTTTTAATAGTGTATGATAAAAAATACATTAATTATCATAGGACTTATTGAATAATAAATTTACTTAGTAGTAGAATCTAGATGTAAGTTCTCCAAAAATTATTTTGTTGGTCCTCTCTAGACCATTAAATAACAACACTGAATTTTTTTTTTCCTCTCATGTGTAATTCAGTTTTATTCCAGGTGTGAAATCCACTCTACAAGAGTTAAATTTGGACGAGAAATTACTCGAAACACACATACTAATTGTCTACATAACCAAAAACAAATTATAAATTTATTCTTAAGGTTTGCTTAAAATATAAATTATCTCCTACAATTCTGAAAATTACATTCTACCCATTGATATTTTTAAATTCATTACAAATGACCTATTTTATTAATAATCATCAAGTCAATTAACAGTTTTTAATGATATCAGAAATATATTTCAATTAATAATTCAGATAATTTTATTATTGTATAAGAGAACAGTTACGAATTTTATTTTTGAGTTAATTTTATTAAATAAAAAATTCTAATAATAAGATATTTGCAAATTTTCAAATCAAATAGAACAGTTCGTGTTAAACAACCTTCAAAAAGTATATTTATAATTTATCAAAAAAAAAAAAAAATCTAAACTTTTGGTATAGTTACTCTACACGCTACATAAATGGTCCAAGTCCCCACCGGCTACATACCCCTCAGAATTAGTCCTGACTTTCTTTAAATTCAGACGGTTGGAGATACCTGAGTTATCAAAAAAACAAAAATAAATAAAAATTGGTCCAACTCAACACATCCCCATCAAGTATCTTGCCCTACTAATTGCAATGTCCATGCCATGCCGACTATCTTGCCCTACTAATTGCAATGTCCATGCCATGCCGACGGTTTCAATTGGCAAAAAGCTGACCATTAATTGCCTTTCTTAACTGTGATTTTGCCATGCTTCTTCCATGAACATCCCCATCTCTTAGTTCCATATTCTCTCTCCTCTCTCCTCCATACACAACCAACACCAAAAAAGTAGCAAGTCATCAACTCAGTTTTCCATTGCCATGGAGCTCAAGACTATCATCACTACCATCTTTCTTCTCTTCCTCTTCATGGCCACACCTATTTTTTCAAAAGGTTTGTATACTCTTCCAAGCTTTTACTCTCTTATTATCGGTCAAGGATTCTTTGTTTCCGTGTCTCAAAATACTTACAACGGGAATTTCTAGGCATAAATGTTCTGAGACAAGAAGACAAGGAATCCAAGACCGTTATTATAGAATTTTTAT
This sequence comes from Camellia sinensis, assembly GCF_004153795.1. Taxonomy (NCBI): domain Eukaryota; kingdom Viridiplantae; phylum Streptophyta; class Magnoliopsida; order Ericales; family Theaceae; genus Camellia; species Camellia sinensis. Next base: position 1,826,424 of record NW_021024878.1, on the reverse strand, counting down.
AATATATAATATTGATTTGAATAAGGGGATTGGCTGCGTTGAATATAGATTCTGGGATTTATGATATTGATTATAGAGGTCCAGAGACTCATTCATACATTCCTCCACCAAATCGATCTGGTGGCAAGCAATCTATTCGTCAAGAGAGCACGGTGACACATCGCAAATCAAAAGGTTTGAGAGCTGGAAATGGAGGGGTAAGATACTTAATCCCATATATGTTTGTTTCATTTTTTCTGTTTTGGTTGAAGTTTTGGATTTAGGAGAAGAAAAGAAAAAATGCCAATTTTATAAGTCTAATTCTTGTGGATGAGACGCTATCTAACTAGGTGCTTGATTCCCAAGATTGAGTTTCATTGTTGTGTGATGCAATTTTCTTTTTTTATTTTTTTTATTTCTCTCTTACCAACATTTTAATGGAAATTGTTTCTATTTTTTATTTTATTTTAAATTTCTTTTGGGTCGTTTAGTTTACACAAATTTCAAAAATAAAATAATTTTAAATCATTTTTTTTTAAATGTCAGCTTAAAAGGAGGAACCAAAGGAATCCTTAGGTAGTTTGACATGTTTTGGAAGCAATTTGAATAGGAAATGCAATTCTAACAACAACCCCCCCAAAACAAAAAAAAAAATTCATACACAATTTTAAGGCAGAATACATATGCCATAGCAAATATTCTTGAAATAAAGGTCACTTTGAAGTTAGGGATGGCAATGGATAACTAACCTGTGGGTATCCATGGAGACACAATCTGGGTTTTCCTCTTTTTCTATCATTATGGGTAGGGTATGTGATATTCTTTAAATATCTACGGAATGGGTTGGGGATGGGTACGCAATAATTTCCCATATGTTTTTATTTTTATTTTTATTTTATTTTATTTTTTTTTAATTTTAAGTTTCACACTAAACTAAAATATACATTCAATTTTTTTTTTTTTATGTTATTTATTTTTTCAGGTTAAACCATTTTTTTTTTTTTTTTAAGGATCACAACGCAAAGCTAAGATATAACCTATCTTTTTTTATTTATTTTTTACAAGGTTCACAATCATTTTTTTTTTTTGAATTTTAAGATTCAACCTAAAGCTAATATACATTTAAATCTTTTTTCTTTTTTTTAATTTTTTTTAAGGTTTACGAACCAATTTTTTTTTTTTTTTAAGATTCAACAAAGTAAATATATATTTAATTTTTTTTTTCTATTTTTTTAATTTTTTTTTTAAGGTTCACAACCATTTTTTTTTTTTTTTTTTTTTTAGATTCACAACAAAGCTATACTTAATCTTATTTGGCTCAACAATAATCAAATAACTTAATTACATTGTACAAACTTATTTCTTGTAAATTTTATTATATCTAGAATTTTTAAATTTATATTTAAAAAAAATTAAGGAATTGTCTAGTGTAGGTTTCGGTTTTGCTTTTTTCTATTTTATTTTATTTGTTGTGTATTGTATTTTTCAGAATGGTTCTGCTTGTTCTGAAATTTCAATTAACTAGTATGAATCTATTTGTTTTATGTTTCACACAATTTATACAAATTATATATATATATATGAATGTATTTGAAAATAAGAAATTGTAGAGAATACAGAAACAGGTGTGTGTGATTGGTTAGAAATGAATGGGTACATAGATTTATTTGCTAGAAAAACAAAAAGGGGATACAAAGTCATACTAAATATTTTTTTTAATTAAAGAATTTTTCTTAGTTATGAACCAGATTTAACTGAATCAGCTTGTTTCGCAATGTTATGCTTTCATTTATTTAGATAGAAAAATATTTTTTAATGAATAATGATTTTTTATAAAAGAATTCAAATATATTTTTTTTTTATATTTGGTGGTGGTCGGTGATGATGGAGAGAAGGTGAAAGTAGAAATTGTTACAATAGTGGTGGGGTGATGGCGGAGTGAATGATGGTAGTGGCTATGGTGATGGTATGTGTGACAGTGAAAGTGGATAGTGGTGATGGTAATTCGTGATTATGAAAAATTTAATTGAAAAATATCTTTTGTTTTTTAAAAGTAACAAAACAAAAAATTCGTGGGGGAGCTAAGAGAGAAGACATGGAGGATGGATTGGGTGTGTAATGCATAGATAATGTTATAAATGAGGTTTAGATTTGTAAATGGTATAATTAGAATTTTTTGATAAATTAAAAATGAATTGTTCAACAGATTTGCTCAGTAGACAAGATGGGGGTCTTCATGTTAAATTGTCGTGGGCTAAATTTTTGATTATGCGCTGATAAGCATTTAATATGAGTCTTATAACCTTTCTTCAAACAAATTTTTGATTGTCTAAAATTATATATAATTTGATTATTATAATCAAAATTTTTTAATTATTAATTAATTGTGTATCTCTGATTTTGTATGTTGAACCAAATAAAAAAAAATTAAGATTGAAATGTATTTTACTTTTGTTGTGAACCTTAAAAAAATAGAAAATAAATAAAAAAATAGTTTGTTAACATTAAAATATGATTAAAAAAGAGAAAAGATTGAAGATATATTTAGCTAAAACCTTTTATTAAAAAAAGAAAAAGAAACAAGAAGGTTGTCTAACATTAAATAATTTAAAAAGAAAAAAAGATTAAATTGTATATTTTAACTTTGTTGTGAACTTAATAAAAAATAAAAAAAATAAAAAAAAATTGTTAACATTAAATATATTAAAAAGAAAGAAAAAGATTGAAGGTTATAATTAATTTGTTGTGAACTTAAAAAATAAATAAATAATAAATAATAATAAATAATACTAAAAATTGTTAACTTATAATATATTAAAAAAGAAGAAAAAAGATTGAAGGTATATTTAACTTTTGTTGTGAACCTTAAAAAAATAAAAAATAAAATAAAAAACAAAAAACAAAAAAAAAAAAATTTGTTAACATTAAAATATATTTAAAAAGAAAGAAAAATTTTGAAGGTTATTTAGTTTTTTGTTGTGAACTTAAAAAAAAAAAAAAAAAAAAAAAAAAAAAAAAAAAAAAAAGTGGTTGTTAACATTAAATATAAAAATAAATGGAGATTAAAGTGGTTTGGGGAAAATCCATACCCATTAAAAAATGGGGAGGGTGGTACCCATGGGGAATGGGGAAAATTTATTATAGGAGAATGAGGATGGAGAATTAATATCCACCCCATTATCCCCCATTGCCATTCCTAACTTTGAGGAGTTTTTATTTTTTATTTTTTATTTAAAATGATAAATTTCAAATGTGCCATATCATCCTGGATACACTTTTTGTAAAAAAATTCTATTTATATATGGAAATCATTACTAATTGGAATGCCACAAGGACTAGCATTGTAGCACTTTCCATATATAGAAAGAATGTCACATTTTCACTGTTCATTTTGGTTTTGGAGACAGCATAATCACTATAGTTGCGTTTATTATACTAGTTAATTTATTTTTCTCTTAATTTTATTTTTTATCTTTGTTTTACAGGATAAGAAAATTCATGGATAGGCAAGTTTTGGAAATGAAGTGATTGTATTGGTTTGGTTGAAGTTGTTATTGTTACAGTCAAATTGCTTTTTTTTCAATATTAAGTTGTGTAGAGAGAGACTAGACAAGAATGTAGTGAAATAGTCTCATGTTCTGTTTTTATTTTATCTACCAAGCATGTAAATGAAGATTTTGTGACTTCTATGCAGATTGAATTGTAGTAATATGGTTTGATATGTTGTAAATTCAGCAAATGTTAGCTGTTTTATCTCACCATACCTTCTCAAAATAATAATAAATAAATAAAATGCATCATATAATAGTTATCATTTTGAAAAATGCTTAAAACCCTTAAAACATTATTCCTAAGCTTACCCCTGATGACACAAGTTGTTACATGTTAGTTGTTGATTTGTTTAGGAATCAATGAATTAAGACCAATTAGCATTTCAAATATTTGAATATTATATATATTTATTTTATATCAAATATTTATTTTCATCAAATTTATCTATTTTGAGTATGCTATGGATTTTTTTATTAAAAACAATGTAGGACGGTTCATATTCCTAGTGTGTCCAACACGTGTTGAGAGCACGTCTTTATTTGACATGTGTTGGACACCAATACATAACCTCCATAGAGGTGTCGGTGCCGGTGTAAACAAACTTATTTGAGCCAAATTCAAAAAAATTGACGAGTTTAAAATATGTTCATGCTTGACTTGTTTACCTATCAAGTCAGTTTTACTTTCATCTAACCAAAACACAAGTCGAATTGAAGTTGCAAAGTTGATTTTACAACCCTAATCTGACCCTCAATGGAATTAAATTATCCCGATATAGCTGATGTAATATCCTATCCAAATACAATATCTTATCTTCAAATTGTACAACCAAATGTCAAATAAATAGATTTTACATACAAATAATCCAAACATCAAACATGTCCTGTTAAGAATATCTAACTTGGATGATTCAAAGCACTGAAAACAGACAAGCATTTCAGTCACAAATCTAAAGCATGTGTGGCACACATGTAATACGGCTAGAATAGTGCTTTGAATTGTTATGAGGGTGATAGATACATATAACTAAAAATGTTCATTTGGTGAGAAACCAGAAGACTTGGGCCAGCGAAGCTGGTTCCCTACTGAATTGATGTTTCTAACCTCATTTAATAGAAAGCTTGTCGTTGCTTACTTGGCATGTTTTAGAAAGTTAGTTAAAATATAGCCTTTTAATTATTTTTACTTTTTTTGAAAAAATATGTAAAAAAATAAAGAGGTGATATAACTCAAAATAGGTTAAAAGTCAAAAATTAACTTTTAGCCAAGTTCCCAAAATACCCTAAAAACCAATGGAACAATATTCACTGGTTTTTGGGGTTTTGTCTCGACTAATCCTGAGATGTACATAATTTTTTTATTATAGATTGTAAGAGGGGCTAATTTGAGCCCACTAAATTATTTAGGCCCAATAGCCCAAGATTAGTGGGCCCGAATTTATCGCAAGTCCAAGAATCGGTGGGCCCAGATTTATCGCCATCAAACGGATTGAATCGCTGTAAGCCTCGAAAGGATTCGGGTCCACGAACCTAGAGACTTACTCGGGCCCGAACTCGAAAGGGTATTAAGCAAGCCTAGAGATCCGAGGCACTCGGACTTGAAAGGATTCGGACCCACGAATCTAGAGATCCGAAGTACTTGGCTTTGAACGGATTCAGACGCAATCTAGAAGTCGCTCCGTTAATGAGTATTTTTTTTTTTTTTTTTGCCGATTAAAAAAAATCAAATTTATAACTACAACAAAATATAAACATTTTGTTTTGAGAAAATCATAACAAATGTTTGGCTTAGATGGACATACCATCACAAAATCATATTCAGTTCTTATGTTTAAATAGATGGAGACTCTTATTCATTCCGTCGAACTTTTTAATTCCTTTGGTCAAGCTAGTGGAAATTTCTTGGAGTCTCTCTTTGGAGAGAGGCCATTGGCCTCTTCAGAGGTATTGGAGAAGGTTTCTCCTTACTTGGGGTCTATGGCTATGTTTAACTGCATCTATTAATGTGTCTTTTGGTGAGAACTTATCTTTCGGAAGTAGAAAGAGGGTTTTGAGTTTGGTGAGAAAACATGTATTTGGGTGGTAAGAATTGTGAGATATTGTTTTATCACCATTGTAGCTTTTCATAGCAATCGTTCTCTTTACTAGTAGATCCTTCTCTTCGCAAGTCGACGTAGGATTAGGCTAAATCATGTAAATATTAATATTTTATAATTGTTTCTATCTCGTGAATTTGCATGATTATTCTGCTTCATATTCGACATTATCAACATAAATAGAATAAATTCGGCCAACTTACCCAACACACTTGGGCAAAAATGTTCCTTAAAATACTATAACTAAAGCCAGGGGCGGACCTACCGAGTGACTATAAGGCCCCGACCACCCCGCAAAAAAAAAAAATAATACTAATAATAATAATAATTATTATTTAGACTTCTACAAAATTTTGAGTATTTGTAATGTACTTAATATAAAGTCTGTAAATTTAATTAGGACTTTTTTATAATAAGAAAATGTTTTGGTATATTTCTTAACCGCATATGAATACTATATTTTAGTATTACGAATAATATAAGTTTTAGGCTAAAAATAAATAATAAAAAAATATCAGAACAAAAAGTATCAAATAATAACAAATAAATTATAAAAGAAAAATGCTAGGAATACTAACACATTTATCTTACTAATACCTTCACAAGTTGATGTGAATCCCATATTACGTGATGGTTAATCTTATCACAATTTGTGAGTGGGTTAGTAAGATTGTTAGTAAATGTGTTAGTATCCCTACTATTGGTGATTATAAAAGCTATATACATCAACTAAACTTTTGGAATTGTTTCATAGTGAAATAATATATATCAAAAAATTCTGTGAAAAATATATAAGATTCGTAATTTGACTCTTCTCGAATCAACTTTCTAGTTCCACCCCTGACTAAACCATATCCACCTTGTTAATTTATGACAATCATCACATCTACAAACTTTGTAACAACAATTTATTACTACTATTATTATTATTTTGTAAACCAAATCCATTAGCAAAGACACGGGAGAACTGTCCATTAGCTTTATGAAGTTGGGTCATAGTATAATACTTATATTCACTTTTATATATTATATCTAAGTTATGGTTCAAAATAGTGTTAATAACAAAATTCTGGGGTTGGTTGTAGGTCATTTTGGTGGTAGACTACGAAATTATAGATTTAAAATTAGTTACGATAGTATTGAGTTTTTATTTTTTATTTTTAGAAGGGCCTGTACCGTAAGAATCTAAATTTTTAAACAATTAATTAGTTTGATTAATAATAATATTAAGTCAATTAACATTGATTATTAAATTATCGAATTATAATGTTAATAGCATCATAATTAATACTAATATTAAATTCTTTTAATTAAAATTATTTATCTTAATGTGATTAAATTTCTGTATCTAAATATAGTTGTGAAAACTAAATGAGTTAAATAAATAATAACCAAATTGGTCAGAGGTTAAAAAATAAATAAATAAATAAAATAATGATAAACTTGCTGTTTTGGGCAGCTTACCCTGGCAGCCCTTCTTCCCAATAAAGATGTTGGTAAGGCATGCCAGGGCATGCAAACATGCTGTAAGGTATCCTTATAGAAGATAGTTCCTAAGTTAAAATAGAAATAAAGTAAAAATAATAATAATATTAATAAATTAGGCCATCAAACTTGTATAATTAGGAGCACTATTCAGCCTTCCATTACACACACACACCCATAACTGAGCAAAAGAAAGAGAAAGAGAGGGAGAGAAAGCAAGAGGGAAAGGAGAGAAGAGAGGGGAAGAAAGGCTTAACACTTGGGATTTTTTTTTTTTACTTCATTGAGGTAAAAATAATCAACCCCTATTGTCCCTTAGATATTTTTCCTAACTAAATCTATACATAAAAAATATGCAAGAGTGTGTATTGATAATACACAAATGCTCAATGCATGTTACATTTGGATAGAATGATAATCTTATGATTATGTGATTTCTGTCCTTCTTCCAAGTATGGATTGGATGGTTTAGCAACTGATTTTGCTCCTTATGTGTTCAAGTATTGTCCATTGTTGAATCAACCTTTCATGCTTATGAATTTGGTTTACTCTTCATAAATATTATATTCTGTTATCAGTAATGAAAGTGTGTTTTTTGCAAACTAATAAACTTCCAGCAAAATAGATTTTTAATCTATTTTGAATAAACCCTAAACAAACTCATGAGAACACTTTCATAAAATCTGAAACTACTGGAGTTAGTTTAACATGTTTTCATGGTGCTAGAATATTGAAGAAAATTATTTGACAACGTTTCATGGCCTGAATATATTTTTAACTTTATTGCTGTTTGGAGGCAACAACAATGCTGACTTTACCAGGTCACTGTTTATTCCAAAAAATGAATTTTCAAGTGATTCAAATTGGAAAAGTTATATTTTTAAGTTAGCTTTCAAATTCCGCTGGTTTCATTATTTTTTATTAAGTATTGAGAGAGAAACGCCAATTTTTCCAAAATGTGACAGAATCTGTCCAGTTTTCTTATAAAAATTATTTGACCATCTTCTACTAGTTTTCAGTCTTCACACTCTTCTGGAAATATGTTCTAAACTCAAAAATTTAGCAAACCATTCTGACCATGCCTCTTTTCGACACCATTTGAGGCCGCTTTTTATTTTTTGAACATAGAACACCTGTGCTGGAGATTAATGTAACTCACTATTCCAGAAAACCAGTTTTCTTCCAAAAATTATTTCTCCATTTTAAAATCGTTTTTAGCCCTGTTATTCCACTACAAGAAAAAGCAGTTTTAGCGACTAAAAATATAAATTTCTTCGCTGAAAGTAGGACAATTGGCGACTAAAATTGAATTAGTAGCCAAAAGTGAAGACTTTTGGCGACTAAAACAGTTTAGTAGCCAAATGTGTAGTTATTGGCGACTAAAAATCAGTTTAGTGGCCGATTATATGGGTTTTAGCGACTAAAACAATTTTAGTAGCCAAAAGTGAAGGTTTTTGGCGACTAAAAAAATTTAGTAGCCAAAAGTCTAGGTTTTAGCAACTAAAAAATAGTTTGGTCGCCGATTATAGGTGTTTTACCGACAAAAAAAAAATTGTAGCCAAAAGTAAAGGTTTTTGGTTACTAAAAAAAATTTAGTAGCTAAAAGTGGACAATTGGGGACTAAAATTCAGTTTACTCGGAAAAAGTGGAGGTTTTGGCGACTAAAAATAAGTTTAGTCGCCGAAAGTGGTTATTTTTAGGAGGAAATTAATTTTTTTAGCTACTAAATTATTGGTAGTAGCCAAAACTAAGGTTTTTGGCGACAAAAAAAAATTTAGTCGCCAAAAGTGGCTTCCTTTTTTTTTAATAAATAATTTATTTTTTACATAAATTATATTGAATAAAAATAATTATGTTTATATATATGGTTTTATATTAATACAGGTCAATATACTATATAAATAATATATTTTGCATATATAATCTTGTGGTATTATTGTGGCATAGTGGAGAGAGTGTGTTGATAAAGGTTTAGAATGTGGGAGATTGGTGGTTCAAAACATGGGAAGAGCAAAGGGTAATTTTTTTTTTTTCCTTTTCTAAAATAAGCTTTTGGCAACTAAAATGGGTGGTCGCCAAAAACTTCAGTATTGGCGACGAAAAAAATAGTCGGCTCGGCAAATGTATAAATTAAAAAAAAAATAATTCACTATTGGCGACTAAAAATTTAGTCGCCAAATGTATAATTTAAAAAATATAAATGAGCTTTGACGACGAAAATTTTAGTCGCTACAGACTTGGTTTTTGGCGACTAAAAGTTTTTTACTCGCCAACACCTTTCGCGACAGTTTATTGGCGACCAAACTGGCGACTAAAAAATTTAGTCGGGGAAACTTAAAAACCGACTTTTGGTGACTAAAAATTCACTTTTGGCGACTAAAAATTTAGTCGCCAAATGTGTTTTTTCTTGTAGTGTTCTTTGCGAAATATTTTCCTAACTAGATGAACTAGCACTAGTTAAAATATTATAATGGTTGGCTTTCGTTTGGTATGGGTTTCATATTTTTTGTTTTTTTTTTGTCTGGCCATACGGTGCTGAAAGAAGAAGTGTGTTAATTCTTAAGAAATTTTGTGATGATTCCTAAGACATTCTATCACATTTATTTTGGTTGCCATATAATTGTGTTGTGCTGTATAAACATTATATCAATATGGTTATCAAGCTAAAATTCGCACATGCATAAAAAAAAAATGTGAATTCGAAGAAGTAAAGAAACACAAAATTGAACCAATGATACATTAAAAATTTAAAAGTGATGGGGTGAGCCCGGTTTAGAAGCTTGCGCCAGTGAGTTACGAACCCTAACATGGCACGGGAAGGTATTTCGGCTCTAATTGGTGTAGGTGATATAAGGTTGGTGGTGCTAGTGTCACAACATAGACCGTTCCCTTAGAGCAGACCGTGATGTCACGACTCGAGTACGTAACCCTGGTGCGTGGACATCATTGGTAGTTACAGCAAGTGACATTTGAATATTTGTCCAAGGGGGAGTCAGAATTGCCTGTGGCCATTGCTTAGCAGTTGGGTGGAAATAATGCTCCACGGGAAGTTACTTAAATTTATCTGATAAACTAAATCTATGAGAATTTAAAAAGAAAAGTGTGCATTTTCCTTATGATGAATTACTGTTTCCATTTGCCATTTATTTATTTATTTATTTACCTATTTTTATTATTTTAACTGTTGGCACTGTTATACTTATTAAATGGTACCTGTTATTTCGTTACTACGCATTATTCATTAATTGTGAATATTATTATCGGGGTGGGTTTTTTCGGGTTGTAGTATATTATTGAGCTCGTCGCTCATTAGCATTCTCGTTACCCTAGCGTTTTATGCCAGGTACCGAAGAAAATAAAGGAAACACCGAGGCCTTACAAGGTGACATTCAGCCTTGGTTAGTGAGAGGGGGGTTTTATGAAGCATTAGGGCCGAGCTAAGCCCAAGCGCAGTAATAGGCCGTTCTGTGGGCCGCGGTAAGAAGGGCTGAGTGAAAGGACCTTGCAGTTAGTACGGTCCAAATATAGTTACAGTCACCACGGTCGGAGTGGTAATTAGCTCGGTCATAGTGTTTGGGACCGAGGTATTTGGGCTTCTGATAATGAACCTTGCTCTTGTTAGCTCGGTCTCAACAAGCTAAAACCGGGGTATAAGTAAAAGAAGAGCCAGGCTACAAGTTGCATGTGAAGGCGTTAGATTAAGTATAACAAAGGGCTAGTGTTAGCTCGGTCGTACTGTCATCCAGCCATGGTAAAACCATCTCACTTGGTTTAAGCAGTGAGGAGGGTGTTAAAGGATAAGCATTATCTTTCAGGAGTGTGATTCCTAGGAGGACTCTACATGGAGGAATAAGAGTCCTACTAGGATTATGCCAGACAAAAGTTATAAAAGCTCACAACAGAACCTGTGGAGAGGTAACACAACTTTGATTCCCGAATACACAGGGCTTTTGTTTATTTGCCTATTTTGCTGACTTAGGCATCGAAGAGGTATCCGACACACACCCGTCGGCTAGCTCACATTTGTGTTTTCAGGGAGTAAAGCGACAACGTTTGAAGAAGCGCAGACTTGATCAACAGAATTATACGAGAACATTATTTCTTGCTCATACAATTGGCACCGTCTGTGGGAAATCCAGAAAAGAACAAAACCTCTTGATTAAGTTTTCGTTTCTAGTTGGAAGCAATGACGCACAATGAAGACTTGCCGCAATCAGCCATTGATGGGCAAACCCTGGAGGGGGGTGGAAGGCGTGAAGGTTTGCCTTCTGTCCCTCCTATGGCGAATTTAGAACCCTAGCGACAGAACCCCCGGAGGGATGCAAGGGGGAGGTGGGCTAACAGCTCCCGTCGCTCTCAGAGTCTTGAAAGACAGAGACGGAGGATAGACCCTCAAGTTCTGGAGGATCACGTGAAGGAGCAGGACGAGTTAATAAGAAGGATGGCGGCAAACATGGAGTCAATGAAGCTCCAGATAAAAGGAAAAAGGGTGGCGACAGGAAAAGGGCGCAAAGACAACACGCCCCCTCGCTACTCAGAGGATCGTGTTAGGCGTACCACACCATCGCAAGCAGAAAGTAGAAGCCTTAGAACAGGCGACACTCAATCAAGGACTTCCAGGACTCGTTACTCTAGGTCTGAGAGAACGAGAACTGAGAGGTCATGTACTGAGGGAAGCACCTATCGGCCCTCACACACGCACCAGACGTTATCTAGGCACACAGAGTTGCCTAGATCATCCGACTTGCGAACTGTGCTTGAAGAAAGGGCACGATTGAATGATGATACCAGGGCACGCGACCCACGCAGAGTTTTAGCCCTTTAGCGGTTGGCGCCTCGGACGCATGGGAGCGTCGAGGTAGGAATGTCAATACCGCGCTTGCTTACGAATCAACAGACAAAGTATTAGCAAGGTTACAAAGCTCGCTGTTCGTTCCAGCAATAGAGAACGTATCACTACCTTCAGGCTTCCACCAGCCCAAATTCACCATTTATGAGGGGAAGACAGACCCCTACATGCACTTGAGTCACTTTCGCCAGGTTATGACAGTATACCGGCAAAACGAGGCTTTAATGTGCATCCTGTTTCCATCCAGCCTTGGCGATCTAGGTCTGACCTGTTTCGAAAGGCTACCAGAAGGCAGCATCACCTCCTGGGCACAATTGGCCGAAGCGTTCATGACTAGGTTCAGAACGAACGCCAAGACACCAGTGGAGATCGATCAACTACTCTCCATTGACATGGGCGACAAGGAGACGTTGAGATCCTACAACAGTCGCTACTGGGAAACCTACAACCAGATTGGGGATTGCCTTACGAACCTCGCCATTGCACAATACAAACGGGGCCTACCAGTCGGCAACAAATTGAGGGATTCAATTACTATGACGCCATCCCTCACGATGGAGGCCTTAATGGAGAGAGTACACCAATATATTCGCGTAGAGGAGGATAGCGCCCGTGCTAAAGCGAAAACTGGCACAACAGCAATGCCAAATAAAAGGACTACAGCAAAAGTCAACACGGTAGAGCAACCTAACAGGAATGGGCGAGGCGAACGGGCCAACAGAGAGGACCCAGAAAAAAGAAAGTTAAGAATTCGCACTTCCATTACCACAGTGTTCAAAAAACCAATCTACCGAATTCTCAGTGAGATACGCAACGAACCTTTCGCCTGATGGCCAGCTAAGTTGGGAAAAGCACAAAAGGACTATGATGAGAGGTCCTGGTGCACCTTTCATGATGAAAAGGGACACCGCACTGAAAATTGCATGCCGTTGAGGCAGTATTTGAAGGAGTTAGTGGCAGCTGGGCACGTAGACCAGTACATAGAATGAGGGACGCAGCTAGCCCCCTAGAACCACAACAACCCAAACGGGATGTCGGTCGACGCTCCACCTTAAGGCGTAATTAACGTAATACATGGGGTATTCGAACCTGAGCAGGTATGTGAGCTCAGGGGAATGATCAAAAAGGTTGAGCACTAAATGGAGGTATTAAGTGCATAGCTTGCCGTCAAAATGAGGAGAACAGAGGCCACAAATGTCATATCTTTTTCAGACAAAGATCTAGCAAGGATATACTGCCCTCACAATGATGCACTGGTTGTCACTCTACGCGTCAAGAATTTTGACATCAAGCGGATTCTGATTGACCAAGGAAGTTCATGTGAGATAATGTATTATGAAACCTTCAAACAACTGAAACTGGAGGACAAAGACATGGCACCTGCAACGTCTCCTCTAATCAGATTCAACTCAATGCCAGAGTGGCCAGTGGGCAAGATAATCCTCTCAGTTAAGGCAGGAACCATGACGAAACAGGTGGAATTCTGGGTATTGAAGGTCCTTTCCACCTACAATAAAATTTTGGAGAGAACATGGTTGCATGCCATGCGATCGGTAGCGTCAACCTACCATCAAGTATTGTGGTTCCCCATCGAAGCCGGAGTAATTGAAGAGGTCTTTGGAGACCAAATTATGTCCAAACAATGCTTCGCTATAGTAAACGACAGCCGCGCTACAAAAGGATATGTATAGATGGTGGAAGAACTAGAGAGCAATGAACTATTTGCGAACGTTGGCAACACAGCTGAACAGAAAGCAGTGGAAGACTTAGTACAGGTAAGGATAGATGAAAAAGACCCAGAAAGGTTCTTTTTGCTTGGCTCGTCTTTGTCCAGCACTGAGAGAATAGGGATCGTGGAATTCTTAACCTCTAACATCGAAGTGTTCGCCTAGACGCCGTATGACATGCTTGGTATCGACTCAAACTTCATCTGCCACCAACTGAACGTCCACTTAACTGCCAAACCAATTATACAGTGCACTCGCAGATTAGTACTCCACCATGCCGAGATAGTAGCGGAAGAAGTGGGAAACTTGCTGGAGGCAGGAGCTATCAGAGAAGTGCACTATCCCAGGTGGATCTCCAATACCGTAGTAGTGCCAAAGAAGCACGGAAAATGGCATGTCTGCATGGACTACAAAACAGTCAACAAAGCATACCCAAAGGACAACTTTCCTCTACCATAGATAGACCAACTGGTAGACCTGACGGCAGGACACAATCGACTTAGCTTTCTTGATACGTACAGAGGTTACCATCAGATCACTATGTATGAACCAAATCAGGAGGTCACATCTTTTACAACGCCTAGAGGATTGTACTGTTATAAGGTCATGCCCTTTGGCCTAAAAAATGCAGGGGCAACATTCCAACGGATGGTCACCAAGATGTTTGAACCATTGTTAGGCAGAACAATGGAGGCTTACATAGATGACATGGTAGTCAATAGCAAGGATGAGAAGGACCATCTCAGGGACCTAGGTGAGATATTCCAGATTCTGAAAAAGAATAAGTTGCCCCTAAATGCATCCAAGTGTGCATTCGGCGTAGGATCGGGCAAATTCCTAGGCTTTCTGGTGACTAACCGAGGTATAGAAGCAGACCCTTTTCAGATCAAAGATATCCAGGACCTAGAGAGGCCCAACACAGTCAAGGAGGTGCAGCACCTCATTGGCCTAGCAGTCACGCTCAATCGGTTCATAAGTCGGTCATCAGACAGATGTCGACCATTCTTCAAAGCACTAAAGGCCAAGTTTGAGTGGGATGAAGAATGTGACCGCGCCCTAAAAAGCCTGAAAGAATACATGTCTTCTCCACCGTTGCTGGTAACCCCAATACTTGGAGAAGAGCTCTTTTTGTACTTGGCAGTTTCACATCACGCAGTCAGCGCAGTGTTGGTCAGAGCAGAAGGAATCCAACACCTGCCCATCTTTTATGTTAGCAAGACCTTGCTCGGCGCAGAAACCAGGTATCTACCATTGGAAAAATTGGCCTTAGCCTCGATGATGGCCTCAAGGAAACTGTCGCATTACTTCCACGCCCATACCATAATCGTCCTAACTCTTTTCTCTTAAAAGCCTTGTTCGAAAGGGCAAACTTTTCTGGGCGAATCTTGAAATGGGCGGTGGAATTGGGACAGTTTGATATCAAGTTTTAACCCAGAACCGCAATAAAAGCCCAAGCTTTGGCAGACTTTGTGGCACAGTTCACACCAGGAAGTCATCACATCTGCCCGGTGGACTTGACTGGTGTGACAGAAATCGGGACGAAAAGTGCCGCAGGAAATGCGCAACCCCTAATTCAGGATACCCAGCCACATTGCAAACCATACAGGTTTGAAGATCAAGAGGGAAAAATAAACCATACCATTTCCAATAAGGACTCATCGGCAAGTGAAGACTTGGGGCAGTCAAATAATAAAAGGCAAACCCCAATAACAGCTAGGGACTTGGAGGAAAATAACACTCGTGACCCCAAGACATCATCCGGCCCTTCCACTTGCTGGAAGCTATTCGTTGGAGAGATATGGAAGCTCTTCGTGGATGGAGCATCCAATAAGCACGGTGCAGGACTTGGCATAGTCCTCATCTCACCAGATGGCCTAGTAATGGAACAAGCAGTCAACCTTGGCTTCCCAGCATCAAACAATGAGACGGAATATGAAGCACTCTTAGCAGACCTAAAATCAGCACTCGTCATGCAAGCCACCGAGCTAATGGTTTACAGTGACTCCCAGCTAGTAGTAAACCAGATTTTAGGCAACTACGAAGCAAAAGATGAAAGGATGGCAAAGTATCAAGAGTTAGTCAGAATGGAAATCATGAAATTCGAAGTGGTACGAATAGAACAGATCGGCCGGGAAAAAAAACAACAGAGCAAAGGAACTAGCAGGCTTCACTTCAATGGCAGATAAATCCATCTCACATCCATTACTGATTGACTTCCTACCAAGACCAAGCATTGAAGAACCCGAAATAACTGAGGTATGTTGTGTCGAACTAGGCCTTTCATGGATGGATCCTATTATAGTATTCTTAAAAGACGGCGTCTTACCTGAAGAAAAGAAAGAAGCCAACAAGATCAGGGCAAAGTCACAGCGATTTTGGCTCTCCCCATCAATGGCCTTGTACAAAAAATCCTTCACAGGACCTTACTTGAAGTGTGTCCATCCCAGTAAGGTCGAGGCATTCTTGTTCAACATACATGAAGGCGTATACAGAAGCCACCAGGGGGGAAGATCATTGGCTTACAGAGCAATTTCGCAAGGATATTGGTGGCCTTACATGCAAGTAGATTCAGAGAAGTACATCAAGAAATGCAAGAAATGTCAGAAGTTTGCACACCAAATACATCAACCAGCCAGAGAGCTTTTACCATTAACTAGCCCATGACCCTTCGCAATGTGGGGCTTGGACATAGTAGGACCACTTCCAACGGCACCCGGCAACAGAAAGTTCTTTCTTGCAACAACAGAATACTTTACAAAATAGGTGGAAGCAGAAGCACTCGCCTCAATAAAAGAGAAAGATGTGAAGAAGTTCGTATGGCAGAATATCATCACTCGATTTGGCATACCCAAGGCTCTAATATCAGACAACGGCACTCAGTTCGACGGCAAAATTTTCAGAGGCTTTTGTGAGGAGTACAAGATAGAATTCTACAATTCTATACCAGCATACCCCCGAGCAAATGGCCAAGCGGAAGCATAAAACAAAGTAGTCTTAGATGGATTGAAGAAAAGATTGGAGAAAGCAAAAGGTAAGTGGGCAGAGGAGCTCTCTCATGTTTTATGGGCTTACCGTATCACACCTCGGCGGTTTACCGGAGAAACACCTTTTTCCTTGGCCTATGGCATGGAAGCAATAATCCCACCGGATGTTGGCCTCCCCACTATTAGAAGTGAAGATTTTGATCCAGACTTAAATGGAGAAGCCATAGCATTGGAGCTCGACCTTGCAGAAGAGAGAAAAGAAATAGCACTGGTACACATCGCCTCATACCAGCAAGAGTTATCTAGAAAATATAACAAGACAGTACACCCAAGGCAGTTCAAGATTGAAGATTGGGTATTGCGCAAAGTAATGGGAAATACTCTGGTACTAGAAGATGGCAAGTTAGGGCCTAATTGGGAAGGTCCATACAAAGTGGTTGGCTTAGCGGGAAAAGGGGCATATCACTTGGAAGATAGCGACAGCAAGGCCATTCCCAGGCCATGGAGCACGACCAATCTCAAACTATTTTATTTTAGCTTTTCTTCAAACATACTTGTAGTTTTTCTTTTTCCAATAAAACAAGTAGTTTCCTTTTCAACATAAATTGTTTTCTTCTGTAAAAATAGTCTTAGTGAGCTAGGGGCAATGCAAGCAGAGTTGGCAGGAAAAACCAACACTTTGGCTCAAAGTTTGGCAGGAATAACCAACTTTGAGCTCTCTTCAGCCAAGATCAGGATCTAGGCTGAAGAAGGTTGGCAGGAATAACCAACACTTAGCTCTAAGTTGGCAAGAATAACTAATTTTGAGCTCTCTTCAGCCAAGATTAGGATCTAGGCTGAAAAAGTTTGGTTGGAATAACCAAACACTTTGGCTCTAAGTTGGCAAGAATAACCAACTTTGAGCTCTCTTCAGCCAAGATCAGGATTTAGGCTGAAGAAGTTTGGCAGGAATAACCAAACACTTTGGCTCTCAATTGGCAGGAATAACCAACTTTGAGCTCTCTTCAGCCAAGATCAGGATCTAGGCTGAAGAAGGTTGGCAGGAATAACTAACACTTAGCTCTAAGTTGGCAGGAACAAGCAACTTTGAGCTCTCTTTAGCTAAGATCAGGATCTAGGCTGAAGAAGTTTGGTAGGAATAACCAAACACTTAGCTCTAAGTTGGCAGGAATAACCAACTTTGAGCTCTCTTCGGCCAAGATCAGGATCTAGGCTGAAGTCGTTGGCTGGAAAAACCAACACTTAGCACTCTTCAGCCGAGATAAGGATCCAGGCTGAAGAGTGGTTTGCTGGAAAAACCAACACTTAGTACTCTTAAGCCGAGATAAGGATCCAGGCTGCAAAATGGTTGGCTGAAAAAACCAGCACTTAGTACTCTTCAGCCGAGATAAGGATCTAGGCTGAAGAGTGGTTGGCTGGAAAAACCAACACTTAGTACTCTTAAGCCGAGATAAGGATCTAGGCTGAAGAATGGTTGGCTGAAAAAATCAACACTTAGTACTCTTCAGCTGAGACAAAGATCTAGGCTGAAGAGTGGTTGGCTGGAAAAACCAACACTTAGTACTCTTCAGCCGAGATAAGGATCCAGGCTGAAGAGTGGTTGGCTAGAATAACAACTTTTAGAAATCTTCAGTCGAGGTAAAAACCTAGGCTGAAGAGGTTGGCAAGTATGACCAAATAGGTTCCAAGGTTAAGACCGAGATAGGTATCTTGGTTAGAAAATGTTATACTTCATATAGATTACAGTTGAAAAATAAAGTGCAAGTATAGAACAGACCGAACAAAAAGAAGAAGATTTTCATTTAAAATCCAAGACAGGAGTACAAAGGTGGGGCCTCAGCCCAGTTACAAACTTTTTTGTTAAACAAAGAAAAGAAAAATCAGGAGAAAAGCTCTTCCAAGTCAGTGTCCAAATCAACACGGGCTTCACCCAGAGGTAGCTCAGTTGTGGCAAGCACACCTTGGTTAAGCTTGGTCGAAGGCGGGATAGAGACCAGTGGAGTGGGAGAGGTAGATTAGCGACCGGGCTGGGCGTTGTCTTCAGGAGTAGGATCCTCGTCGTCCTCCCCTTCTTGAAGAAATTTTTGCTGAATGACAGTCGCGTACTCCACCATGTAGCTCAGTATGAAATGTAGAGGAGGGTTTTGGAAGACCTCGATCTCTTGGCCATGACCGATCTTGGCCGCAGCCGCCTTCCATCCACATTTAAAGAATACATCTTTGGTGGCTTCGCATTGTTGGATGTAAGTGGCCTCCCCCTCCTTATAACCCCGGTCTTCAGCGTCTTCCACGCTCTTCTCCAACCGGGTGATTTCATCATTCTTCTTTTTCTCAAGCTTGGCCAGCTCGCGCAGATATTTGTCTTTCAACTTGACTGCAGCCTTTTGTTTATCTGCTTCAGCCAAGCTGACAAGACCGGTCAGGCGGGCCATCTCAGTATGTAGTTTGGCCATTTCCTTCTTGGCCTCTTCTAGCTCGGCTGATTTAGCATTGGCCTCAGCCACGGCCTGCCGAGTGGTTTTGCGAAGCTCCAATACGCACTTATGAGCGACGTGGTTCTTCTGTAAGGCCTGCAAAAGAAGAGAAATAATTTTGAGCTGAACCGAGTGAACAGATATACAAATTAGAACAAGAGAAAGGAGAACTTACCATCACCATTGATTTTGTTGCCGAGCGAATGGCCTTCAGCTCGGTTAGATGGTCATGGTGCTCCATATCGGCTGGAAGACATACACTCTTGGCAAGGTTAAAAGCCAGCGAATGGTCTTTTTCAGGGACCACTGAGTCAAAGTCAGTGATAACTCTGTTCTTGTAGGTGACCTTGGGCACCCATTCTGAAGGGCTAGCTCAGTTTGAACGTACTGGTTCTGGGCTAAGCTGGGTTGATTGAGGAAGTATGATGTCTTCTTCATCGACAAGGCGTGGCTCGGTTGTAGAGGTCCAAGTGTGCTTGCTTGGCTGTGATGATGAAGGCTGGGCGGTTGGAAGTGCTACCACGGCCTCTTGTGATTGGCCGGCTAGTGGTACCTCGGCTTGGTTTGTTTCAGTAATGAGTGCTTTGACTGCCCTCTTCTTGGCCATTTCTTGCTCTTCTGTTAATGGAATGAGGTTGATTTGTGGAAGGGTTGGATCGGGTTCTGGTGATGGCTCTAGAAGGAAGTCTGTCACCCTGGTCTTCCTCCTGTTACTGTATCTATATGTCGTCTCAAAGTTGAGTAGCTCGGCCAAACCTCGATCAGGATGTCTTAGTGCGGCGCGGAGTGCGTCAAGATTGGAGTAACTATACTGGGACTTTAGATGGTTCAAGTTTGTATAAAGGAAAAAGACAACGGTTAGTACGGTTGAAAATAAGAATAACAGAGTAAAGAAAGTACAAAACTGAGCCAAGGTATGTATACCGGCTACTCCCTTATTCCAGTTGATCCAGTCTCTTGGTATTTAGGCTTCTTGGTCTTCAAAGTTGCCCGAGACCCAGAAAAAATCGTCATCATTTGCATCTTTGTCCAGGATGTTTTTTATTATCTTCTCTCGGCGTCTTCTTATTCTTAAATAGTAGACCCAACCATCTTCGTTCTGGCCAAGTGAATATTGGTGGAATAGCTCGGCTAAACCAAGAATAAGGCCAAGCCGGCGGTTTAGCTCGGCGATGCCATTTATTATTTTGTACGAATTTGTGGAAAGCTAGGTAGGGCAAAGTCTGATTTGTCTAAGGAATTCACAAAGAAAAGACTGAACAGGAAAACGGAGACCAGCCTCTACAATGGATATGACGTTGAAAGGGACGAAGCCCGGTTTTCCCCAGAGAATGGTGTCTAGTTCGGCTGAACTGAGGTGAACGTCATCAGGGATGTTGTAGTCCCTTCAGAACTCGGCTATAGCCCCTGGAGAGTTTACTAAAAATCTATATTTACCAATGTGGATTTAAATTAGGTATAAATTAGCTCGGTGTTGAGAAGGAGTGGAGTATATCGGTTGAAGCGTTCAAAGGAGTACCTGGGCAAACCTAAGTCAGTCTGCAAAGTGAAAAGGAAAAGTGTTAAGCACAGATCGTTGGATCGTGCTAAGTATAAAGGCAAAATAAGTATAAACCTAGCTCGGCTATAAGGAATACTATTTGTCTTTAGTTCGGTTAGTGCAAAGGACTTTAGCTCGGCTAAATGAAAATAAAGGTTTGGCACGTAATTCTAGTTCGGTTATTAAAGAAATTATCTAGTTTGGCATGAAGTTTCAGTTTGGTTATTGAAGAAGTTATCTAGTTTGGCTGGGTGCACACCTAAAGAGTTCCCTAGTTCGGTTGTACCTAAGCCTAGAGTTGCCCAAACAGGTTTTTAGCCCGGTCACACCATGATTCTGGATTCAAACTTCATATTTTTTGAATCCAGAGGGTGTGTTCTTAAGCACGAACCTGTTGTTTGGGGGTCTGGTTTATTGGTACTATCTGTTCTTGCCCATTTCATCAAAGCTACAGAGTACGTTTTGCAGAATATATGAATATACGCGTCTATACTACATACATTCACGAAATGAGCAAAAAAAATGAAGGATTTGAGTCACTTACCGTTTTGAAAGAAGAGGATAAGGCCCCAAACGGTGAAGATACCAGAAGAGAACACAAGCTTTGCAGGTACAGTGTTAAAGAAAATGGAGGCTCAAACGAATGAGAGAGAGAAGATGAATAGTGGAAATGGTTGGTTCAGAATAGAGGGCTTTTGTTTAAAGTGAAGGAAAAAGGTGGGACTGTTCAAATTTTTCAGAATACGAAGACGGCGGTGACAGCTACGCAGGGCCAATGAGAGCTAGCCACGTGTCCATGGAATAGAAAGCGATTCAGTTATACAACGACTGAGAAAACGTTTTGACTGAACAGATTAGTAGCCCGGCGTGAATTTAGCTCGGTTGAAATCCACTTGATAGCTCGGCAGATAGAAAGGTAATCCTAAATCATGCTTGGCAGATAGAATTAAGGGGCAATTGAGAGGGGGGTTTTATGAAGCATTAGGGCCGAGCTAAGCCCAAGCGCAGTAATGGGCCGTTCTGTGGGCCGCAGTAAGAAGGGCTGAGTGAAAAGACCTTGCAGTTAGTACGGTCCAAATATGGTTACAATCACCACGGTCGGAGTGGTAATTAGCTCGGTCATAGTGTTTGGGACTGAGGTATTTGGGCTTCTGATAATGAACCTTGCTTTTATTAGCTCGATCAAAACCTAGTATAGTTAGCTCGGTCTCAACAGGCTAAAATTGGGGTATAAGTAAAAGAAGAGCCGGGCTACGAGTTGCATGTGAAGGCGTTAGATTAAGTATGACAAAGGGCTAGTGTTAGCTTGGTTATACTGTCATCCAGCCATGGTAAAACTATCTCACTTGGTTTAAGCAGTGAGGGGGGTGTTGAAGGATAAGCATTATCTTTCAGGAGTGTGATTCCTAAGAGGACTCTACATGGAGGAATAAGAGTCCTACTAAGATTATCCCAGACAAAAGTTATAAAAGCTCACAACAAAACTTGTGGAGAGGTAACATAACTTTGATTTCCGAATACACAAGACTTTTGTTTATTTGCTTATTTTGCTAACTTAGGCATCGGAAAGGTATCCGGTACACACCTGTCGGCTAGCTCACGTTTGTGTTTTCAGGGAGTAAAACGACAACGTTTGGAGGAGCACAGACTTGATCAACAGGATTATACGAGAACATTATTTCTTGCTCATACAGTTAGCTTGAAGAGTCCCCAAGTTCCGCGAACTATTTTCTAAGTTTCCTAGTTTTCTCTAGTTTTCTTTCATATTTGTTTTATTTTATTTTATTTTTTTGTACTGAGACTAAGTTTTAAGTTTTAATTTTTATTAGAATTGTAATTTGAAAACTTTCAATTTTTGGGTTGTTAATTAATGGATATTAATGATATTGGTGGCAACATTGATTTTAAGTTCTAAATATTATTATGTTGTCCTTAAAGATTTTGGGGCGTCACATGTACCATAGTATTTTTCTAATAGTACAGATAGATATAATTTAATATTGTGACACATGACTCCAAAATCTTGAGGTGACCTTATTGAATTTTGTTTGTTTGTTATTATTATTATTATTTTGTCAATTGATAGGATATCGAGAGGAGAGTAATTACAAATATGATAAATATTTATATCACAGGAATTGAATTCGAAATCTCACAACAAAAGATGTATTACAATCACTAAGCCAAATTCCTTGATTAATTGTGAAACTTGGACGTTAATATTATTCCTAGTAAGAACGTATTTTAGATACGAGACCTTTAACATTGAGGCATGATCAAGTGTATATATACATGAGATAACCAAAATAAAAAATAAAAAAACATTTTTTTCTTAGTAGTAAGAAAATGATAGAACATTTATGTGCATGAGAGCCACAACATGATAGAAAAAAACACTAAGCACTTGTCGATGAAAGGTTATTTGAATGTTGAAGATTTTTATTTTTTTAAAATTATTTGTTGACCTGAATTACAGAAACTTGTTGTCCACCAAACTTGAGATAAAATTCATCATGGTATTGTTCAAATCTAAAAAAAAACAAAACAAAAAACAAAAATCCCCATCATAAGTGTCTAATTTTCTCCAACAAATCCGAACAGAACTTGTCAATGGTTTATAAAATGTGGAAAAGTTCTAAACTATTGACTAATTAGATGCAAATGGTTTTTTTATTAACAATTTAGACTTGCTCTATTTTGCCATTCAAAATATGACTTTTACAATTTTGACGAGTTAAAAGATGAGGGGAGAATTTTAAACCTTCAATAATAAATCACTAAATGTGAATATAAGTTGTGATGAATTGTATTTTTCAGAATTTTTTAATGAATATAAGTTTTTAAATTTATTTATATTTTTCCCAAATTATTAGTGATATTTTTTCAAGGATCTTTCTAAACTTGAATTGATTCATCAATGACTAATAAATTCAAAATCTTGAATTTTTACTATGGGTACAATGTAGAAAATATCACACTTATTTGAATAATTCATAATTTTGTTTTTGTTTTTCGAAAAAAATCTCCATAATATTATGATTTTTTTTAATAATTTTTTTCTATAAAATTTATCTTATTATTGAGAACAATTACAAAATGAAGACTCATTTCTAAGTTTTCCCATATAATTTATAATCCTTCCATAATTGATAGGATTATTATATACGAATTTATAAATAAAAAAATAAAATACTATTTATTAATTGAGAAGTCTTAGTTTAATTAACCTTAACAAAATCTATAAACTTATTTCAAGGCGGCGGGTAATAAACTAAGAGGTAATTTACATAGAGACTCCATAAATTATTAAAAAGTATTACTTTGACTCTTTAAATTTTAAAAACATATAAATGGACCTCCTTAATTATTGGAAAATATCGCTTTGTTCCTTAAACCATAGAAGTATAGAAATAGACCCTCTAAACTATTGATGTGTTTCACTTTGACGTATTCCATAAGGGGGTTTAATTTCTACATTTTTATAGTTTGGCAAATTCATTTATACGCTTTTATAATTTAGGGGTAAAGTGATACGTCTAAATAATTTAGAGGTTCGTTTGTACATTTTTATAATTTAGGAAGTCAAAATGATATTTTTTGTTTTTTATTTTTTTTGATAATTTAAGAGGTTTTGTGTGAAAGGATAAGATTCTCTCTAGCTAGGTTTCCCAATTGAAGCGTGTTGTTGGATTTTCATGGGCCCACCACGAAACCCATATCGATGGTCCGAACCGTTCAATGTGTAGAGCTCATTGAGTACTTCATCCCTGTAAAAAAATCATGTTAATCAAATATTAATAGCCATTTGATCACATCAAAATTGTGTCAACGGTAACTATGAACGGTTTAGATTATTGATTTTAAAAATAAATTGTTGACATAAATGTATTCTGATCAAGTGGCTATCAATATTCGATTAACATAATTTTTTGTTAATATGAAGTACTTGATGAACTCTACATTTTGAATAGTTTTAAATTATTGATATGGATTCCGTGATGAACACACACGAAGGTCTAACAACACGCTCCATTTTAATTTTAGACAGGAGACAAAGCCCATGCGTTACGTAAATAACTCTCAAATGAGGGGTGTAATTTGGGCCCAGCTCAGCCCACTCAAGCCTAGGCTGAGTTGACCCGCCGTCAAGCCTTGCGGGCTCCCGTTAATTTAGGGTTGGATCAGCCCATAGGCCAAAAGTTCGACCATGGCCCACTCAAATTAGGGTTGGTAGCCTTGAGCTCGTGCCGCAGGCCTTTCTTTTTGTTGCGCAAAAAATAAATGATAGATATATTATATATATAGATTATTTATGAGGGATAAAAAAAAAAAAATTGTACTAAAATATTTTGGTTAAGATTAATGAGATGTTTGGTTATGTTTTCATGTGATGTTATTTAAATTTAATTATGTATGACTTATGTTTTTTTTATTATGAATTTATGACTAAAAGAGTATGAAATTATGTAATTTTCTTATTTTTCAAATAAATAATTTTATTTATATTATCAAAATGAAATGAAATATTATAATTATTAAAGGGACACTTTTTCATATACTATTTTTCACCTACTTATGTTCCATTTAGTTTATATTATTTTCTTATATTCCAATAAGTCCTACGAGTGATGTAGTTGCCAAAATGTTCATAATAATATTCATATTTACAATGTGAATGTTTCGTGGTGTGAATGTTCACACCGTCAATGTGAATGTTCACATGTCAATGTGAACATTCACACATTAATGTAAATATTCACATTGTAAATTATGAATGTTCACATCAGTAAATTGCTAATTGTGCAAAAAATATTTGTAATGGTAGAAATATTCATAAAATACTTTAAATATAAGAATTAAGATTTGGTAGATCAAATGTTCAAATAATAAGATTTATTGAAATATAAGAATATCTTATGAACTAATTAAGATACAAAAACTTAAAAAAGAATTTTCTAATAAATCTCTCATTATTAAATTAAACCGAAAATATTTATTTAATAAATAAATTTTGTTTTCAGGCCGAGCCCAGTAACCCAGACTCAAGGCCCTGAACTGGATTCGAATCCGAACTCAACCGCGGCCCGCAGGCCAATTTTACGCCCTGCCTCAAAGTAACCCAAAAGTTGCGATTGCATGAAAATCTACCCCCGTGTGTGGCGTGAGTTACAGACTTACGCGTTTGGACACGACGCGATAACTCCACATCCACTCCTCCTCGGTGCCAGAGACGACCTTTTCTTTCTCTTTCTCTCTCTTTGTTCACCTCTCTCTCAGATCTCTCTCTTCTCCCCCCCTCTCTCTCTCTCTCTCTCTCTCTCTCCATTTCTCTTTTAGGGTTTCGTTCTACTTCTCAATGGAAAATCCAGAGGAATCGAGCCCCCTAATCCCAAGGCACTCAGCTGCAGACGAAGATGAGAAGAGAGCCACCAAGCCAACTCCTCCTCCTCCTCCGCCTGCTGCGGCGGCGGAAAAGCATTCTCCGCAGGCAGCTTCCGGCAACCCCTATTGGACGGCCGACGGATTGCCGCTAGGGCACGGCAGCGTCATGGGCGAACCTATGCGTCGGGCTCAGTGGGACTCCAGCCTCTTCGCTTGTCTCGGTCGCAATGATGAGTTCTGCAGCAGCGATCTTGAAGTTTGTGAGTTAAAATTTTATGTTTTGTCCGTTTGATGCTCAATTTTGATGGGTTTTGGTATTTAATTTCCCAATTTGATCGCTAATTGTTAATTTTTCCCATTGTGAAATTTGCTAATGAAATCGAATATTACATATGTATGTTTGCATTGCTATGTTTATGCGTGTGTAAATGCGTTGACTGTTAACTTATAGAGAGGGAATTTGATTGTCTGGTGGATTATTATTATTTTAAAAAAAAATAATTATGGAGTCTGATGTAATTGGACCTGGTGATATGATTCTGTGTATAGATTGATATGATTGTTGTGGGATATATGTTTCCAGATTCAAATCTGAAATATTTATGATACATCGATTGATTATTATCACTATTAGTTGCAGCTGAATTTATGATGAAAGAAAAAAATGTGTAGTGCGTGGAACTATGAACGGTTTAGATTATTGATTTTAAAAATAAATTGTTGACATAAATGTATTCTGATCAAGTGGCTATCAATATTTGATTAACGTAATTTTTTGTTAATATGAAATACTTGATGAACTCTACACTTTGAATAGTTTAAATTATTGATATGGATTCCGTGATGAACACACACGAAGGTCTAACAACACGCTCCATTTTAATTTTAGACAGGGGACAAAGCCTATGCGTTGCATAAATAACTCTCAAATGAGGGGTGTAATTTGGGCCCAGCTCAGCCCACTCAAGCCTAGCCTGAGTTGACCCGCTGTCAGGCCTTGCGGGCTCCCGTCAATTTAGGGTTGGATCAGCCTATAGGCCAAAAGTTCGACCAAGGCCCACTCAAATTAGGGTTGGTAGCCTTGGGCTCGTGCCGCAGACCTTTCTTTTTGTTGCGCAAAAAATAAACGATAGATATATTATATATAGATTATTTATGAGGGATAAAAATAAAAAAAAATAAAAAAATTGTACTAAAGTATTTTAGTTAAGATTAATGAGATGTTTGGTTATGTTTTCATGTGATGTTATTTAAATTTAATTATATATGACTTATGTTTTTTTTATTATGAATTTATGACTAAAAGAGTATGAAATTATGTTATTTTCTTTTTTTTCAAATAAATAATTTTATTTATATTATCAAAATGAAATGAAATATTATAATTATTAAAGGGACACTTTTTCATAAATTATTTTTCACCTACTTATGTTCCATTTAGCCTATATTATTTTTTTATAGTCCAATAAGTTCTACGAGTGATGTAGTTGCCAAAATGCTCCTAATAATATTCATATTTACAGTGTGAATGTTTTGTGGTGTGAATGTTCACACCGTCAATGTGAATATTCACACTGTCAATATGAACATTCACATATCAATGTAAATATTCACATTGTAAAATATGAATATTCACATCAGTAAATTGCTAATTGTGCAAAAAATATTTGTAATGGTAGAAATATCCATAACATACTTTAAATATAAGAATTAGGATTTGGTAGATCAAATGTTCAAATAATAAGATTTATTGAAATATAAGAATATCTTATAGATTAATTGAGATACAAACACTTGAAAAAGAATTTTTTAATAAATCTCCCATTATTAAATTAAACCGAAAATATTTATTTAATAAATAAATTTTGTTTTCAGGCCGAGCCCAGTAACCCAGACTCAAGGCCCTGAACTGGATTCGAATCCGAACTCAACCGCGGCCCGCAGGCCAATTTTACGCCCTGCCTCAAAGTAACCCAAAAGTTGCGATTGCATGAAAATCTACCCCCGTGTGTGGCGTGAGTTACAGACTTACGCGTTTGGACACGACGCGATAACTCCACATCCACTCCTCCTCGGTGCCAGAGACGACCTTTTCTTTCTCTTTCTCTCTCTTTGTTCACCTCTCTCTCAGATCTCTATTTTCTCCACCCCTCTCTCTCTCTCTCTCTCTCTCTCTCCATTTCTCTTTTAGGGTTTCGTTCTACTTCTCAATGGAAAATCCAGAGGAATCGAGCCCCCTAATCCCAAGGCACTCAGCTGCAGACGAAGATGAGAAGAGAGCCACCAAGCCAACTCCTCCTCCTCCTCCGCCTGCTGCGGCGGCGGAAAAGCATTCTCCGCAGGCAGCTTCCGGCAACCCCTATTGGACGGCCGATGGATTGCCGCTAGGGCACGGCAGCGTCATGGGCGAACCTATGCGTCGGGCTCAGTGGGACTCCAGTCTCTTCGCTTGTCTCGGTCGCAATGATGAGTTCTGCAGCAGCGATCTTGAAGTTTGTGAGTTAAAATTTTATGTTTTGTCCGTTTGATGCTCAATTTTGATGGGTTTTGGTATTTAATTTCCCAATTTGATCGCTAATTGTTAATTTTTCCCATTGTGAAATTTGCTAATGAAATCGAATATTACATATGTATGTTTGCATTGCTATGTTTATGCGTGTGTAAATGCGTTGACTGTTAACTTATAGAGAGGGAATTTGATTGTCTGGTGGATTATTATTATTTTTTAAAAAAATAATTATGGAGTCTGATGTAATTGGACCTGGTGATATGATTCTGTGTATAGATTGATATGATTGTTGTGGGATATATGTTTCCAGATTCAAATCTGAAATATTTATGATACATCGATTGATTATTATCACTATTAGTTGCAGCTGAATTTATGATGAAAGAAAAAAATGTGTAGTGCGTGGAAAAACCGTTGATTTCGTACTTTTTTGTACATGACAATTTTCTTGACAGTAGTCATGCTAATTGAGGAGTCTAATTTGTCCATATATATATATATATGTATGTATGTATGTATGTATCATATTTGATCATAGTGATTATTTGCAACCATGGTTAGAGTAACCTAAGTCCCCAACTTAATCAGATTTTCTGTAATTTGATATGTTATTGAGTGAAAACTTCTTGCTTTTCATAGCAATGAATCTACCCTATTACATTTTTATATAATGATCAATCCTTTAGGAGAGGGGGGATAATGGTCATTAAAGTTTGAAGATGAACAGTGGGAATGTGCATTCAAAGCTTGGGTTTTATTAAAGCTACATATGACATGGTATGGGCAGACACGACTATTAATTTTCAAAAAATTGGGACGTGACACCGTATATGACACAGTAAATAATAAAGATATAACCTTATATATGCAAAAAGGTATTTAATTATTTTTTAGAACTTCTATGCATAAAAATTATTCTATCTCACATTCTATATATTGAAAAAAGTGTGAACAAAAAATATTAATATCTATTTAAAACACCTCATGGAAACAAATTGGAAGTTTTAGATGGTAGATATAAATCATCATTATTTTGATTTTAATAATTGGTTTCGAAGTTTTTTTTCTTTAGACTTAATATGTGTTTTAGGCGTGTTTAAGCGATAGACATGTGTTCTCAAGTGTATAGTAATAAAAATAGAAATAAAAATTTGCAAAAAGTTACTAGAACATGTTTGAATGTGTGTTTGACTCATGTCGGGGAATGTCCAAGGATCGTTTGTGTTCAATATGGAAATGACACTTTCTTAGAAGTGTTCATCCTTTTAGAGTCAAAATGATCGCCTATGTTCTTTTCCTTTAGATTTTCTTCTTCTTCTTCTCCTTAAAATTGTTTTTTTATTATTTTTTTTAAAATAACCTGTGATTTTTTTTATGTTCTAAGATGATAAAATGTTAAAGTTGAAAGTGTGAGCCCTCTTGTTTTTGTCAATGTGTTTAATTAGTTATGCATTGTCTTTCATGATGGATTTTGTATTGTAAGATACAGTTCTCTGAGCTTTAAATCCTATTAATTGTAGGGTTGTTATCTTGGTTCGTTCAACTAGTCTGTTGCTGCATTGGTTTCTAGTCGTGTCTTTCAATTGTGAATCTCTCTATCTCTCCCCTGATGACTTGGCATTTTGTAGGCCTCCTTGGAAGTGTGGCCCCATGTGTGCTTTATGGAAGCAATGTGGAGAGACTTGGCGCTGGTCCTGGGACTTTTGCAAATCATTGCCTGCCTTACTCTGGTCTATTCTTGATTGGCAATTCTATTTTTGGCTCTAACTGCTTGGCACCATGGTTTTCATATCCTAGCCGTACAGCCATCCGCCGGAAGTTCAACTTGGAGGCAAGTTATTCTTTCTATTTTCACGTTCTCATCCTTTCTGATTTTATTGGAAATGATGTTTGTGGTATTTGTGGTCGATTATCAGAATTCCAAGGACTTGACTTGATCCTGACTTTATATGGCTTAGTAGTTCCTTTAGAGTGATTATTTGTGTGTAAGTTTCAATTTTTTTTTATTGTTCTCTTTTGTGTAGGTATTAGGAACTCGTATACTATGTTCTCATGAAAATACTTTTGCAGTTTTATATGATGATAGAGCTTTATTCTGTTGATTGTGGTGTGCTAAATTTCAATAATAAAGAGGCATTTATGGCTCACTCAATTGATGTTTGCATACAATATTTTTCTCATTATATGAATGAAGATGTGAGGGTTAGATTTGGGGGGTGTTGTGTTTAGTTTTCAGGTTTTGTTTTTCTCTGCTGTTCGATATAATATCCACAAACAGGGTTGGAAGCTGTAATACTAGTGAATCATTTACGAAAACTTTGTATAGCTTGTTTTATATTATAATTGAGGGGCACTGTTTGAATCTTGTATTATAACTCAGGCTCATCCATTACACCTTATGGGAATACAAAACAAAACATATGAATCCAGAAAATATAAAAGAATTGAATAGACAATTAATAGAAGTGAAAGAAACCTAAAGAACTTCTGTGCGTAATGGTAATGCATGCTGCTCGTCTCTGATTTCGGTTTATAAATTTGTGAAAACAAAAGTTTCTCCCATGTACCCTAAACACTGTTTGGCTAGAGGGTAAGAAAGGAGAAAAGAAAATTTTCCATAATTTTATTTTCAAATAAGGGAGAAAAGGTGTGGGAGTAGTTAGGAAAATATGTACCCTTCTGACCCGATAACCATCCCCTTGAAAGTTTGATGAATTGAAAAGAATCCAACATCTAAGCACAAGGTACAAGAGTATTCTAAAAGGATTTTGCTTTCATCCTTCCTGTCTGTTTGATTGCAGTTTGTAAACTTACAGACGAAAAAGGTCTTCTCTTTTCTTCCCCTTCTGATAAATGTCTACATTTAATATTTTTAAGAATAAGTTTGATTCAATAAATCTATTTTTTTCTATGATCTTTGGCTGCGTATCTGTTTATGTGTTCTTTCAAATTAGAATATTATATAAAATTATCCATCTCTCTGAAGTAGTTTGGTCATTTTCCACTGCAGTGACATCTCACTGCAATTTATTTAAAACAGCTATTATTTTGAGTGGCATACTTGCTATGATGCTATATATTTTCTTTTCTCATGTGTGTGTATGTGTTTGAATCATGCTTAGTATTGGATTTGACAGAATCAACTTAAATTCAGAAAATGTTTGGCCTTGGCCACTCATGTAGAGTTATTGATTGATTGTTTATGAACCTTCCATGGTTTGAATTTATAATCCATAGACACCTATTTCTGTGAGTTGAACTGTAACGTGACAAGTTTAACCAATGCATGGAGCTATGCAGTGAGCACAATACAAGCTATTTTTGCCTATTTTTATTTTTTCTCTCTCTAGATTAAAATGTTACTATCTATTACTATAACAATCCTCAATGTCCATAATCCTTTAATAACTAAGCAGTCTATTGAGCACCATTGTCAATTTAAGTACGAGGTTTTTGACCATTGTTCCACTCTTGTTTACGTTTTGTTGCTTTTTTTGTTTTTTGGGTAAGTCGTTTCGTTGCTTTGTGTCAAGCCTGTCGATACATATTGCCATCTCTCTCCTTTTGCCCTTCTTTAGCTCAACTGGCCTGTCAATTTTTCTTTTTCCTCTCCATCTCTCAATCTATGTATCTATAGATATATATCTCTTCACTTTATATATATATATATATATATCAATATTTGAGTGAATCTTAATATTGTTTTTGACCTAGAGATTTTGCTATTATAGTTCCTGGATTTAGTTTCACTAGTGTTTCTGCTATAACTTCAGTTTTTCACTGTTTTGAATCAAACAGGGCACCTGCGAGGCACTTGCCAGGTCATGTGGATGCTGCGGAAATTTCTTGGATGATGAGGTGTACCGTGAGCAATGTGAGTCAGCTTGTGACTTTGCAACTCATATCTTCTGCCATGCATGTGCACTTTGCCAGGAAGGTCGTGAGCTCCGTCGTAGGCTTCCTCATCCTGGGTTTAATGCCCAACCCGTCATGCTTATGTACCCCCCTGGAGAGCAGGCCATGGGTCGTCGTGGGGCCTGAGAAAGAGGGAGACAGAGTATTCTACCTCAACATGACAGATTGAGCTTGCCTAATATCACTATATGATATGATATGATATTTTCTTCTCAAATTGCAATTTCATCGTTAAACTGTGCTTGAAATATGGTGTTATATGTAAAAATAAGTTGCCATGATATTATTATGTATTTTTTTTGTGGTTTATTATGTAAATAGTAATTGTCCTCCTTGTGTATGTGTACATGATGTCTGAGGATATGCCTTTTTGTATGTGTACACTGAATAGCATGGAATGCAAAATAAAAGCTTATAATCTTTTCTCTGTCTTATTTTCAAATTTGATTGTGGGATTGTTGAGCACTATGCCCTGTATTGTTGCTCTCCCACACATTTGTGATGTGTCTTTGAAATTGAATTCTCCTGTCGAACTTGGTGCCTAACTGAATTAAGAGTTCGAGGATAATTACCAGCAAGTCATTGATTGGATTTATTTACTCACAAGTCTTAAGTGATTTTCTTTTTTCCTTTTTTTTTTATTTTAATAGATTTACATATTTGTCCCTCATTTTGATAATGAGAAAATTTTGAGATTTTCAATGTGTTTTATGTTTATGGAATGATCAATTGGTATATGTAGCAATACTGAAAAAAAAATTATTAAAGTGATAAATGGTTGGGACATTTTGGCTTTCATTTATAAATTTTGATTTGTTTTTAATTTGTTTGTGTTAATTTGTATTGAAATATCTACTATCTATTATTATTATTATTATTATAAAAGTATGAAGAATTGTCATGTTTTTATTTTTTATTTTTTATGTATCTTGAAAATATACTCTCAAACTTATTAAACATTAGTAAAATTACAAACAAGTACAGACATCTTTCAAAGTTCAAATATTTTCAAATATCAAACATTTTAAAATAACCAAACACTTCGAAATATCATAATTTATGTTTTGGACTCATGACTTATCTCCAATTATACTATTTGTTTTAGATATATATATAGCCCCTGTTGCGTAATTCGAACTTAAATCAGTAGCCTCAAAGAATTTACATGATCCTTACTAGCACTAGCCCCATTGATGAGTTAAACAATAATAAGCATGAAACTAGACTTAGATCATGCATCTTACTTCTAGAACTTTTTGTTTTGGATTTCAGAATCAAACAGTTGGTTACATTATCTCTCAATCAGCTATGTTTGACACCCCAATGGTTATACAAACAGATAAAAACATAATAGTCCACTCTAAAACTGTGGAATTATTAGAAGGAAATATTGCACTGATTAGTCAATTCAATTACGGTTGCCTTTTCCATGATCTTCTAACCTTTCAGCTTGTTGATAGACATCCGCTTGCAGAGGTTAATTTTTCTTGTACTCCTACTTTAATTTTAAAGATATTCATTCCTAATATTCTTTTGATTTTTCTGTGGGTGTAAAAACTATTCTTCTTTAATAAATTAACTCTTCCTTGTCAACCACTTGATAATATATTAGTTGATGAACTCTTACATGATTGTAATTTTGAATGTAGAATACCTTTTGGAATGCAACAAGATTCTCATATGTAAGAATTTCAGTTTTTAATGTTAAAAACACTTCAAGTTCTCACTATTACTGCTCTTTGTTAAATTTTTTAATTTAACTAAACAAACAAAAGGAAAAAAAAAAAAAATTCTAACTACTCTCCTACGCAACAATAAAATTATCAAAATTGTTCATTGAAAAATATTTCTCATATAAAAAACCATTAATTGACTTAATAATTTATTTACAAAAAATATAATTATTAATTTTGCATAAAAAAATTTAATTATTAATATTACATGTAAATCAGAAAACAAATTTTAAATTAAAATATTAAGATGTATAACATACATAAAAATACTTCATTTAAATATTAAAATGTATAAAGTGATAGTTTGACCCTGTGTTTGGCAAGTGGGTTTACAGGCTTTTTTGGCTATTTTAGCCACAAAAAACAAAATAGGCTATTTTAGCCATAACAAACAAAACATCACATCCAACCCATAATCATTACATTATTCTCTCACAAAAAAAACTCAAAAAAGTCAAAAAGCCAAAAAGTCCTTCCCAAACCAAGCTTTTAAGCCCAGGCTAAAATAGCCAAAAAAGTCAAAAAGCCAAAAAGTTTCGTATTCCAATTATGGAACCACACGAAAGTAAATTTTTGGGACTAACGAATGATCACATCAATATGATGTAATGGAAGTTGTGTATAAATCAATCTAAAAAAATTTAAAGATTTATATTATTTATTTATTTTTTTAATGGAAAGGACATAATTTATAAATAAAGAACAACAGAAAATACAATGGTGGCAAGATTTATAAGACTAAATTATATTTATAAGATGTAATTTATTAGATTAAATTATTATTTTAAGTGAATTTAAATAAAATTTAAATGAATTTAATTAGATGAATTTACAATTTTGAGTTGAGTCTATCACTTTTAATAATTGGTCAAGTTATTGCCATGCCGAAGGGCAAGAAGTTTCACATGGTGATTCCATGAAATTTTTGGGCCAACTAACCCACCTAATTAATAACTTATAATTCAACATTACTTCTTGTTCAACTAGTTCAAATAAAAATAAGAACTTCTAGGTGTATAGAATTAGTCATAGAATCAAATATAATAGGCCAAATTATGCAAATAGTCCTTGTACTTTACACGATGTATCAATTTGGTCCCTGTAATTTTAATTTACTTGATTTTGCTCCTTAATTTAACGGATTGTGTCATTTTAGTCCAATAAATAATGACTGTTAAGTTAATTTAACGAAAAGTTAAACAGTATGTCAATTTAGTCGTTGTATTTTTCACAATGTGTCAATTTAGTCTCTATCAAAACAGAGAAAATTGAAACTACAGGGACGAAATTGACACATCGCGTAAAGTACAGGGACCAAATTGACACATTATTTGACCTTCCGTTAAATTAATTTAACAACCGTTATTTATTAGATTAAAATGACACAATCCTTTAAATTAAAGGACAAAATCGAGCAAATTGAAGCTACGGAGACTAAATTGACAGATTGTGTAAAAGACAAAGACTATTTACATAATTTATCCAATATAATATTGTGGAAAAAGAATTTAGCTTAAATTTTATTTGCATTATTTTTACATTTTTCCTTCTCTTTGTCAAATTCTTATCCAAATTTATAATTTAAATCCAAAATATTTAAATATCACTTAATGTGAAAGAGTTGTGTCCAATCCTGCAAGCATGTAACAAAGCTTAAAAAAAAACATATATAATTCAACTACTTTATTGAATGCCCTGTTGGTTGCATAGATAAGAGGTGCCACGTGTAATTTTTTTTATTTTTTTTTATTTTTCTAATACATTGTCAATCCTAATTCGAAAGAGAATGAATTGTACACTTAACTCGAGCGCAATTTTAAGCATTATAAAAAGAAGATTTGACATTAGTTATATATATATATATATAGAGGAAATTGGTGAAAATCCATCTTAAAGGGGTATAAATCATTAAATTCAAGGTAAAATCATATAATACAAAAAAAAATATAATATGTGGCTATCAAATATAGAAAAATAAAACTATAGCAACCAAATTAAACAAAATATATATATATATATAAAACAAAGAATTCCTAATAAAAAAAATCAACATAGGTAATAAGGAAAATTAAAGAAACAAAAAATATAACTAATTTGGGAACGAAACCTCCTAAAAATTCTAGGATTCCACCTGGTGTCTCTTGCGCCTATAATAAATCTTCAATCCCTTTCTTTCTTGGTCCCCATCATTTCTCCCCAGCTGAAAAAGAATCCTCTGGAGAGTAATGACCAAGGTACAATTAGAATAGGAAATAAGTGATTGTATTTTATTCTTATTTATTCTCTTGATTGGTGTAATGGGCTGGCCCATATATTATGCCTTATGGCACTCCTATAATTACTCAGTATTATCAATATAAAAGGGAATGAAGTCTAACTCATTCCCTAACTCTTTCTCTTCTCTAAACTTACATGGT
>NW_021024878.1:1647946-1781853 GCF_004153795.1 Camellia sinensis | reverse complement strand
AACATTGTTACTCACAGAGCACTGGGCTACAGAGCAGCTAGTGAGCGTCCTCGGATGCCAACCCTACACAGTTACAGAATGAACACACACTAAGTTACACACTTGGGAATCAACAACTTAGTCCCTATCTTGACTCGGTGTGGTTCTACATCAATATCCTCATTAAGATGCCTTAAACATGGCCTAGGAATGCCTAGGATGGAAAGAGGATGCAAAGAGGCACTTTAAAACACTTTTCAAAATTTGCTGAAACAGGGGTCCACGCTCAAGCGTGGCTTTCTACACTCGAGCGGACATGCAAACAAAGGAGCTCCGCTCGAGCGTGACTTTCCTCGCTCAAGCGGACTGAAAACTCAAGCAAAAGTACTGGATGCACAAAAATCACGCTCGATCCACGCTCGAGTGTGAGACTCAGGTCCTCGCTCGAGCGTGAACTCTCTCGCACGAGCGGACTGCAAAACAAATAAACTTCTGCGTACACGTATTTCACGCTCGAGTGTGACTTTCCACGCTCGAGTGGAAGTGCAAGACTCAGAGTGTACGCTCGAGCGTGAAGTCCTACGCTCGTGCGTGGGTCCAAAATCTGAAATTTCCAAATTGAACCTCCAAGCACAAACTCAACTTTTCAAACATCAAATCCGATCCTTTTGGGCTAATTTTCTGGAAAACACTTTAAAATCCATAATATGACATGTTTCAAAGATCAATTTTGTAAAATCAAGCTCAAAGGTAAGTCAATTAAACACAAACTTCAACTCAAAATTCAAGAACATGAAGAATAATGCAAAACTCATACATGCATGAGTTCCCATGAACTCTAATGCTCTAAGAGATGATAAAATGCAAGTTTGAGCTCAAGAATATGATTAATTCATGGATCAAAACCAAAATAGAAACGTGCATGTGGGAATTTCATGAAAATGACTTCAAAATGTCGTAATATGAACCTGCATGCATGAAACCACTCTTAATTCAACACTTTACTTAATTCTTGACCTTAAGCTCCTATTCCTCCATGAAACATGCAAGAAATGACTTGAATTCATAAACAATAAGGTAAATATCCTACCTTAGGTCTTCAATTTTAGGTATAGAAGCTCAATTATGCAATCAACCTTCACATCTCCTAAGTCTCGAAGCCAATTCTCAATCGAAGCTAAGTTTTCTCCTCTCTCACTCTTTCTCCCAGTTTTGTCTCTAGAGATGAACAAGAATGATGCATCAAAAGGCTCCAAAATAATGTTGTAGGTAGTGGCCCACTAATGGCAAAAGGGTAATTAAAGCAACTAATGTGATTCTACATTATTTAATCTAATTTAATCATTCCAAAACAATTTCAAATTAAATCTACCATAAAATCACATAAATTCTAATTAACATAAAACACAACTCGATTTCTGATTCGGTCGCCGATAAGACCTTCAATTCGCAATTCAAAGATAAAACATGAATAGATCATCTAATGACTAACAGATAGAAATGTATTTAAAACAGTATACTCTTGCAATCAATTCAGAATCTTAGTCAAATTAGTTACTTATCATTCTCAGTCACAGTTTAGCATTAATCAGGGGTGAGAGTTGTTACAGTCTTCCCCCCTTAAAAGAGTTTGGCCCACCAAACTTGGATTACCTTCATTTTGGTAAAACACTGGATTCAAGGGGAACAGTTCAGGATATCTCCTCAACATATCATCTTCTCTTTCCCAAGTGGCATAAGTGCCACCATGGTTTTGCCAATCAACTTTCACTAGTGGGATTTCTTTGTTCCTCAACTTCTTGATCCGACGGTTTACAATTTGAATAGGTCGTTCTTCATAAGTGTAGTCATCACTCAATACCACACGTGTAGGCTCAATAACATGGAAGGAATCCCGAAGATAATCCCTCAACATTGAAATGTGGAAGACGTTATGCATATGCTCCATTTCAGGAGAAAGCGCTACTTGATACGCCACCGGATTAATCTTTTCAATGATTTCATACGGCCTGACATATCTCGGCACTAGCTTACCCTTGACTCCAAAATGAGTCTGCCCTTTCATTGGTGTCACTTTAAAAAAAGCATGATCACCTACTTCATACTCCTTGTCTCGCCTTCGGACATCCGCATAACTTTTCTGCCGGTTTTGGGCAGTTTTCAATCGTTGCTAAATCAGTTTCACCTTTTCTGTGGTTTCCTGTACAATCTCGGGCCCAAGCAAAGGCCCATCTCTAACTTTTGCCCAGCAGATAGGAGATCGACATTTTCTGCCATACAAAGCCTCGAAAGACGCCATACCAATACTCGAGTGAAAGCTGTTATTGTAGGCAAATTCAGCTAAAGGTAAATAACTTTCCCAATTTCCCTAGAAATCAAGAACACACATCCACAGTAAATCTTCCAGAGTCTAGATTGTTCTTTCTGACTGGCCATCCGTCTGAGGATGATATGCACTACTGAGTCTCAGCTCAGTACCCAAGGCAGTTTGTAGACTTTGCCAAAATCTCGATGTGAACTTCGAGCCCCTATAAAAAACAATAGACACAGGCACTCCGTGCAATCTAACAATCTCATCAATATAAATTATAGCCAATTTGTCCGCATTATAGATTGTTTTGACAGGTAAGAAGTGAGCAGATTTAGTCAATCTATCGACAATAACCCAAATTGAGTCCATACCTTTACTGGAGCGAGGTAAACCAACAATGAAATCCATAGTGATATGTTCTTATTTCCACTCCGGTATTGGTAAAGGCTACAGTAAGCCTGCGGGTCGTTGGTGTTCAGCTTTAACTTGTTGGCAATGAAGACATCTCGATACAAAGTCAGCAATCTCTTTCTTCATTCTCGGCCACCAGAAATTCAGTTTCAAGTCTTGGTACATTTTCGTATTTCCTGGTTGGATAGACAATTTCGAATTGTGGCCCTCTTGCAGAATTTGTCTCTTCAACTCAGAATCATTCGGTACACACAACCTTCCCTGAAATTTCAACACATTGTTCTCAAATTTAAAGTCTGGCCTTGGTTTGGACTCCCGTTCATCAATGACCTTTTTCAAAAAGTCATCATGTTGTTGTTTCTCTTTAATCTCCTCAATCAGTGCCGGTTGAGCAGAAATAGCGGCTAAGGTTCCACCTTGTTCACGCAAAACAATCTCAACTTCAAATTTTTCAAGGTCACATAGCAATTCTTTTTGCCCGGTGAGTAAGCAGGCTAAATTTCCAACTGATTTCTGACTCAGTGCATCGGTAACAGTGTTAGCTTTCCCTGGGTGGTACAAAATTTGTAAATCATAATCCTTTATCAGTTCTAACCATCTCCGCTGCCTCATGTTCAGTTCTTTCTGTGTGAAGAAGTACTTCAAACTCTTGTGGTTTGTGTACACCTCACATGTTGCCCTATATAGGTAGTGACGCCAGATTTTCAATGCAAATACCACTGCGGCAAGTTCTAAGTCATGGGTCGGATAATGTTTCTCATGCGGTCTCAGTTGTCGGGAAGCATATGCGATAACTTTACCATTTTGCATCAAAACACATCCCAAACCCTTATAAGAAGCATCACTAAATACAGTAAATCCATCCGTACCTAAGGGTAAGGTGAGAATCGGTGCAATCACAAGTCGAGTCTTTAACTCTTGAAAGGCTGATTCTCTCTGAACGGTCCAGTCAAATGATATCCCATTTTGAGTCAACTGAGTCAATGGTAGGGAAATTTTGGAGAAATCTTTTACAAACTTTCTGTAGTACCCGGCTAAGCCTAGGAAGCTTCGAACTTCAGTAACATTAGTCGGTCTAGGCCAATTCACCATTACTTCAATTTTTTGTGGGTCAACTGTAATGCCATCCTTACTAATCACATGTCCCAAAAACATATCAAGCCAAAATTCACACTTCTTTAGTTTTGCATACAGTTTCTGTTCTCTTAAGGTCTGTAAGGCAATATTCAAATAACGTTCATGTTCTTCCGTGCTTTTGGAATAAATCAAGATGTCATCTATGAACACAACTACAAATTCATTGAGGAACGGTTTAAAAATTCTGTTCATAAGGTCCATAAATGCGGCAGGTGCATTAGTAACTCCGAAAGGCATAACAAGGAATTCGTAATGTCCATACCTCGTTCGAAAGGCGGTCTTTTCAATGTCCTCTGGTTTGACTTTTAACTGGTGGTATCTAGATCTAAGGTCAATTTTAGAGAACACCTGGGCACCCTGTAACTGGTCAAACAAATCATCAATTTGAGACAATAGATATTTGTTTTTCACTGTTACCTTGTTCAGCTCACGGTAGTCAATGCAAAGTCTCAAGGAGCCATCTTTCTTATTTTCAAACAAAACTGGAACACCCCACGGTGAAGTACTGGGCCTGATGAACTTCTTATCTAACAGTTTCTATAGCTGAACTTTCAGTTCTTTCAGTTCGGTAGGTGCCATTCTGTACGAAGCTTTGGAAATTGGCTGTGTACTCGGAATCACATCAATGGTGAACTCAATGTCCCTGTCAATCAAATCCCCTGGAAAATCATCTGGAAAAACATCTGGGAATTCTCTGACTATAGGAACACTATCCACATTAGCTTTAGTATCAGTAGGTACAGTCAATATACAACATAGATACCCTTTACACCCCTTTCTAATTAGTTTAAATGCTTTCATGGAGGAAATCAGGTATGAAGGAGGTACTACTCCAACTCCATTAAATACAAATTTAGGCAATCAAGGTGGACGGAAAACAACTTGTTTTGTTACACAATCTATGGTAGCATGATACTTTGTTAACCAGTCCATTTCCAATATCACATCGAAATGATCGATATTCAAAGGCAGTAAATCAATATACAAATGCACATCCCCAACAATAATTTCACATGCAGGGTACATATAAGCACAAGTCATGGATCCCCTAATAGGTAAAGATACAACTAACAAATAATTTATGGGTTCCAGTGGTCTATCTAGTTTTCGCAAAAAAGCATGCGAGACATATGAATGTGTAGACCCCGAATCAATCAGAACATAAGCATTTTGAGCACAGATTGAGAGTATACCTGACACAACGGTCTCGGTATTCTGCACATCTCCCGGTACAAATGCGAACACTCGTCCTTGCCTTAGAGGCTCCTTTTCGGTAGCTTTGGGGTTGGGTTTCGGTGGAGCAGTTGATGCTACGGCGCTAGCTGTAGCTTTACTATTGCCTTGAAAAGTGGAAGGGCAATCTTTGACCATGTGGCCCACCTTGCCACACCTGTAACAAGCACCAGAGATTTTATAGCATATTCCTTTGTGTCTCTTGTCACACTCTGAACAGGGCGGTATGGAATTGTTACCCTGGCTAGAACTGTTCGAAGACCCAGTGTTTTGCTTCTTGTTCAGTGAACTGTTCCGGCCTTTCTTAAATTTAAAGCCCCGTCTCTTACCGCGCCACTCAGTTGCTGATGTTTCAGTCTGTTTCAATGCTTCGATATTTGACTCGACCATTATTTCTCGGTCAAGAACATCCACATATTTCAGTAATTTCAGCACATTGATTCTGTCAAGTATCTCTACATTAAGGCCGCTTTCAAACTTCCTGGCTTTTTTGTAATCAGTGTCCACCATGTATGGTGCATATCTGGCGAGCTCGATAAACTTTGATTCATACTCTGTTACTGACATGGTACCCTGCTTCAACTGTTCAAACTCAGTCACCTTGCGATCCCTGACACACTGAGGGAAGTATTTCTCAAAGAAGGCTCCCTTAAACTGAGCCCAAGTCATAACAGTGTCGGTGTCACGGATGAGCATCCATCACCGTCTAGCTTCCTCTTGTAAAGTAAAGGTAGCCAATAGCACCTTATGTGCTTCAGAACATGGAAAAACCTCAAACAATTTCTCTGTTTCTAGCACCCATGCTTCGGCCTTTAATGGTTCAAGGCCTCCCTGAAAGGATGGTGGTTTCATTTTACTGAACTGCTGAGTTAAGGCAATTATATCCTCGTTAACATTCTTCTCGGGTTGAACTGGAAGAGGTGGGAGCTGTTGGTTCTGTTGTAGCCTCAAGGCCTCAGTTAACAGTTCAACTGTCCTTTCTAATCTTGTCATTCTGGCATCAGACGATTCTGTTTCATCGGCATTCCTTGCATTGTCCATTTCACTATATGCAATACAGTAATAATAAACATAGGAATTACTTACTTAAACACAGTAGCACATATATTCATGTCATGGCCACACACACTCTTCCAATGCTCATGCAATGTCCTAATCATTTTTCTAGGACATCCTATAGCTCATTTGGACACGTGTGGGCAGTATAACTCATGGTTTGATATCGCTCTGATACCACTCTGTCATGACCCAAACCCGTCCCTATGGGTTTAGGCATCGTAACCGGTCAGTAATCTGTGATTACCGAAGGCCTGCTTAACAGTAATGACAGTAATATAGAGTAAGGGGCTGGCGGAAGCCAAAACAGTAAATAAAAGATGTCTAATGAGCTGTGACATTTTGTATGCAAAAAGACTTTTCTAAACATATTCACATTCATAAGCAAAACATATATACACCATATGTACAAACATCCAGGTTATGGACCAAATCCCTAATTAGCACAGTACAGTACAAGTCTTAAACAGTATTACAAAACAGAGATGGAATGGTGAAACTGAGACACCCTAAAACAGCATTGGCTTGAAACGACTTGGAACCTCACGGTGAGGCACAACGGTTGGCTTGACAAAACGAGAGCTAACCCGACGCCCCTAGATCCGGAACCTCGAAGTGAGGCACAATGGTTGGCTTTGACAAAACGGGAGCTTAGCCTGACGTTCCTAGCATCGGTCCGGTGCCTGGACACCTACACATATATATATAAACAGTGAGCTAAAGCCCAGTGAATAACAGTTATATAAAGAGGTTAAGAATGAATGTCTTTTCAGTAATTAAATAGTCATATCAGTCGTTTAGAAACCATAGCCGTCATATGTGGTACATCCTATAGCAAAACAGTACAGTAGGTCTTAACAGACCAAACAGTCAGTTGATGGCCATCATAACAGTAACAGTAGTGGTTCCAAACTTGGGAACCGACAGAGATCTCTGTGACAGTAGCAATAACAGTATAGTAATAGTAAGTTGCTAAGGATGCCACGAATACAGTTTACAAATAGGACAAACATTCGTTCATTAAACAATAACGTTTCAGTAAACAGAACAGTTGATCATTCAGAAAATATTCATAATTGAATATATCTTTACAACATTGTTACTCACAGAGCACTGGGCTACAGATAGGCTAGTGCGCGTCCTCGGATGCCAACCCTACAGTTACAGAACGGACACACACCAAGTTATACACTTGGGTTTAATAACTTAACCCCTAACTTGACTCGGTGTGGTTCTACATCAATATCCTCCTGAAGATGCCTTAAACATGCCCTAGGAATACCTAGGATGGAAAGAGGATGCAAAGAGGCACTTTAAAACACTTTTCAAAATTTGCTGAAACAGGGGTCCACGCTCAAGCGTGGCTTTCTACGCTCGAGCGGGGCTTTTTACGCTCTAGCGGACATGCAAACAAAGGAGCTCCGTTCGAGCGTGACTTTCCCCGCTCGAGCGGACTGAAAACTCAAGCAAAAGTACTGGATGCACAAAAATCACGCTCGATCCACGCTCGAGTGTGAGACTCAAGTCCTCGCTCGAGCGTGAACTCTCTCGCACGAGCGGACTGCAAAACAAATAAACTTCTGCATACACGT
This sequence comes from Camellia sinensis, assembly GCF_004153795.1. Taxonomy (NCBI): domain Eukaryota; kingdom Viridiplantae; phylum Streptophyta; class Magnoliopsida; order Ericales; family Theaceae; genus Camellia; species Camellia sinensis. Next base: position 1,774,134 of record NW_021024878.1, on the reverse strand, counting down.
ATTTCACGCTCGAGTGTGACTTTCCACACTCGAGTGGAAGTGCAAGACTCAGAGTGTACGCTCGAGCGTGAAGTCCTACGCTCATACGTGGGTCCAAAATCTGAAATTTCCAGATTGAACCTCCAAGCACAAACTCAACTTTTCAAACATCATATCCAATCCTTTTGGGCTAATTTTCTGGAAAACACTTTAAAATCCATAATATGACATGTTTCAAAGATCAATTTTGTAAAATCAAGCCCAAAGGTAAGTCAATTAAACACAAACTTCAACTCAAAATTCAAGAACATGAAGAACAATGCAAAACTCATACATGCATGAGTTCCCATGAACTCTAATGCTTTAAGAGATGATAAAATGCAAGTTTGAGCCCAAGAATATGATTAATTCATGGATCAAAACCAAAATAGAAACGTGCATGTGGGAATTTCATGAAAATGACTTCAAAATGTCATAATATGAACATGCATGCATGAAACCACTCTTAATTCAACACTTTACTTAATTCTTGACCTTAAGCTCCTATTCCTCCATGAAACATGCAAGAAATGACTTGAATTCATAAACAATAAGTAAATATCCTACCTTAGGTCTTCAATTTTAGGTATAGAAGCTCAATTATGCAATCAACCTTCACATCTCCTAAGTCTCCAAGCCAATTCTCAATTGAAGCTAAGTTTTCTCCTCTCTCACTCTTTCTCCCGGTTTTGTCTCTAGAGATAAACAGGAATGATGCATCAAAAGGCTCCAAAATAATGTTATAAGTAGTGGCCCACTAATGGTAAAAGGGTAATTAAAGCAACTAATGTGATTCAACATTATTTAATCTAATTTAATCATTCCAAAACAATTTCAAATTAAATCTACCATAAAATCACATAAATTCTAATTAACATAAAACACCACTCGATTTCTGATTCGGTCGCCGATAGGACCTTCAATTCGCAATTCAAAAATAAAACATGAACAAATCATTTAGTGACTAATAGATAGAAATGTATTTAAAACAGTATACTCTTGCAATCAATTCAGAATCTCAGTCAAATCAATTACTTATCATTCTCAGTCACAGTTTAGCATTAATCAGGGGTGAAGGTTGTCACAATTTTGGAATGGGTTAATAAATATAAAATGATGTTGTTCCTTAAACATATTGGTTTTAAAAAAGGATTTATGGTTTTCTGATGAAAATGGATAATTTTTATGATTGAAGGTTTTCCTTAAATGTTCAAATAAATTTTGAGAAAAAAATACTCTACGTATGATATTTTGAAATTACAAAACGTCACTTACTATATGGTATCACCCTGCATACATGATCATTTCTATCTATAGGATGATTATTGTTTTAGAACTATGAGATTCCTACTAGGCAATTGTGCTCATCCCTTGTTGTTTCGTTTTTCTTACAGGAAGAGAATTCGAATTGACTGGTTGGAGAGTTAAGAAGCTCACGTGTCTGTTATGTGTAATTTCATTGTACATTGATGTTTGTAATTATTTATTTGTAGCCCCATAGCGGAAGCTTGGCATGTATTATTATTATTGTTGTATTTATTATGAAAGAACATATATTATTATGTTTCTATTACTCAAGGGTAATAGATATATTTAAAAAAAAAATAGACCTAAATTAAAAGGCTTTTGATAATGTTTCTGAGTAATTAAAATTGGGGCGTGACACTTGGAGAGTCATTTCAAAATGACAGTACATATTTCATTTTTAATGGACTTATTAAACTTGTGAACCAAAAGTTTGCAAGTGCCTACAAAGAAATTGAAATATCACTTTCTATTCAAACACAAGTACAAGATGCCAAAATGATGATCAAGTTGGATTCGCTAACATATGACTTTGTCTCATTCTCACATATCAAACAACTTGTACAAAACAACAATATTATTGATATGTCTTCAGCATTGTCTTATGTACATGAACAAAAAAAGTCTTACACAATTATTATACATAACTTACTATGAAATAATAGTAAACATTAAATTATTTTTTACTATAATGTTAGGCATATTTGGCTTAGTACACAATGTTGAGCCTCTTTCATCGGTTACCAGAATAGGAGCAATTGGTACATTAATGAAGAGGACTATCTATTTGATAGATTCAATGGATGAATTATAATAACTCTTAAGTTACAAAATAAAAAAATAAAAGAAACCTTAAAGTATTGAAATTTTATATTTTGCATTGTCACAGCTCTCAAACTATTCTTCTTACATTATGGGGGGATGAACCCAAAACGAAGGAACAATTCTAGAAGACATGGTAAAAGAAAGACCTATAGTTGCAATATCCAAATTAAAAGTGTCAACATATGTAGGTACATTTAAACACTTAAAATAATATTATATATAACATTATTATTATTGCCTCATGATGAAAATATATAAATTACTAATTATATATGTTTACAATTTTACATTATTCAATATATATATACTCACAATTTTCATTTGGATAAGGTGTAATATTTATATCTACAATGTCAACCACTACAATTCAAATAAACTTGACAACACCTGAAGCTAATAATTTTAGAGAATGGTATATTAAAAATTTTCTATATTTATAGTTTTTAAATAATAAGAAAATTAACAAATATTATGTGTAGTTCCAATAAAAAATAAAAAAACAATTGAAAGCAAGTCAGGTTCAACATTGTGAGCAACAAGTAAGCGAAGATAGAAGATTTGATAAAACATTCATTACTTGATTTTCAGGTATGTAATTTATCATCCTAATAATAATTATAATAATTCCAAACATCATGATTTTCTTTTACTTCACCAAATTAATATTAATAGTAATACACCATGACTATAAATATCCAAATAGAATACACATTATTCCTTCAAAGCGACAATCATTCATATAAACGATCTAAACCAACCTTGGTATATTGCTTGCAAAGTATGCAATAAGAAAATTTATGAAACTGAATAAGGAGTAGAATGCAGTAAACGCAAGAACTCAAATTCAGAGCATCATCCAAGGCATATGATCGTTCTACATAATAACACAAATTAATGTTTTGCATTTGTTAAATAACAAAATTACAATCTCATAACTTACTTACATTTGTCACATCAAATATCATATATTTGATGAAGCTTACAGTCGGAGATGGAGAAAGACAACTAAATGTATGTCACATTATTTGAAGAGCTGAGAAAATTATTGGATGTTCATTAACTGAATTCATAGCATAAGGCAAGTTTACTAAATGCACAAACAGTGTCACATTAGTAGCATACATACATAGCAAAGGAAATAATTTAATCTAAAACTATACTATTGTTATTGTTATTGCCGAAGGTAAGAATAGCAAATTTTACAAGGCGTTAAAACGTGCTTTTAGACATAGATACATTTATCACAAGGATGACAAGATAAATGATAAGGATCGCACATCTAGGAAGATTGTAGTAGAAGTACAAAATGACAAAAATCAATATGAAATGGAAAATAGAAATACAACAAATTTCCAAAGTTTAACCTCAAAGAGAATTAAACTAGAGAATGAATGAATTTTGTAAAAATACTTTTATCTTTCAATTTCTTTTACTTAATTTATTTCAGATAATAATAATAATATTACAATATTAGTTGGATATTTTATTTGTTTACTTTAAATAATAATAATATTGCAATGTTAGTTGGTTATTTTATTTGTTCATCTTTTAATTACAAAATGGTTTCTAAATACATACACATAACAAAAGTAAAACAACCTGGTGAATTATATATTTAATAGTAATAAGTCCAACCATGTGATATGGACTATAATTATTTTATGTGATTGTTTCAACCTACTTTCCGAATTTTAATACTTAAAGTAAGAATTAATACATTATTTTATGGAATTGACAAAAAAAAAAAATCACATATGAAGGACATGAAGTCCGATTGGACTTCTAATTCGACCTACCAATGTCACGAACCAAGCCCACCCCTGTAGGTTTTGCGTCGTAATCGATCAGTAATCTTTGGATCATCAAAGGCCTCTTAACAGAATAGCGTATAATTAGGGGCTGCGGAAGCAAATATACAAAATATACATAATCCATAGAGCTGTGCAGACATACATGGGACAGAAATTTGAAACCTTATAATATATATATATATATATATATATAAGATGTCATGTTCATATAAGTCTTGGAACACCGTGCAAGCATCATCAAAAAGGACTAAACCGAGTACACAGATAAACAAAACAAGACAAAGCATTAACATTTTTTTAACATGATACACAAAATAACCCTTGATGTAACGCCCCAAAAACTTCGGCAGTGTATATCTGTTTATGCTACAAAACCCACCTGATAGACAAACACACACACACACACACATATATATATATATATATAACTAACTATTCCATACATCTTAATGCCAAATACATGTTATTCACATCTCAATGCCCCAGTTCCAATCCCAAGCATGCACTTTACAACAAGTATGAAATGAAAGCCAAACAGCTAATAAGTGCCCTACAGGCTTACAAATTTATCCAAGAACATTCTTGGTTACACAAATGGAGTTTCAACTCAACACAAATACAGCCCTGGGCTTATATTCAACAAATAACAATAAAACAAAAATGAAGCCTCAGCTCCGAGTCCTCCCAAGTCAATGCCTTGGCGGAGGCATAGCACCTGTACCTGAAATGATTTCCCTTATAGGGTGAGTCACAGCCCAATAGAGATATACTACACAACATATGAACCATGACAAGACTAAAAAGGAGTATGCTCATGCCATACTCATGATAAAATAATTTATCTCTTTTTTTATAAAACATGCAATGTTAAGATACAACAACATATATAAAACCATTTCTATTTTAAACAATTTCTATTTTGAGCCATATCTGTTACATGAATACAGGCTTTGTGAATCTCTAGGTGAGTGTCTGCAAGTAGACCCTAATGCACTACCACTGTCATTTTTACCAGTAAACTGGAAGGCTCGACACCTAACCGCGCGGTTCTACACTCCCTACTCAAATTCACCAAGTATTCATCTTTTCGCAAACAAATACATTTCCAAACATTTCTCAAAAACAAATACATTTCCAATGAAATGAATGTAATGTAATGTAATGTCCAATGCAACAAATGAGAAATGTGGCTCAATTTACTTAAGTCTCATGCATTTCTACAACAATCATGGCTATCCTCCATCGATAGCTCAAAACAAATATTTCTAAACAGATATTTAAACAATTAAATTTCAAAAAAAATTTGATAAATACAATCTATTCCACATCTCATCAAATATGAACAACTACACTAGTTTTCATATCACAATCACGTCCGGTAATCTCTCAAGGTCCATTTCTAACCGTGTTGGTTTTATTCCAACAGATACATTAAGCAAAATAATACCGTTACTGCCCAAGAAAACATCATTTTCTTTCCAAACTCATTCTCCAAGCATTATTTAACTATTACATCCTATTTTGATCAAAAGCCCCAAAAGTTAAATGTAATTCCTTTCTTTTCTTTAAAAATGCTCTTTTGGTCACAAACTGGTAAAAATTTCAAAACTAATCGAGTCAAAGTCCGTTTTTGTTCAAATTTAAAACATAACTCTTTCATAACCTTATAAACATATTCCAAGTTTACACTTTCAAAATTTGGGCATCAACTCTTTATTTTTCTCAAAATTTTCCTTTTAAGCAAATAAATTACAAATTTTACAAAAATTCTAATTAAATTATATACAACTCTAAGCTCCATATAATCAAGTAAAAGTACATAAAGAAGTGTAGGAAAAATCTCAACCTCGAGCCAAGAAGCTTTCAAATTTTTTGGCAATAGAAATTACATTTCTTTGGGGCCAAACGACGCCTTTTTCCGCCCTTTATGTTTCGATTCAAAGCACTAGGGGTCAAAAATGACTTACACTATATCAAATCCAAGAAAAACCAACTTGGAATCTCTTTTCTCTTGTTTTCTCAGGGCAATAACTCCAAGAATTCCCAAAAGTTGAACAAAATATCTATTTGGTTACTATTTATAGATATTTCTTTTTTTTTTTTAACTAAACAAATATCTAACCATATATATATATATATATATATCAATTAAAAATACATTTCAACATCTTTAATGACAAAATTAAATATAATATTTTCTCACCACAAAATATATTTCGTTTAATGGTACACATCATAAATATTCACAACTCTTTTATGGTAGTCAAATAATAATAATAAAACCACAACACTATTACATGGTTACTAACGGGTCACAATTCAATCAATTGGGTCCAAAATGAATAGAGTTTAATAATTTAAAATAAATCCCCAATTGATTTATTTCAAATCATGGTCCGAACACCCAAAACTCAATTTTAAATTCTGCTATAAATTAAACTGAATACCAATCAGTCCGTGAATTTTTATAAAATAAATACTAATCATTAAATTCTGAAATTTTTATTCAACGTGCTAAACTCATATAGGAACAACATATAAAAATTTCATAATTTTCTGAGGTCAGAAACTATTTTTAAAAAAATAGAAAATTGAACTGTTTTCACACAGAATTTACATGATAATCAAATTCGAAATTTTGCTCAATTAAGTTATGTGCTGGCTATTTAAAAAAAAAAAAAAAATTGGGTCATTACACTTGACACGGTCCACAAATTTGACTTCTATACACGGGAACCTCTCCGAGAGGTACAGGGACTAGCTGATTCCAAAACTTCCAAGCAGCAGCTTAGACCTGGTCACGCATTTGCTCGCCTACATACATAATATAAATAGTGAGCAGGAGCCCAATGAATAATAACAGAGTAAAGGGTTTTAATGAATGATGTCTGTACCAGATTCAGAAATTAGAATTCAGATTCATATGCATATTCTTGTTCTTGTTCAAGTCATATACAAAAATCAGAGTTCATGCTTAATCATACGTGGTACATCCTATAGTGCTAACAGAACAGATACAGAACAAATGCAGAACATATGGTGGTTATGAATAACCAATTCCACAAAGGAACCTCCGAATCTGGATAATTGATAACAGATAAGCTGAGCCCCGTGATGGAGCCTCCGGTACGGGTAACAAATGACAGAACATAATAAGTTCCATAATGGAACCTCCAATACCAGGTAACAACTAACAGATATCACATGATGCTAAAGATGCCACGAATACATGTCAGAATTTGGACAATCATTTATTGTACAGAACATAACATTTTAGAAAATAGATCTTATTTCATCATACAAAAAATAAATAAAGTTGAACATAACTTTACTAAGTTATTACTCACAGTTGGCTCCAAAGCATACAGACAGACTAGGCAACTCAGGTGTCTTGTGACGCGTGACCTACATAGTTACAGAATGAATACATACTGAATTACACACTCAGAATCATTAACTTAATCATTTCTTATCTTGGTATATTTCCACTTCTTATCCTCGTTATTATGTCTTAACCTTGGCTTAGGAATGCCTAGGATGCAATAAGAATACTAAAATGTACTTGGAAGCACTTAACAAAAATTGTTGAAAACAGGGGTCCCGCTCGAGCGGACATTCGAATATGTGAGTGGTCGCTTGAGCGCAACTTCCTTCGCTCAAGCGGTCTGCAAACTTCTTCAAAAGTATTGGTCGTGTGATTTTCACGCTCGACGGACGCTCGACAATCGCTCGAGCATGAGACTCAAGTCCTCACTCAAGCGCAATTCTTGTCGCTTGAGCGGTTTGCAAAAACAAGAAACTTCTGGGAGTTTGCATTTCACGCTCGAGCGAACGTTTGGACGCTCGAGTGGAAGTGCAAGATCACAGAGTGGTCGCTCGAGCGCAGGATCTATCGCTCGAACGGAGAGGCAAATTGCTCTACCAAGTGCAAAACTTGAATTCAAAGTTGAAATTTATGATATTTTGGGCCAAAAACTTAAGGAAACTTGTATAAACTTGACAAATGTCATGAATTCAAAATCATTTCACAAAATCAAGTCCAAAAGTGTTGCCAGTTGTGCAAAATCAAACTCAAATCTTTGAAAACATAACATGCATGAAATATCTTGGTTTCAAAGCTTTCAAAACTTGTTCACATGAGGTGTTTAACTCAAAAACTTGTTGAATTCTTAGGACAAGACTAAAATAAGGACATGCAAGGGGATTTCTTTGAATTCAACTACAAAATCATGAGAATTATGCATGCATGCAAGATGTGGCTTAATTCCATCAATTTTAACTTAATTCTTGTGTCATCCAACTTAATTCTTTAGAGTTCATGTTTTACACAACATGATTGTACAATCTAAGGGTTGAATTCTTACCTAGGCTTGTCAAGGTGAGAGCTAGAAGCTTGATTCTTGTGTCTCTAAGTCCAATTCCTTCAATTTCTAGCAAATTCTTCCCAAACTCAAGTGTTGACATCAAACTCTCACTCTTGGTCTCTTTCTTCTTCTCTTTCTCGTTGTATAGGCTCAAATGATGAGTAGAAGGTGACTCAAAGTGGTAAATAAGCCTTTTATAGGCTTGGTTAAGAGAATTAATTAATTAAGCCACTAATCCAATGAGTATTAATTATTCTAATTATGTCGTTCCGGATCGAATTTCAATTAAACCTACCACAATGTTCTCCAACTAACATATATACCAAGTCAATTTCATGGTCGGATGCCGATAAGGCTTTCAATTCACAGAACAAAACAGAAACACAAATAGATATTTCTACTGCAGACAGATATAAACTCAAATAAAGCAATGCACATGTAATTAACTCAAGATTTCATCTTAATTACTTATTAAGCATAATTAAGCACGTGTTAACGTTAATCATGTGTCGGGGTTGTTACAACCAATTTTCAACCAAACAATGCACTACTCCATAGAATCGACACAGAGTTCTATCCATAGTTTAAATACCACCACACAAGCAACGCCTACGTGAAAATTACTATACATAAATCTACGTGGTTCATGTTATTCATTCTAGCCGTTCACATGCGCGATGTGTGTAATTTAAATAAAAAAAAATTATTATATATTGTGTAGTAATATTAATTTCATTCTACAACCATTTTATTTAACTAAACACTACCTAAAAGTGTGAAAATATATCAATGATCAAATATTCAAAGATTCAACACTTAACTTTTTAGACTTTTATACATAAACATTAAACATTAACAAAAAAAATAAAAATAAATAACAAAATGGTTCAAAAGGTAAAATTATTACAAAACCTCAAAAAAAAAAAAAAAAAAAAAAAAAAAAAAAAAAACGAAAAGAAAAGAACACACACACACACAAAGAAATATAAAAATAAATTACTACGTATAACGCACGTACACCTCCACTAGTAATGTAAGAAGCAGTAGCGGAGCCAGAAATTCAATGTAGAGGGGATACGCATTAATCACAACATTAGTTTTTTTTTTTTTTCTTCTCCCATAACAAGTAACAATGAGATATTATTAAACTTATACATTTTTATTTTTATTTTTATTGCAATTATCCTTATATTTTCATTAAGGTGACTTATAAATTCACAATCAATAACTAAATTTCATTAACCAAATAATCAATAAGTTCATTCCTATCAACTTAAAAAAAAAAAATGCTCCACAATGAGGAGAAATAAGCAACAAAACAAATCCCATGATAAGAAATGAATTATCAATTGATTCAATTTTTACCTTAACCTATTAATTAAAAATGTCCAAGAATAATCAAAATAATAAAATAGAAAATTTTAAAAAATTTTAAAAAGCAAACAGTTTTACATAATTTAAGGAGGGTCACTATTATAATTTTATAAAGGATACATAATACATAATCTTAATCTATATGGGTAACAACATAAATATTGAAAGTTTAGGAGGGACACGTGACACCCCTAGGTCTTAGGTGGCTCCGCCCCTGGTAAGAAGTGTAAGTAGTTAAATTATATTTTTTAAAAATATTTTTACTGTAATAAATTTATCATTATTCTGTAGCTCAAATGACTCGAAAATGTCAAAACGATGTCGTTTTGGATACAAAACAACTCTGAAAATGCCAAAACGATATCGTTTTGGCATTTTCAGACCATTTGAGCCACAAAATTTGTGGCCACCAAACATTTTCCTTTTAATAATTAAAGTTTCATTCATAGGACTTGCGCATAATTGTTCTAAAAGTTAATGCCCTATTCTACAATTAAAATTATATTACACAAGATTGTTTGCACACATATGCGGGACATCAATTAATGGAGGAAAAATAAAATGGGAAAAATTATTAAAATTTGGAAATTTGAAATCAAAATGACACAATTGTATAGGGACAATTCAGAAATAGGAAAAAAAATAAATTTGACAAGATTCACATCAAATTGAGTTGTACAATTTATTATATAATAAAATAGAGGATATTAAAGACTTGTTTGATACAATTTCTTACAAGTTGACAGTTGATAATCGCAAAACAAAGTTAAAATTGACCATTTCCCTATTTCTCAGTAATCACTTTTTTAAAATTTATTTAATTTATTTTTTACGTTATAAACTGTAAGCAAAATTTACAACATACTCAGACACATTTTTTTAAAATAAAATAAAATAAAATAATAAATAACTTCATAAACTACACCAAACAAAGCCACTATCTTTCGTATTTCATGCCCATAAAAAATAAATAAATAAATAAAATAAATATATATATCTTGCATCTCTACTTTTTAATGATTTGTTTTGTTCATTTGTTTTTTCTGGGATACAGAAAAGAATGAAATTGGCGTCTCCATACCTGACCCCTTTTTATCGATAGATATTTATAGCAAGGAAAATGTTTGGTAGCTTAAAATTTTGTGGCTCAAATGACTCAAATCTATCAAAATAACGTCGTTTTACACTCAAAACGACATCGTTTTAAATGATTTGACTCATTTAAGTTACAAAATTTTGAACTACCTAGCATTGCTGTTATAGCAATTATTGCATATCTTTGTCAACCTCAATGTGAAGTCACAAAACTAATGGGAAGAAAAGCATAGAACCATTCATTCAGTGGCTTATCATCAAAATATGTCCCACTAAACATATAAACCTGTCATGTGCCATGCCAGTCTTCTTCTCGAGTTTTAATCTGTCCGGGGAAGAACGATGCACGAAACCTGGTGAAGTGTATGCAAAGTCATGCAGCAAAAAGATGCAAGAGGCATGTAAAATGAAGGCGCTCTTTTCAAGCTCTCCATTTCCCTCTTAAAACAATAATAATAGCAATAAAAATCAGTCATTTTGTAGAGTAAAAATCAGCCATCATTCACCACAAGTTGGGAACATCAAAGGTATTCAAGTCGAAGAATTATAATCAGCTGATTTAAATGGGTTATAAAAGCAACCACAATTTTGGCAATAACCCTACCTAACAAAAAAAGAAAACCAGGAGAATATCACCCAGAACAAACAGCACTTTTACACAAGTATCATTTTGGAAGTAATCTCTAATTATTAAGCTAAACTTCTATCCAATCTGAAGAGGGGAAAATGAAAGAAAAACACTAGGAAAAGTGCAAGCATCTCTCAACAAATGGTACCAGACAAGGAGGGTGATATTTGAACACAACTCAGCCTAAATCAGCGGAAACATTACATATTGCCGAAAATGTCTATTCCCCAGGTGCTGAAACACCTTGCTTCAGTCTCTCCTTCCTCATCTTCTTCTTGGAGATTGGCTTCTTTTTCTTTGGAGGAAGAGTCTTTTGTGCATAAATGTAAAGTACATAATTTCCAATGAGGAACGTTAATAGTAGGCCACCAACAAGAAGCAAGACTATCAATCCTGGGTTGAACCCTTTGACCTCAGTATCCTTGATCACATCTTTCTGTTCAATAAATTGGATGAGAAAATATTAATTCGTATACCTTCCAACAACTCATTGTTCCAAACAATAAAACTGAGAAACACAAGAAAATTCATGCAACTACTATTTAACTTTGTACTTGGTATGTTTCTTTAAACAATTATATGCGAATAAGAATATCAACGACCAAAGCACGTTTAAGCAAATAACTATCTGCAAAATCACTACTTGCAGTACAGTCTATTGAAGAGTGATTAGGCAGTGTGGAACTGAACCTCTGACTACAAGATATCTAATATATATATATTTAAATAAGTTTGGTCCACGTGGACAAAACCTAAGATTGACTTCCACTACATAAACATCTTCTCAGTTTACCAATAACAGAAAATTCCTCCCAACAAAATGCATTACCAATAAATGAACTTTCTAAACAGCTTGAAACAGAAGGATTTTAAGTATTCATGTCATGTCAGAATTCGACACCCGGAGATAAATTGCACAACACTCCAAGAGGCTCTTTTCCTTACGTGCAGATCATTATTGATGATGATCCACAGCAAAGCATGAGCTAAGCAGTGACATAAAGTTTGTAACTGCAAAACGTCTATAGCATTTATGTTCAAACATTTTTCTAAAATTATAGGATGACATTCTTAAGATGTAGTTTTTCAATCAAAAGGATTCCATGTATTCCGTAACATTTTGGTGGACCACAACCTCCACAATACCTGTTGAAGTAATTGGGCTCATCACAATTGTCCATCTGAAAAAAGCAATCAAGTGAACAAGTACTCCTAAGGTAGGAGCTCAAAGCTAATTGATTTGAGCTAGGTTGTCATGAATTACTCAACATATAAGACAATTCTAATATATATATATATATATATATTTAAATAAGTTTGGTCCACGTGGACAAAACCTAAGATTGACTTCCACTACATAAACAACTTCTCAGTTTATCAATAACAGAAAATTCCTCCCAACAAAATGCATTACCAACAAATGAACTTTCTAAACAGCATGAAACAGAATGATTTTAAGTATTCATGTATGTTAGAATTCAACACCCGGAGATAAATTGCACCACACTCCAAGAGGCTCTTTTCCTTACGTGCAGATCATTATTGATGATGATCCACAGCAAAGCATGAGCTAAGCAGTGACATAAAGTTTGTAACTGAAAAACATCTAGAGCATTTATGTTCAAACATTTTTCTACAATTATAGGATGAAATTCTTAAGATGTAGTTTTTAAATCAAAAGGATTCCATGTATTCCGTAACATTTTGGTGGACCACAACCTCCACAATACCTGTTGAAGTAATTGGGCTCATCACAATTGTCCATCTGAAAATAGCAATCCAGTGAACAAGTATTCCTAAGCTAGGAGCTCAAAGCTAATTGATTTGAGCTAGGTTATCATGAATTACTCAACACATAAGACGATTTAGGTGAAGACATATTTATCAAAGTGTTGACAGCAAATTTCTCCTTTTTTTTTTCTTTTTAAATAAAAGGAGAAAGTAAAAAACTAGTGTCAGATATCAGTTGCTCAGACCATGAAACTTTCAAGCGTATAAATTCATGAGTAGTTAGTCATGTCATCCATCAGAGATCAAATGTTTAAGTCCTGCTGCTCCTGACAAAGTGTTAAGAAGAAGAAATATCAAATGTCAACTGCCAGTTGCCCAATTACAGGACTAGGTAGAAATTATTCTTAACAAAAGTTAAAAATTATAATAAGGCAAAATATTATATATCAAAAGACAGAAAAATGACTTATTCAACCCACAAAAGTTCATTTCCAAAATTTTAAAATGACAGGCCTCCACACAAATTGTAGCACTTGTGTGCTTCAAAGCTTTTGGGCAGTGTATTTGAATCCTTTATCTTATTTTGGGAATCTTTGGGTTGTTGTGTCTTAATTTTGGAGGAGCATAAATTGATTTAAACTAGTTGGGAATTGCTTGTTTACGCTTGTTTACGTTGAAAAATTGTTTGAGAACCTAAAAATCTTATTCCACCTTCCTTTTGTTATTGGTCTCAAGGGTCGACATCAGTCTGTGAAGGGTCGAACCTTGTCTTGAAATTGCTTGCTGAATTTTGGTGTCTACATCAGTCTGGAAATGGTCGACACCTTGCTTGCTATCAAACATAAGTGTTCCAGCTTTTCTTCATAAGGGTCGACACCTCTATTGCAGGGGTCGACACTAGCGAATTTTTTTCCAAATTTTTAGTCAGCTTGGGCCCTACTTTTTGGGGATTTTGACCAAATCTTTTGGGTTGACTTTGGGGTTTATTTTTATTTTGACATAGTACTATAAATAGGTCCACCACTTGATCTTTACTTTACTTTTCCTTCTCCTTTCTCCCTCTAAACCGTGAAACACTCTCTTTCTCTCAAAAAGCACTTTTTCACTCAAAGATCCTTAGATCTACTTACTTGGAGACCTCTCCTCGCCTTGCTCCTTTGAGATTAATTGTAGAGCTTGTCGAGGGCTTCATTTTGATAGGAGCAAAATGTCGTTTCTCCTCCATCGACCTTGGGGCTTTTCTTCCTTCTCCCTCTTCTAAGCTTGAGGAAGGGACTTTCTATACTCTTGTATAATTTTTAACTTGAGAATTTGATGATATTGCAAACAAAGGTTGGGATTTGGGTGATTTTAGACAAATCTAGGGTTTTGGTTTAAAATAAAAAAGAGGGGTTTTTAAAGTAAAGGTGTTGAAATGTCTATGGGTATGCATATGAGGTTGGGTTGTATCAAACTTGTTGATTTTGGCAAACGGGTTGTACTTGGAAGGAAATGGGGTGTTGCCCTAAAATGTTTCAAATGGTTATTTTGTATAAATCATGGAATTGGTTCAATAAAGGTGAAATTGGTTAGATGTGTATGTTAATGGTGGAGTTGGAAAATTGCTATTTCTTATCAATGGACATGTGAATAGTTTATATATTGTGAAGTTTGTATAACTGCTTAGAAATATTTGTTTGGGGCTATCGGTGGAAGAGAACCATGATTGTTGTAGAAATTGCATGTGGACTAGGTAAATTGAAATTAATCTTTTGTTGGTTGTCATTGCATATGACTATATTTATATACATTGTATATGTATAATTATTTGGGAAGAGAAAAGAGATGTACTTCATGTGTGATTATGTGTTATATACATTGTATATGTATGAATGATTATTTGGGAGGAAAAAGGGGATGGACTCCATTATAATTACGTTAGCCGGATTGTCCTAGGTGAAAGTCCCGAAATTATACATGGGTGTCTAGCCCGCAGACGGAATATCCATAAAATGGCAATGATAGCGCTTGTATAACCTAGGTTTACATGGGTCCCGTTTAACGACTGCCCGCTAATGAAATATCCGTGAAATGAAAGTTTGAAGTGTTCACTTGTATGTGTTGCATGATTTGAAAACCATTGAATTGTAACCTCAGTTTGGTTGTTGAGAAATAATGAAATCGACTAATGTATTAGAATGGATTGAAGGGAAATGAAATGAAATGTAATTTGGTGTTCTTTGACAATATAAAATGCAACCATTTTACTTCCGGTATTGTAAAAGCGCATTGCCTTTAAACCGTTGTTAAATCTTATATACTGTATTAGATTATTCCTGCTAAGTTGTGACTCACCTTACTTGGAAAAAACATTTTCAGTTGCTGGTGATATGCCTCCATCCAGGACTTAGCTTGGGAGGATTGTGAAGCTGAGAGCTTACTTTTGTTTATTTGTATTTATTTGCCTTTTGTACAAACCTAAGGCTTTATCTATATAGAGCATCTGACTCTTTTTGTTGTAACCAAGCATCGTCTTGAAAAGTTGTAAGCCAGTAGATCATGTTTATTTGTTTATCTTTCTTCCTCTCTTTTGATTGGAAACATATGCTATAGATTATACATATGCTTCTTTTTTGTATATCATATTGAATTAATGGAAGATAACATTATTATTGTTGTTGGCATATAATGCTTGGTGGATGAATTATTGTATTATATTTTGGGGCATGACACAAATGCTGGGCCTAGCCCTACATTGGCTTGGGCGTTGAGAAAAAAAGTCTCACTACAATTGCTTCTGACTTTGCTGACCTCTTAATTAACTTATTCTAATGCCAACAATAACATTTTCCAATGCTATCTAACTTGTTTTTCCCTTTCTAGATTCCAAAACATAGCATCATCACCGATCTTTCCCTGCATATGCTTAATCAAGATATTGAAAATCTGAACTTTTTTAATATTTCTTGGCCTTCAATTTGTTACAAGCATAGCAATGGAACATGTATCAGAAAATGGAGGGAATAACAGAATGAAGAAGTCATAGGGGAAACAATAGAAGGTGTCGCCTGAAGAAGAACCAAACGTTGTCGTACAACTTAGAAGAGAAGTGTAAAAGACTGTCGTTTTAATAACCTTAATCCGTGGTTATAGCAGATGTGATTCAATTGTTTGTTTTGGATAAAACAAATAGAAATAATTACAGGTGCGAATGGTGTCGTGTGGGTCATGTTTGTGTCATCTCGTGTTTGTGTTAAAATTGTCTCAATACTAATGCTACTGGTTTACTAGTGTCCTATTCGTATTGTGTTCATGTCAAAAATTTCTACCCCAAAAAGGGGATGGACTCCATTATAATTACGTTAGCCGGATTGTCCTAGGTGAAAGTCCCGAAATTATACATGGGTGTCTAGCCCGCAGACGGAATATCCATAAAATGGCAATGATAGCGCTTGTATAACCTAGGTTTACATGGGTCCCGTTTGACGACTGCCCGCGAATGAAATATCCGTGAAATGAAAGTTTGAAGTGTTCACTTGTATGTGTTGTATGATTTGAAAACCACTGAATTGTAACCTCAGTTTGGTTGTTGAGAAATAATGAAATCGACTCATGTATTAGAATGGATTGAAGGGAAATGAAATGAAATGTAATTTGGTGTTCTTTGACAATATAAAATGCAAACATTTTACTTCCGGTATTGTAAAAGCGCATTGCCTTTAAACCGTTGTTAAATCTTATATACTGTATTAGATTATTCCTGCTAAGTTGTGACTCACCTTACTTGGAAAAAACATTTTCAGTTGCTGGTGATATGCCTCCATCCAGGACTTAGCTTGGGAGGATTGTGAAGCTGAGAGCTTACTTTTGTTTATTTGTATTTATTTGCCTTTTGTACAAACCTAGAGCTTTATCTATATTGAGCATCTTACTCTTTTTGTTGTAACCAAGTATCATCTTGAAAAGTTCTGTTTATCTTTCTTCCTCTCTTTTGATTGGAAACATATGCTATAGATTATACATATGCTTCTCTTTTGTATATCATATTGAATTAATGGAAGATAACATTATTATTGTTGTTGGCATATAATGCTTGGTGGATGAATTATTGTATTATATTTTGGGGCATGACACAAATGCTGGGCCTAGCCCTACATTGGCTTGGGCGTTGAGAAAAAAAGTCTCACTACAATTGCTTCTGACTTTGCTGACCTCTTAATTAACTTATTCCAACAATAACATTTTCCAATGCTATCTAACTTGTTTTTCCCTTTCTAGATTCCAAAACATAGCATCATCACCGATCTTTCCCTGCATATGCTTAATCAAGATATTGAAAATCTGAACTTTTTTAATATTTCTTGGCCTTCAATTTGTTACAAGCTTAGCAATGGAACATGTATCAGAAAATGGAGGGAATAACAGAATGAAGAAGTCATAGGGGAAACAATAGAAGGTGTCGCCTGAAGAAGAATCAAACGTTGTCGTACAACTTAGAAGAGAAGTGTAAAAGATTGTCGTTTTAATAACCTTAATCCGTGGTTATAGCAGATGTGATTCAATTGTTTGTTTTGGATAAAACAAATAGAAATAATTACAGGTGCGAATGGTGTCGTGTGGGTCATGTTTGTGTTAAAATTGTCTCAATACTAATGCTACTGGTTTACTAGTGTCCTATTCGTATTGTGTTCATGTCAAAAATTTCTACCCCAAGTTAAAAATACCAAGTGTACGGAGATATTAATTTTTTTTAAAAAAACATATCCCTATGGGATGAAATTATTTATAAAAATGCTTAATTTGAACTTAATTATATTTAACAAATTTCAAGAAATTGAACTCTATTTTTTTTTTACTAGACTGACTCCAAAATAGTAAACAAAAAGATCATGTCGTCTCCAATGAGAAATAAAAAAGACTATTGACTCCAAAATCCTATTTTATATATTTTTGGGCAAAATCCACTTTACCCCCTTTGATATTGGCCCAAAGCACTTTAAACCCTGTCTTTTACAAATAGGGGCATAACCCCTTGTGGTTTGCACTGTTAACTTTATTAATGAAAAATGAAAAAAGACTTATCTAGCCTCCTCATTGTAACACTATCTTCCTCCATCCCTTTCCCAGTTAATGGAAACTACAACCATCATCATTATTGTAACTACCACCACCAAAAAATACATCCATCTCATTCTAAAAAAACCATGGTATATATAACAACCACTGTATGTATATGTATATCCTACACATATCATTTACAACCATCTCATATATAAAACCACAACTGTATATGTATATAATATATATATATATATATGGTAATGGTCTAATTCATATAAATTAAGAAGCTAAATTGTTCTTTATAAAAGCCTGTCTATGTATACATATACACAGGCCTTCTTCTTTAGCAGCAAAAGGAAATATTTCAATAATGGAAAAATTGAAGCCATTACTGCACATAGAAAGATTGGTGTCCTTACAAGCTATGTAAAGTAACCCTCAAAAGAGAATATCACCCACACTACGACAACTTAAAAAGGAAGAGGGAAAAAAAACAACAAAAATTAAAACAAACCTCCCACTTATTCACCCTTCTTCGCAGATATGTCCAAATCAATTTTTCAACATCATTATATCACCACCAGCAGTTAAGGATTGGAGAGACAACCTCTGTATTATTGAAAATGAATGCATCTCTTGATACCATAATTACCAAATTACCCCCAAAAAAAAAAAAGAGAGAGAGAGAGAAGAAGAAGAAGAAAGAAAGAAAGAAAGAAAGATTCCAATGAGACAAATGAATTGATAAACAGGCCAATGAAAGTTTGTCCAATCTATTTGGGGGTGTGGATTTGATGTCTGTATAGTTTCTCCATCACTAATAATGGGTTTGGTGTTAGGGTGGTGGTGGTGGTGGCTGGAGGGGGTGGGTGGGTAGGTTAGAGTTAAGGTTAGAGTGGTTAAGGTTTAAAGGTAAAAGATGAAGAGAAGCGTAATTTTATATTTACAGCTAAAAATTTGACTCTGACTAAAAAATTTCTTCCTTACTCTCTAACAATCACATATGGCATAGTGGCACTTTAGTCCAAAACTATGTAAACATTATTTGCCTATTTTTAAAAGACAGGGAGTATAAAATGCTACCCAGACATACCACAAAGGGATAAAATGGATTTTATCTAATATTTTTTAATTCAATTGAACAGGGCTACACAAGGACTCAAACATGTCATGTGACATCCTTTAATAGAAATAAGGGTAAAATGTATAACTAATCCTTCATCAAATGGGTTATCATGTCAAATTCAAATTACACAGCATCGACGTTAAACCAAAATGTTTTTTTCCCGCATCATCATTCCGTGTCACTTTTGGTTAGTCTTGAAAACTAGCTAATCCTAACCCGCTAATTTCGTGTTTGGTTCATTTCATTCAAACATTTCATGTCAAAAATTCCGACCCTTGGAAATGACAACCCCTGATCCAAGGGCGTACATTAGAAAAGGTAGTTTCTGATGGCGATTAGTAGAACAAGTACAATAAAGAGATATGTAACGTAATCACAGAATTGAAATCTCAAGTCGTTGAATAATAAAACTCTCGGTTTCTCCAATTCCTCCATTTGTAAGAACCGTAAAGTGCTAATTGTATTTCTGGTTTTACTAATTTGCATTTCATGTTTCAGCCAAACAGGTTCTAAATCACACTTCATAATTATCAACCAAAACAAAGAAGAAAATGAAAAAACAAATCGAATTCGCTCAAATCAAATTGAAAGAACAAAAAAAAACAACAGATCGTAGTGAGTGCAGATCCACACATATAATAAACCATAGACTTCAAATCTAGCTCAAACCAAATAGATCTGGCAAATCAAATAGATAAAAATTGAGACAGAAATTTTGCAATCTGTGAAAGCGTACCACACGATCGAATGACGGAGTGTGATCGGCGAATTCAGCTTCGGAGTCCATGGATCAAAATCGAGGACGAGCAATGAATTGATCGATAGATCGATTTGTTGAGCTTCGAGAATCGCCGAGTTCGAGATGGAACAGAATGAGTAGTTTTGACAGAATACAATAGAATATCACTGAAACAGTGGGCTCGATATTTTAGTTTTAGTCCTTGTTATTTTATTTATTTTCAAATCGCCCCACGACTTTTCTTCTAATTCCTTTACGGCACCTTTCTTTATTTGGATAAATTACAAATACACCCCTTAAGATTTATTTAAAATACAGATTGACCTCTATAGTTTAAAAAATTACAAATATCCTCTAATTAGAATTTTTTATTTAACAAAATTAACTGAAAAAATAAAATTCATAATTATTCTCCTATAAAATAATAAAATTACCTAAATTATTAATTAAAACATATTTTTAATATCATTAAAAATTATTAATTGACTTAATGATTTATTGATAAAAGGGATAATTTGTTATGAACTTAAAAATCTCAGAAGGTAAAATATAATTTTCAAAATCACATAAAACGATTCATATTTTAATAAAATCTTAGAGAATATATTTATAATTTACCCTATTTATTTCTAGGGTCATGCTATATCCCCCTAAAAACATCCCCCCTAATCCCCCTAATTTCCATATCAAGTAAAAAAAAAAAAATAAAGGAAAAAGCTGCCAATATTGGAAATTAGGGGGATTAGGAGGGAAGTTTTTAGGGCTCCAAATCATTTCCCTTATTTCTATTACATTTCTCAAAAACTGAAAGCTTCCAGTAATAATGCATTATTACTAAATTTTGAGTTAATTGCAGTAAGCACCTTTATACTTTTTTTATTAAAATTTTACTTTGACTTTCTATTTTAGATATTATAGTCCGTTCCTAGAAATGTTTGTTTGGAAAGACTTGATTAGATGTGATTATCATTCATTCGACAGTTAGTTTTGAAATTATTAATCATTCGAATTGTATAACCATATATTATGTTTTAATTGACACCGTGTGATTATCATTCATTCATTCGACTGTTAATTCAGAAATTATTGATCCATTCGAATTGTATAATCATATATTATATTTTAATTGACTCCAGTATTATGACAAAAAATTGACACGATCTTGTCAATTTTATAATTTAACTAATTAATTCAAATTTCTCTATAATTTTTCATTTTGTATTTCACCCCTTGAAATTTAATACTTTTCCATATGAAAATACTATATTCAAATGATGTTAACAATTCATAAAATATTGCCCATGTTTTTGTATGTTAAATTTATTTTAATTTTTCATTAAAAATTGTCACCTTTATACACTAATAATCATTATGCCAATGAAGCAATCATTCTTCAAAGTTACCAGAAATTTTATAAAAGCTTATATTATTTTATTTTTTAAAAAAAATTAAAAGAAAAAGATAATAATCAAGAATATTGATCACTTACTAGTTGAGCTAGACAAAATCTTAATCTGAGTGATCATCAACCTGAATGAGACTGGATTTGGTGATTTTATTAAACAAGGAAAGATTTGAGAATAAAAATGAAGAACTTCATTGGATTTGGGGTGAGGAGTGGGGAAGAGGTGACCCAACCTAATTTTGTATAGTATTACAAAATTACCCCTAATTTATAGATAGATAACATAGATATCATATTAACAGTTGATCATATAAAATGATAGTTAAAGTTTTTTTTTTTTTTTTTCCTTCCTTTTCTTTTCAATTTTATGTTCTTTATATGCTATACATATTCTCTCTCCTTCTGTACTCAATGATCTCACTATAAATCAACACAATATAATGCCAATCAATTTATAAATTTGTATGATGTGATCCATATGAGTCATTTATCATCTTAGGTTATAAAACTATAATATAGGGATTTAATGTTAAGAATTTGTTGGTTTATTTTTGACACTTTGAATGTTAGAAATGTAATTAAAGCGTGCCAGTAAAGATTTGAAAAGTTTTTACAGATAATAAATGTCAAATTTATTAGATGATTGCATTAAGATTCTCTTAGCCTCAATGAAGAGAACTTTCTCTGTGTTGTATTAAAAGATGAACCAATACTTTTAACTTGAGTTCGTAGCAGAATGAGAGGGAGAAATTGAGCATAAAACGTAATTGATTAATTAAATAAATAATCACAATATGTTACTTTTAGTAAGGGCAATTTCGAAACTTTAAACCAACCTAATTCTAGAATTATAGAGTTAATCTACTCTTATAAAATGTAAGTGCGGTACATAAAAGTAAAGTGCTAGAAAGTAAAGTGTTGAAATTTAAAGATAAATAAAATTGACGAAGACATAGAAACTAGATTTGGTTGAGGGCTTTCTTAATCTTTGCCTTCATCTATTTATAATCTACTTTTGGCGCCTTCAAAGCAATTAAACTGATTTCTCTCACCGTGATCTCCTTCTCTTTCGCTATTTCTTGTATTTTGTATAATGCCCCTTGCTTTCCACGTGTTATCTTCTAACTGGATGGTTTGAATATGACGCTAATAGAATAAAGTTGATGGGATAGAAGTTAAACCATTGTTACAATAGGTGGAGGTGGTAAAGAGATCTGGCAAGTTAGGGGAGGAACGAGTGCAAGGCAATGTGCACTAAGTGGAATGAGGTTGTGTAAGGTAAGTTTTTCTCCACTTATTCCTACCCCGTTTCTAATCACATAACTTTTTCTTCAAATGATAGAGATACAAAAATATTTAGTACACCAATTTTATTTTATTTTTTCATTTAAGAGATGTTGTGAAATGTCTTATATTCACTATATCCCAATCCTAATGAGTCAATATTGCGCCAAAATTGGCATTTACGGACCTGTAATGTTAGTTTCACCCCATTAGTCTTTACTCTATAAATTGGATCAGTTTATACGTTTTAGGATTAGAGAGCTACGGAGTGATTTATAATCCTTATTGCATATAGTGGATTTTGGTTGTTTCTCCGCCCTAGACGAAGGAATCTCATCGAACCCAGTTTGGGGTTGCTGCTGCGTAGGGTGCATAGCAGCAACTGTTACGCGCCTTATTGGGCCCATTTCAGGGCCTAATTCGATAATCTGAACTGTTCACATTTTAGAAGGTATCGTGTAAAATATACCTGTAAAAAATCACATCAAACAGATATCGTTGGCTTTTTCATCAAATCACATTTGTATTTTATAAAAAAAGATAAATGTAATTTGAAATATAAAACTCAATGCAAATGTAATTTGATAAAAGAGATAACGATATCCGATTGACGTGATTTTTTACAGGTATATTCTACTCGATACCTTTTAAAATGTAAACGGTTCAGATTATTGAATTAGGCCCTAAAATGGGCCCAATAAGGCGCGTAGCAGCAATGCCAAACTCCATCAAATCACGTATATCTTGTGTTTGTGTGTGTGTGATTGTTCTTCTTGTTGTTATTTATTGTGTGATTGAAACCAGATTATTGCATAACAAGCAATTTAATTTGAAACATTTAGTAAACATATAATATATCAAACTTTCCTAACTTATTTTTAAATTTTCTTATTTTTTATTTAATTGTATATAAATACCCTTCTTAAAAAAAAAATTTATTTCGTGATTGATTTTTCTATTTAATATTCTTTGTCTTTGTAGTTGAATGTGTTTATTAAGGTAAATTCGCATACTACCTAATTTTTAAAATTGTTTAAATAATTTTAATTTTAAAATAAGGATATATGATTTATAAATATTAAAGAAATTTGATTTTTAACTGACAATATTCAAAATTTTAGTTTTTAATTGATTAGTATGAAAATATTTCAATGCTAAAAGTTTAACAATAAAAAAGTTCAATACTTAATTTTTAATTACATAATATAATAAATATAGTTCTTAATTATAAAATCTGATATATTTTTCAAATAATATGATTGGAAATAGGTTAAAAATAGTAACTACATGATTCTTCAAGTCATCTACAATATAAATGAATAAAAAATTCTAAAATTCTAAAATGAACATAAATCAAGCTAATATTTATGTTCTTAAACAATTTTTAGAGATTTTTTTTTCCCCAAGTTTTTTAGCATAGTACAAGTTTAATGTTAGGGTTATATATTATTAATAATAAAAAAGCAAAATGTTTGGATTGTGACAATCTCTTACTCAAATGCTGACTGAATTTAATTTGAGTATATCAAATTTTTCTCAAGTTCTAATCAAAGCTATAAAATTTTATGATAGTGTTAACAGATATTCTTATCATATATCTCAAAATTGAGAAAGGGAAAATAATTTTCTAATCTAAAAATTCATGAAATGTTAATTATATGTATTTAGCTGTGCTATGACTGCTATTTGAATAAATAATCTTGATTAATTTCAAATATCAATCTTTAAAAGTTCCTGAAAAATATATGTTCTTGAAAAACTTATTTTTCTATATTTTGTGTTTATTAGTTTATTATTTCTTGAAACCCTTTTCAATATTTCCTTTGATAAAAAGATTCTTTCAAATAATTGTAAATTTATCTTGAAAATTTTTCTTCTCGTATGACTTAGTGCATTACTTCAATAAAAAAAATTCATTCAACAAAGGTATTTAAAAAAAAAAAAAAAAATTATCCCAAATCATGTGCGTTCCATGAAACTCTTTTGAATATTTTCCTACTTTTAGTACACTACTTGAGAAATAAAAAGTACAAAATCATAGGAAAATAATTTTAATCAAATTAGCGTTTTGTTTGGTCGTGAGCTTTGAGAAAAAATTTAAAAAGAGAAATAAAAACAAATTTTATTTATATTTTACCTATATAATTTTTTTCTTTGTTAATTTTTTTCACAAATCTTTTAATCAAATAACGTAAGAACAAAATGTTGCAAAATAATTACAAAACTCGATTTCTACTACTTCTCTCTCTGCTCTCTTCCTCTTCCCTTAATCCCTCATTATCTGCTTCCACCCACCGACCTCCCGCCTACCCCACATCGCTATGCTATGGCCACCTCGTCCTCATCACCAACACCAACCCTATTAAATTCTCTTTATTTCAAACAATTATAATTTTTTAAATAATGATGTACCAATTAATAATATGTACTAATTAGTGTGCTAACTAATAGATCAATTGATGATGTAACATAATTTTTAAAAAAATTAATATTTATAATATGATTAATGAGTGGAATTAATAATAATGTCATAATTTGTGTACCTGCTAATACATAGCATCAGTAGTAAATATGTTAGTTCATTTATTAGTATCAGCTGCTAAATTTTAATCAATTACTTTAAACTTCACAGTACAGTGGACATGTTAGTCCACCTGTAAGGCAACTTAGATTTTTTTATTGACTTTTTGATTTTTTAATTTTTCTTATGAGATAAGAAGGGTTGGTTGAAATGATTTTTTTACTTGAATAGATATAAGGTAAACAACAATGCTGTGATCCGGGTGACCCAACACCTCCACCTTCACGTGGAGAGTTGTGAGAGCAAGGTAGAAAAAAAATAAATAAATAAAAATTTTGAACTAATCAAAAAACAATGTGGGTGGTGGAGTCATCTCCGCTGGGGTCCAAGTCATTTCTGATAAAGAAGAAAAAGTGATTGATTAATATATATAATGTGGAATCTTGACTTTTTCTTTTAATATTTAGCTAAAAAATACAAAACAAAGGGGTCTATATTAAAAGTCCCTAATTAATGAAAAAATATTAAATCTAAAAATTGCTCACCAAAAGTAGAAGAGCATCTTTTTTTCCTTTTTTTTCCTAAATAATTTTTTGTTTTTATTTTTAGCGAACGTTTTAGAAATTTTGATCTATTTTTTAAATATTAGGGGTTTTAAGAGTTACAATTTCTATAATTATTGAGTGTGTTTGGTTTTAGTTTTCTGAATTTAACTTTTTAAAAATTGAATTTTTTGTTTTTCAGTTTTTTTTTTTAGTGAATGTTTTTTAAATTTTAAGCAATTTTTTTAACCTTTTTTAGATGTATCTAAACAGTAAATTATTTGTGAAAAAATATTTTAAAAAATTAATAAATACACAAAAATACGACATATGTACTAAATTTTTATATATATATTTTTTATATTTTTAGTATTTAGTGAATTTTTAAAGATTTTTTTCACAAATATTATACTTTCTAAGTATATTTATATTATGTGTGTCTAAAAATTAAAACAATTGTTTGAAATATTTAAAAAATTCAATAAAAATAAAAATAAATCGAAAAAAGTAAAAGTTTTTAAAAAGTAAATTTTGAAAATTAGAACAAAGTGATTGGTTTTTATAACAATGTAAAGTATAGAAACTTCCAATCCACTGCCTAATAAAATGATTAAAAAATACTTTTTCTTCTATTCTTTTAATAAAAGGGGGATTTCATTTGCTCCCAAAAATAAATTAGTCCCTAATTTCTCAGTATTTTTAATTAAATTATTTAAATGTATAATTTATCCTTAATATACCCTATTAATTTTCAGAATTTACTCTTAAATAATATAATATTTTAATTTTATGGTACACCTAAATAATAATCTTAATATAAAATTAATTCAAAAAAATTTATCTCTCTTATTTTCTTAGCCATTCTCAGTCACGGCATTCTCTTCTCAGTCTTTTCATTATCAATTACTGAAGAATAAGCACATTGTGTACAAGTTGAAGAAAAAGAAGGACGAAACGAAGATTGGGTGCAAGTTAGCTTGTTCGGCCTTCTGAACAAGATTGTTTTGTTTCGACTTTCAGATCCGAACAAATTCACTTTGTTTGGAAGTGTATTGCCGAACAAAATGAGTTTGTTTGGATCTAAAATTCCGAATAGTATTAACGTAAAACAAGCTGAATATTTTTTTTACATTACAAAAAATACATAAATCAAGAATTGTACTTTGATATTTATGTGAATAGTTACCTCGTCTTTGATGAGTTGCTTCAAAAATAGTTTTGATTATTATTCTTATTCATTGTTTGATTTTGTTCAAACTTTCTTTTGTTTGCAAGTAACAGCACAATAAGAAACAATGATGTTGATGATAATGATAAGTTTTGATGGGGGTGGATTAAAGGTTTGAGTGAGAAAGAAAAGAAAATGTAATTGAAATTTGGGGAATAAAATGAAAAACTTGAATATGAAGAATACGTATCAATAATTAGGATGTACCATAAGAAAATAATATTTTATTTTAGAATTTAATATGTGTTGTCATTATTAGTAAATTCACATTAGCGTATAATTAGGAGTGTAAATTTGGTCTGGGCTGGCCCACTCGGGCCTGGGCTCGAGCCGACCCATGTCGAGCCTTGCAGGTTCCTACCAAACTTCGGGCAGGGTCAGGCTGAAAAATTAGGCCCATGCCCATGGGGTATTTGTACCTTGGATAGGGCGGTAGGCCTATGCCTAGGCTCGAGCTTGGGCGGGCCTGAAATTTTTTAAATATTTTTTTCTATTTTTTCCGTCAAAATTTTATTCTTTCCACAAAAAATGATACTAGGCCTTGGGTTGGGTTTTGAGTGGACCTTAAGCGAGCTAATGGGCCAGGCTATAGGTTGACCTAGGTGGGTCCAGGGCCGGCCCTGGGCTAAGGCCAGTGAGGCCTATGCCTAGGGCCCCAAAAATTAGGCTAAAAAAAAGGCCCCCAAATTCATTATGTTGTACTATATCAAAAATTCAAAATGGCCCAATTTTGTTTAATTAATTTAGGCCATTTTAAAATGCTTCAAAAGTTCTATTTGGCTTAATTGATAAAAGTTCAGTTAAAAAATATTTATAAGTGTTAGTTGTTAGCCCAATTAAAAAAATAAAATATATGTTTATGTCTATGGGGCCTATTTTTTTTTCCTTCTCTTTTTATGGCCCAATTATGTATTTTTAAGTGGTTTTTTAAACATTTTACGTAAGTTTATTTATTTATTTTCTAGATACATCTAATATATATACACTTAAAAATTATAATATTTTTACTTTTTTTATAAAAAAAAAAAAAGTTGCCAAATACAAAAAATATAAAAAAAATACAAATTGCAAACTCAAATAATTATTTTTTAAAATTCTAAACCAAGCAAGGTGATTTTTATTTTTATTTTTATGAATATCTAAAAGGCCCCGAAAAATAATTTCGCCTTAGGCTCCCGAAAACTCAGGGCCTGCCCTGGGTGGGTCGAACCCATGGGCCGGTCCGGGCTTCAAAATGATGGCCTAGGCCTAGGGTCCTGGACTGTGCTCGGGTCCAGGCCTAACCGGGCCTCGAGCCATTTTTACACTCCTAGGTAAATAGAAAAAAAAAATAGCTGGTTATACTAAGTTATTTTTTGGGTGCAAATATAATCATGAAAAATTATTGGTCCACTGAGTTTGGATTCACCCGAATTGCTCGAATCACATAAGTTGGACGACCGGTATCACTCTTGTCAACTGTAGTTGTTACCTTTGTCAGCCGCGACTATTACCCTTGTCATCCAGCATCCACCCGAATGATTCGGCACCTTCCTGGATGACCGATCGGATGACCTTCCAAATGATCGGTTGAACAACGCCCTGGGTGGGTCGAACCCATGGGCCGGTCCGGGCTTCAAAATGATGGCCTAGGCCTAGGGTCCTGGACTGTGCTCGGGTCCAGGCCTAACCGGGCCTCGAGCCATTTTTACACTCCTAGGTAAATAGAAAAAAAAAATAGCTGGTTATACTGAGTTATTTTTTGGGTGCAAATATAATCATGAAAAATTATTGGTCCACTGAGTTTGGATTCACCCGAATTGCTCGAATTACATAAGTTGGACGACCGGTATCACTCTTGTCAACTGTAGTTGTTACCTTTGTCAGCCGCGACTATTACCCTTGTCATCCAGCATCTACCCGAATGATTCGGCACCTTCCTGGATGACCGATCGGATGACCTTCCAAATGATCGGTTGAACAACAGACATGTACAAATTTAGGTACTTTGAATGAGCTAAAATTTAGTGGATATAATATTATTGTAGAATCACCCCTAGTAAAAATCTAACATCAAAAGAGAAAATATTTAAGACCCAAAAAAAACTCACATAATTTTACTCACAAGGATATTTCATGACAACTGTCATCCATAACACAGTCCAACTCAAAACAACATGGGCGAAGCAGGCCGACAGGAAACTTTGAGCCAGGTCTTGTTGAGTCCACAAAAGGGATTGGCTGTTTGGACATCAAGCGACTTTTCTCACATCAATGTCAATTTATTCCTTGTCGAAATTTTTGGAAATTAAGATATTTGTATCTATTCAATTTTTTTAAGAAAAGATATTTATATTTATAAAATCATCTATCGACTTATTATCTATCTATCTATCTATACTTTATATATGTGAGTACTGACTTGGTGTCTAAGAGTGTGGTGGTTCTTTTTCTGCCATGCAGCAAATTTTTTCTATTCTAAAATTAAAAAATCTATATTATTTAAAGATGTAAGTAAGATTTGAATCTAAAACCTTAGATTTCATTAAGAACACTGTGACCATTTGGACAACATATATATTATGATATTAATTTCTTTATTATTTGTTTTTATTCTTACTTATCTGAATTGCACACTGTTGGATTATTTTTCCTACGAAGGAAAATATCATAAATGCGAGCGTGCCAGTAAGGATTGAAAAATCCTTACAGATTAAATTCAAGCCAATTATCAAGCGATTGCGTTGACGGTTCTTTTGCCTTAACAAAGAGGACTTCAAAATTGCCAAGTGTAGAAAAAAGAAAAATTAAAAAAAGAAAGAGGGAGACGGAGAAAGACATTTGAGTGAACAATCAAAGTAATCATTACTTACCTCTACTCCTATACTTCGAAAAGGAAGTGCATAAAATGCTTTGAAAAGGAAGCACTGAA
The DNA here is from genome assembly GCF_004153795.1 of Camellia sinensis. Classification (NCBI taxonomy): domain Eukaryota; kingdom Viridiplantae; phylum Streptophyta; class Magnoliopsida; order Ericales; family Theaceae; genus Camellia; species Camellia sinensis. The sequence continues at coordinate 1,744,187 of NW_021024878.1, read as the reverse complement.
AATAAATGCTTCGAAGTATAAATCTATGTTAAACTACTCCTAAGGTAAGGAAAATGACAAGAAATATTGAAATCAATTGTCTTTGGTTTGAATTTTGGATTCTTTACAATGTAGCCATGAATGACTATTTATAGGCAAATATTTGTAGGAAAAAACTTCCAGCAATAACTACCCAATAATCACCTAAAACTACCCACTCTTCCATCTTCATTCACATAATGCCACATATCCCTCAATGTCTTCATAACTTCCTTTAACCTCCAATTCATGTTCTATGTTCTCCACTTTATTCTCCATCATCTTTTCACATTTCATAACTTCTTATAACCTCCAAATGAGTAGGAGGATGCCACATGTCCTGCAATTATATAAATAATAAATAATAAATAATAATAAAAATTACGGATTTATGGTGCCAACATTACCCCCCGCGGCCTTTAAAAATGATGTTTACTTGAATTTTTGAAGGGCCGAACCAAGCACATGACTAATCTAAGCAATAAAGTGTTTCGAATGATATAATAACACCAATAAAGTGCTTCGAATGAGTATGAAATTATGACTAGATGACCAATAACAAGCTTCGAAGGTGGTATAAAAGACCACATTTATCGTTCGAAGGTTTTGCAGCACAGCTTTGAAGGAACAACATCACCCCTTGAAAGTTGGAAGCATTGATATAGGATGATGATACTTACAATGAAGTTTCAAGGTTAGGCTTGATGCTTCGAATGTATCTTCGATGCCAACTTATCATGCCAAAAATAGGCATTATTCGACAACTAATTAATTGTCATTTTACATATATTTGAAGAGATGTACACATTTCGAAAGTTTTCAAAGCTTTATACAGTTTCGAAGGTGAAGTAATCAACCTTCGAAACAACTCTTAATACTTTGAATGTATCTTCAGAGATTTATACAGCTTCAAAGGTGAAGTAATCAACCTTCGAAACAACTCTTGATGCTTCGAATGTATATTCGATACTTTGATTGTGTACATACAAACAACTGGCCATCAATTTGAAAAGATAAGCCATTCTCAACCACTTATTTAAATGCATAGGCTTTTCCTAGCCAAGTTCATGCATTTTAAATGGTCATCCCCTATTTTTAGTGCTTCGAACTCATAAGAACAATTTGTTAATTTTATTAGCCACATCATCAGAATTATATTTTGGTATGATCCACAAATCCAAAGCAAGTTTTGAACACCAAGAACCATAGTACAAAATGGCCTTAAAAATTCAAACAACTTGACATTTTGAACAATTTCAAAAAATTCAAATTCATGAACATTAAATTGTTCATCATTCTTAGCCATGTTTGGGTTGAGAACATGTTCTTTAGCCAAATAACTTTCATCATTTATTGACAAATGGGGCTGTTTTTCTATTTTAGCCACTAACGGCTTATGAAACCCTCCATGTGAGTTTCATCATTTTTTGGCCTAATGGATTGTTCCATTTTAGCCATTAATGGCTTATGAAAATCATTCATAGACATGTTGTTTCCATGCTTTGACTCCCTAAGAATGATTTTTTCACCCCCCGAGCTTTATATGGAACATCATTTTTAACCATGCATAGCTCAACAACATGCTTTTTATCCAAGTTATTTTCATAAGTTGGCTTTTTAAAAATGGGTTTTTCGACCCCCCTGAGCCATTGATGAAATTATATTTTCATTAATTTCAGTCACAAATGACTTAAAAATATTTTGTAAAACCCTAGAAAATTCAGTCATTAAAGACTTAACAAAAAGGGTTAATAATTTATGTCTCCATTGGCAAATTTCTACATCAAGTTGATGAGTTACTCCAATTAAGTGGTGTATTTTTTCTTTTAACAAATAATATGGTAATGAAGAAACAACTTGGAAATTTTTTTCCTCAAGAAAATGGATCTTTTCTTGAAGATCCAATTTTTTTTCTTCACGCCAATATATTTTATATTGACAGGTTCGAATGGCGAAATCCAAAGGTTAATAATTTATGTCTCCATTGGCAAATTTCTACATCAAGTTGATGAGTTACTCCAATTAAGTGGTGTATTTTTTCTTTTAACAAATAATATGGTAATGAAGAAACAACTTGGAAATTTTTTTCCTCAAGAAAATGGATCTTTTCTTGAAGATCCAATTTTTTTTCTTCACGCCAATATGTTTTATATTGACAGGTTCGAATGGCAAAATCCAAATCGTTTGTCATTTCTTACACTTGGCAGTCCCACTGGGCGTGCCAAAAATTGTTGGCTTATTTTTCATACGAAGGAAAATATCAGAAATGTGAGCGTGCCAGCAAGGATTGAAAAATCCTTACAGATTAAATTCAAGCCAATTATCAAGCAATTGCGTTGACGGTTCTTTTGCCTCAACAAAGAGGACTTCAAAATTGCCAAGTGTAAAAAAAGGAAAAATTAAAAGAAGAAAGAGGGAGACGGAGAAAGACGATTGAGTGAACAATCAAAGTAATCATTACTTATCTCTACTCCTATGCTTCAAAAAGAAAGTGCATAAAATGCTTCGAAAAGGAAGTGCTGAAAATAAATGCTTTAAAGTATAAATCTATGTTAAACTACTCCTAAGATAAGGAAAATGACAAAAAATATTGAAATCAATTGTCTTTGATTTGAATTTTGGATCCTTTACCATGTAGCCATGAATGGCTATTTATAGGCAAATATTTGTAGGAAAAAACTTCCAGCAATAACTACCCAATAATCACCTAAAACTACCTACTCTTCCATTTTCATTCACATAATGCCACATATCCTTCAATGTCTTTATAACTTCCTTTAACCTCCAATTCATGTTTCATGTTCTCCACTTTATTCTCCATCATCTTTTCACATTTCATAACTTCTTATAACCTCAAAATAAGTAGGAGGATGATATATGTCCTGCAATTATATAAATAATAAATAATAATAAAAATTACAAATTTATGGTGCCAACACACACGTATTGCTCACTAAGTACAATTATTAAGTGAAGGTTGGCCTTGTTGTCTAAGCCTTTACGTCATGCCACGTGGCTGATTTGTCTAGTATATATAAAGTAAGCACTCATGTTGATGTCTTGAAATTTTGGTTTCTTTATGTGCTATGTAAATTTCTCAATTAAATATATATATATATATATATTATAAAAAGGGGATAATACCCAAACCTAAAAAGAACACACTACTACTTACATAACACACAAGATGTATTATTTATTTTTATTTTTTTATATTTGAATTACATATGATTTTTGTGTACCAACAGCTCGTCTATACTATATATAAAGAAAACACTTCTATTAATATCGTGAGACTCTTTGCCAAATGTATATCACTAAATTATTCAAAATATTCTCATGTAACTGACTCGCATAACTAATTTTCCTTGAAACTCATCAAATTTATATTAAAATTAAAATTAAAATTTATTTTTTACAAATTTAATAATGCACCACTAATATAGTATAGGCTTTTCATTCCCTAATGGGATGGAGTCCAAAACACAAGTCATTATCATTAATCTATACTATTATATATGTGAGTATTGACTTAGTGTCAAAGAGTGCGGTGGTTTCTCCTTCTGTCATGTGATTTTTCTATCCTAAAATAAATAATATTATTCAAAAGCATGAGTAAGATTTGAACCCAAGACCTTGAGTTTCATTAAAAACACTTTGACTATTTAGATAATATACATATTACAATATTAGTTTCTTTATTATTTATTTTTATATTTACTTATCTGAATTGCACATTCATCATCCACTAATACAATTATTAAGTGAAGGTCACGTCATGTCATGTGGCAGCTTCGTCTAGTATGTATAAACTATAAAGTAAGCACTCATGTTGATGTCTTGAAATTTTGGTTTCTCTATGTGCTATGTAAATTTCTCAATTAAAAAAAAAAAAGAAAACCATTATGAAAAAGGGATAATATTCAAACCTAACAGGTTAGATTTAATAAAGAACACACTACTACATAAATTACACACAAGATGTACTATTTTTTTTTTAATTTTTATTTATTCGAATTACATACGGATCTTGTGTATCAACAGTCTATAGTATATATAAAAAGAACACTTCTATTAGTGTCCTGAGACTCTTTGCCAAATGTATATACTAAATTATTCAAAATATTCTCATTTATTCGAATTACATACGGATCTTGTGTATCAACGGCTCGTCTAGAGTATATATAAAAAAGACACTTCTATTAGTGTCCTGAGACTCTTTGCCAAATATATATACTAAATTATTCAAAATATTCTCATATAATTGACTCTTATAACTAATTTACCTTGAAACTCATCAAATTCATATTAAAATTAAAATTAAAATTCAAATTCAAATTTAAATTTATATTTTACAAATTTAACAATACTCCGCTAATATAGTATGTGGTTTTCTTTTTGGGTGGATTAGTATGTGGTTTTCACTCCCTTATGGGACGGAGTCCAATACACAAGTCATTATCATTAAAATGTAGAATCATATTGCATGCCATGGACACATATGTGACTGATGATGAGTCCCACTATCATAACGTCCCAGAATCATATTGCATGCCAGCCCATATAAACTTTTTTAGGGGGTTCTAGACTCCCAAAAAAATCAAAAATAAATAAATAATTACACGGCATCTCTATAATTGAAACAGAGTTTCATTTTTGACCTCCTCAATTTCAGTTTCAATTTTAATTTCATTAATTTTAAGATTATATTTTTAATTGAGTTTAAACATGGTTTCTCTATCAAAATTTATTTTAAATTACAAATGAAAAATGTCACATGTACGTCATATGTGTGTTTTTAGGATTATTTTCTCTTTGCACATCTTTTTGTCCAATTTTAGTAATGGTTTTCTTGTGCCATTGTTTTAGTTACGGGAGCTTCTAAATCCATCACAAAAATTAAGTTGGACATCTTATTTCTTAAGACATTCCATCCCTAATTTTGAATTTTCTTCTTTCCATCGCAAACACAACTTTGTGACCTTTCTTTTATGCAATTTCATCCTCTCTGTTTCATCGTGATTTTCTCTCCCCCTTTCTTTTCATTCTATTTATGGGGTTATCTCTTCCCTCTACTCACTCATGATGATTGATTGTGGCGAGAGAGGTTGGGGGTTTTTAGTGGGGAAAGTGTGTGGCATAGAAAGAAACTAGGTTAGGGCTTCGGGATAGGAGAGGGGGATCACGACCCAGAAGAAGAAAAAGAAATAAAAGAAGGGAAAGGAGTAGCGGCAAAAGGGACGGGGGTTGGAAAGGATTGACCAGAGTTGGGGAGGGGGTGGTGGCCACATTGAAGTCTCTTTTGATAATTTGATTTTAAGGGTAAAATAGTATTAAACCTATTTATTTTGAGAAATTCTACTTCTACACATTTATTTATCTATGTTCACACACTTAATCAAATATAATTTTAATGACAATTATAACCTAAAACAAAATGACCCTAATAGATATCAAAACACACCTTTAATATCAAATCAAAGTTTTCCCTATGCACATTTAAAAAAAAATAAAGAATCTCAGTGCACATATTTTGAGTAAAACAAGCTAAATCATATTTTCTCCATTGTTTCTCACTTGCTCTATTGTTCAAATTCAAATAATAACGTGTCTGGTTACAACAAATGTAGCAATGAAAAAGTGAGTTTTTTTTTTTTTTTGTTCCTGATTTTTATTCGGCAAACCAGTGCTGAAATTGTTTAGAAAATTCGAAACTCAAGTTTCGAATGTAACAATTAAATTTGGAAATCAAATTCCTAGAATTTGTATAATTTTCAGAAGCAAACAACCAAATAATACTTTTCCATTTAGAAACCCAATGCTGAATGCGCAAAATAAAAAACAAGAAAAAATATGGAAAATAGGAGATAGATACAGTTGTAGATCGTCAATTGAGTGTACAGTGAATAACATATAACGAAATCAGATAAAATGTTTCAAAATGGGAGGGAGATGCTCACCTTCAATAATGCAAGGTCTTTAATGGAGTTGCCAATGGAAGGTCTTTAATGGAGTTGTCTTCACAGTGTCTTTAATGTGGGTGGAACCGAAAATGAGTCTGGAACCAAAAATGGGTCTAAAACTTTGAGCAGGTATGTGGAACAAGGGTATAGGTGATGTGTGTATAGGACATAAGTTAAGGGGTATAATTGGAACATGTGGTGTGTGAAATGAGAACATTAACATATAACCAAATTAATAAGTATGTTCATTGAGAAACGATGTACACAAAGATGAATAGGTGTGTGGAAATAAAATTTTTTATTTATTTTTTGAAAAATTGGATGTCCAACAATTTATTGAGGATGTATGGCTTCCTTTAGTTGTGTATATACTTTCATTTTTCTCCCCTAAACTATTAATTTATATATCAATGTGAACATTTCGTTAAGAATTTGTTACATAAATGAATGAAAAATTGACATGGCAGATATGTAAGTTTATTTGGCAACATAATTTTCTTGTGAAATTCCTAAAATAACTTTTTTTTCTTTTTTCTTTTTTCTTGTTTCTTCTACCCACTGCAGCAACCATAGTGTAGGCTACCACGGCTCTGCTGACATGTGTAGCAGAAAGAAAGGAATGAGAAAAAAAGGCGGAAGGGAGGGAAAGAAAGAATGAGGTCATTTTAAACATTTTTCAATATTTGAAATGTTATTATGTTCGAGGCACATGTAAAATTTTCATCCACTTGCGTGACGAATTCTTAATGAGAAATACACATTTGATACAAATCAATGTGTATTAAATGATAGTAAATAATAGTTCAAAAGAATATGTGTATTTGCCCATGGGTTATACTTCAATACACATTGTTAATACATATAAGGTCTGAATGGTTCTGATTGTTAATCTTTTGGGTGATCATAATTTACAAACTTGTATAAGGATCCAATATTTGTACACATATGCATCCAAAGCATGCAACATGGGTTACAGTTGGAGAAAACTAAAAGGAGACAAAATTAGAATATGTTATATATATTTTTGGTACATGACGAAAATAAAAAAATGTATATATATAAGGCAAATAATTAAAAAGAAAAAAAAGAGAAAAAAAGAAGCATTCAGTGCTTTGTTTCATCATCCACAACAGCCATGGGCCACCATGAAAGAACTACAGAAAAAAAAGGGTCCTATAATAAATATGGACTACTGTGACCACACTTGGCCAAAACTCTACTCAAACTGTTATGTGCCTACTTTTTGACTATTGAGTTTTCTTGTGAAAGCAACAACTCAAGCTCTCCATATAACTCTAGAAAAACCCAATCCAACCCAAAGAAAAAACATAATAGCACAACCAAAATTGAGGGCCCAAGTCCCCAAACTTTATACAAGCAATTATTCCATGTCATTGTGTCATGCATAATAACAAATAGATCGCCAAGAATCATTTGTCCCTAAATCTCTATGTTCTATTATGAAAGAATCTCAAAATACAAAAAATTTGAAACATAATGCAACAATCGTTAGTGTTTTGACAAAAAAAAAAAAAACTCTCAAGAAAGAATTCACCCAAATGGATATATGTAAGTTTTAATAAACAATATCAAGAAATTTCAACCAATGATTTGAATCAGACTAGTTCCCCATCGCCACCACCATTGAAGCTGTGCCCTGAGGAGGAAGTGGAGATAGTGATCATACCATTCAAGTCAGAGACACTGTCCTGCAAGCTCAACAATAGATGGGAAGTACTGAAATTCATACAAGGCCTAGCTCTTGGGACAATAGGGACGTCAGCCTCACCCCCTAACATTTGGACCACACCCCTCATTGTAGGTCTAGCCATTGGGTCAGGGTTAGAACAAGCCAACCCAACCAACAACACCCTCCTCATCTCCCCCTCATCAAACTCACCACCAAGCCTTGAATCAGCAGCCCCAATCAACCTCCCATCTCTATGCAAACCCCAAACCCATTCCACCAAATTTCCATTCCCCTCTTTCTCAATAACCCTCCTTCCACTAGCCACCTCAAGCACCACAGCTCCATAGCTAAACACATCAGTTATCTCAGTAGCTCTTCCTGTCAACAAGTACTCTGGAGCCAAGTACCCCATTGTCCCCGCCATCACCGTCGCATCTGGTGACTTATCATGCTCAATTTGCCTTGCCAACCCAAAATCACTCAACTTCGCGCTGAACCCTTCATCCAACATTATGTTGCTAGTCTTCACATCTCTGTGAATCACTTGGTTTTCACACTCTTGATGCAAATATACCAATGCAGATGCAATATCCATCAAGATTTTTCTCCTGTCAGACCATGGCAATGGCATTCTTGATTCAAAGAGTGCCTTGTCAAGACTCCCATTAGGCATGAAGTCATAGACTAATAGAATTTCACCTTTCTCATGGCACCAACCTTGAAGCCTAACAAGATTTCTATGCCTAAGAGTTCCAATTATGGACAATTCTGATAGAAACTCGGCCTTTCCTTGACCGTTATGACTACACCTCTTCACCGCAATAATGTCACCACTCTCCGGTAATATGCCTTTATAGACCGTCCCAAACGCTCCATGACCAATGATTCGGCTAGAATTGAACGATTTTGTTGCTAATTTAAGGTCCTTGTAGCTAAATTCTTTGGGCATTTTGATGATATCGGATGCAAAAGAATTGGAATTTGTCACGTGATAGAACTTTTTAGAATATACCCAGATCGAAAAAACAACAAACAAGGCTAAAATGAAAGCACTAGCCATAACTATCCCAACTACCACCACTGGCCTTTCTCTACACAACTTGTTATGGCACTTACTCTTATTTTGAGAGGTATGTGAAATTGTACTATTTGATTCCGATGGCGGCAATGACGGCGGCGCGGCTGCTGGTGGTGGTGGTGGGTTGATAGAATTAGCCGTTGGATTCATCAAAGTGGTGGTTGGGGGCGGCGATGATGACTCGGACTTTATATTCATATCGAAAGATGAAGTGAAACTCCACCACTCAATGCTGTGAATCTCGGTACTCCCCTGAGTCGACCCGGAAAACCCAACATACATGAAATCGCTGATGTACTTATCGAGATCGAGACTGAACGATAAGAGAGGGTCTCTGGGCTTGAGAGTCGAGTACGAGACTGATATATTGAAGACCCGAGTCGACCCGGAGTAGTCGATCCACGAGTTAACCAGGTCGCCGCTTTTCAGATCAAGATTTACAGATTCCAAATCGCCGACATACGATGAAACCATGGAATTCAGATCCAAACCCACATGGTTTCCATTGATGTCGTTGAACTCAACGTCCATCAGAGTGTCGAATTCGACCGCTACGACGCCGTTTGGGCCGTCGTTCTGGTCCATCACTCCCAGATACGCGCCGGCGCCGCCGGATGCGGCGGCGTCCGGGGAGATGAGGAAAGCGAGTCCGCCGCCGATCGAAGATGGGTTCAAATTAGTGACAGAGAAGGAGAAGAATGTGGAGAAACTCGCCGGAACGTGAGTCTCCGGCTGCCGGAATCGGATGGGTTTGGAGTAAAGAGCTCTGCCGGCGCCAGAGTTGGGGACCGCGAGTTCGCGAGTGAGCCTCACGCTCCCGTTGTTCAAGTGGGCATCGCCGAGAAGCATCAAGCTGCTCAGAGTTAAGGTTCCGAAATCGAATTCTGTGCTTCCGATGAAGACGATGTTGCCGGGAAAAAGGAGGAATAGAAAGAAGTTTATGCAAATTATGCCGGAAAACTCGCCGGAAAGTGACGTCATTGCTAGTTTTGGTGAAAACCCATTAGAGAACTATGATTCCATTGTCTGAAATTCTCGTTATTTCGATGGATTGAGGGCGATTCAATCACGGGTTTGCAGAGAGAGAGAGAGAGAGAGAGAGAGAGGAGTGTATTTCTTAGAATTACTGATAAGGAGGGAAGGTTGAGAAAATAGAAAGGAAATTGAAGGAGAGAAGTGGGTGAGTTTAGACACATGTCGGTGGATCCCAACGGTTATATTTATCGGTAATAAAGAAACATTTTTTTGGTTCCGACAGTGGTCTAGACTCCAGAGGAGTTCTCTCTCACATTACAAGCATGTTCACATGTATAGATAAAAGTGGCGGTGGCGGCACATGCTTTTGAGGGTGTTTACTTAGGATTGGGAACTTCACTCATCTTATCTTTCTCAACATTAATTTTGTTGTGATTTTTATCCAACACACATTAACCACCAAAAAAAATAAAACAAATAGCAAGTAGATTATGCAAATCTAATTTATTTATAGCAAATATTAATAAGCGTTTTATGCCACTTGTTAACATTGGGGAGGCGAGAAAAATATATTGAAATCATGCGAATCCAATTTATTTATGACACTTATTAATAAGTGTTTTATGTCACTTATTAATACTGGAAAGGCAAGAAAAAATATATTGAAAATGTGTAAAAACATTTGTAAAGTATTTTGAAATTCATAAAATATATATATTAAATTTAGTTGGTAATAAATAACTCGAGATTGACATATTTCTTGTCATTTGCTTGTGTCTTAAGGCACTTTTCAAGACCCTTTATTTATTAATAAATTTTACTCTAACTTTTAATGATTAATTTATCATTGTAAATTTTGTTTAAAAAAATATAATTTAACTATTTATATTTTTTACATCATATTTCAATAAAAACTAACATAAATAAATTCAAAATATAAACAAAATTCAAAATAATCCATTCATTTATCACTGTAATAAATTTATTAGTATAATTTTCAATATCAAATAATCATTCCACAAACACAAAACAAATCTAAGAAGTCTCAAAAAAAATTTATTATCAAAACAATGGGTAAATAAAGAAAAAAAAAATCACGGAGGACTTATGAACAAATAATTGCACTCAATAGGACATATTAGTAATTATTCTAAAAAATATATAATTTAATGACTCATTTTTAAAGGATTCAACTCTTCGTCAATTCATATTGTCATTTAATTTGGACCGTGGGAGATGGTGGGACTCATTACAGATTATATGTCAATGATTTATTTTATTAATCTTTTTAGATTTTAGTATGAAAATTATTTATGAAAAAAATCAGATCAATTTGATTTTTTCTCAAAAATAATTTACACACTAAAATTTAAAATTAAACGAATAAATCATCAAAGTAGAGCTTGTAATGGCCTTACATGCCAGATTGGATAGACCGGAGAAAACTTAATTTCCTATATAAATAATTTGAATCATGATCTTAAGCCTAAAATAAGCCTCACCGTTGGGGGTATCTTGCAATGTTTTTGCGTTAAGACTCCAATCCCACTTCAGATTAATTAGATCGTCATTTGTGAGTCTTAAATTTTTTAAAGAACATCTCCGTTTGGGAAGAGCTATTTGGGTTTTTTTTGGTTATTTTAACCATAAAAGATAAAATATGTTATTTTAGTCACAAAAAATAAAATATCACATCCAACCCATAATCATTACACTCTTCTCTCACCAAAAAAAAGTCAAAAAAGTCAAAAAGTCTTTTTCAAATCAAATTTTTTAACTCAAGCTAAAATAACAAAAAAAGTCAAAAAATTAAAAAATCAATCCACTTCCCAAACGAGTATTAACCAAATTTTCCCTTGTCACTATTAAAAGAAATTAAAACTATCTTTAACTGCTTGGATTGTTTATCACTACGGATGGAGGTATGTGAGGCTTGACATTGGCTTAGGGGTCACATGTCATTCTCAACTTTTGAAAAATTATACTTTTGATTCTAGTAAAAAAATAATATTTCCTTTTAATCCTTTCGAGTAATGTCTTGAAATTTTAATCACTATTTTTTTTGCTTTTTTTAAATATATATATATATATATGTTTAATTTGTCACTTTAAATGTTCAATTATATTAAAAAAATTCTTATAAATTTTATATTAAAGAAATGTTATATGTTAGTGTTTTCTATCATTTCTTATATGAATATTCATATTTAGTTCATTTGTTTACAAATAATTATTACATAATTAATGACAACTAATAATATATTGTCATATAATTTTGATTTAAAAATGTGAAAAAAAAAATCAAATGATATATAGAAGCCCCTATGTATTATTTATTCACCATTTTTCTTATTTCTTTCTATATCCCTCGCTATATCTTTTTTTGTGTGTCCATCTTGATATAATTTGATTGGTTAACTTGAATTTATATTTAAATATAACTTTTAATTTTAGTTCTACCATCAAATTTATACTATATATTAAGGACAAGAGAATTTTAATCAGAAGAGATGTGAGGGCTCCATATACTCAATCTCAATTTCTTATTTTTTCAATTTAAATCAAATATAGAAAATCCATGTGTCTCACATAATTTTCGAATTAAAAAAATAGAATAAAATAAAAAACCTGTAAGCCCGTCTCCTAAGATTATTGCCTAAAAAATGATCATTTCCTAAAATTAAATGTATAAACATGGTTGGTTGACCTTTTAATTTGTTTGTCTATCTTCTAACATCTGTACTTAAAATCTTTCTTTCCTTAAAATAAATTAAACAAAAATAAATTTAAATCTGTTTAAATTGATTTGTTTGATTGATTTTGTTTTTTATAATTAATTTGGATTTTTTCAATTTAAAAAATAATAAACTTTTCATGTGTCTCACTTAATTTTCAAAATAAATAAATAAAACTCTACAAGCCCATCTCCTAAGATCACTATCTAAAAGATAATCATTTTCTAAAATCAAATATAGAGAAATCAAAAATGTTTCATGCCCCATTTTCCCTCACCCCCTTTGACCCCCTCTCTCTCTCATTGGTTACATTTTCTTTTTTTTTTTTTTTTTTTTTCCTGCTCCTCCAATCACCACCCGCCACGTGTCTGTGGGGGTTGTGGGGGTGGTGAATGGAGGGGGTCTCTATCATGGCTCGATAGAAATACAGTTTGTTAACCTTTCAATTTATTTGTCCATCTTCTAAAATCTCTACCTAAAATCTTTCATTCCTTAAAATAAATTAAACAAAAATCAATTCAAATTTGTTGAAATTATTTTATTTTGTTGATTTTGTTTCCCTATAATTAATTTGAAAAACTGATTTGATTGTTCCCTTATAATTAAATTGTTTTTTGTTGATGAGTTAATTGTTGAAAAGTTCAAAATTTTTGTTGAAGAGATAATTGTTGAAAAGTCCAAAGTAAGAAGGGTATAAAACATTAGATCTAGTGAATATTTTTTGTTAGTAAAAGGTCTATCGTTTGTAAAATAATTTAGTGAAAAATTCTTTTATTAGTTTTGAAAGACATTTTATTTTCAATTTTACCCCTTAATTTATATGTTGACTTTTTTTTTTTACCTGTTGCTCTCGTTGCTTGTCTGTTCAAAATTTTCTCTATCTGTTCAAATTTTTTGCCCTTATCTGTTCAAATATCTATCAAAATATTATTACCTGTTCAATTTTTTCACCTATCTGTTTAAAACTATATGTTCAATTTTTTATTTGTTTAAATTTATTTTATTCTCTATTTAATTTTTTTATTCGTTCAAATTTTAAGCATATTTTATTATCTATTCAAATCTTTCTTCTCTCTCCCTCTCTCTCAACCTTATCTGTTCAACAAAAAAACAAAAACAAAAAATTATCTATTTTAGTTTGATCATCATCATCATCATCAACAATAACAACAACAAACCCTAATCTGCTTACAATTTCCATTTTTCAAACATAGTATGATGATCAAAACAACTCTACAACTACTTGAATGCAGAAATGAAAGAAAAAAAACAAATCCAGTCCATTGTCACTCCAGATCCAACCCATTATCTTCACGGCAATCTCTATTTGAAGATCATTGAGGGTGATGGTCTTTCCTGTGAGGGTTTTCACGAAGATCTGCAGAGTTAATAATGTTACATTTCCAAAAAAAAAAAAATTAAAGGCACAATAATTGCAGATTAGGTCTCATTTGGAAACATGCTATTTTAATAACTTTTTGACTTTTTACAAAATAATGCTAATGTGCAAAAAAATGAAGAGAGTAGTATAACAGCTTATAATAATTTTTTGACTCTTTTTACTAAAATTAAAGGTTGCCAAACGCGGCCTAATCATATTTTAGCAAACTTGAGAGTCCTAGCATATATCAAGTAAAAGTCACAAAAACTACAGGTTGTATGTATATAACAAATTTACTCATAGAAGTTTCTATCAAATAAAAACCTAATTTTAGAGATTAGAGAGCAGATTCAACTCAGATCTCAAATTCTTTTGAAAGATTAGAGAGAAAGAAGAGAAAAAGAAAGAATACGGAGAGCGAAAGAGCGAGAAAGCGAGAATCATCCTTATCATCGGTAGATCTGAGATGTTTCAGTGAGATTAGTGAAAGAGAAGCCAGATTCAATACAATCAGCCTTGGATTGGCGGTGTTCCTGACAATGGCCCCGTTTGGTGTAGTTGTTAAAACAAATTATAGATTATAAGTTAACATATTATAGATTATGACTTTAATCAGAAGCTGCTAATTTGTTTGGTGTACCTGTTGGATTACAGATTTAAATTACTGAGAAGTGTTTGTTAAATAAGTTGTAAAGTAACTTTTTTAATTAGTTTTTATTTTTTGTTATTCACTACTTGTCTATATTTCTCATAAAAAAAAATAATGATAGTATTCTATAGTCCATTTGGATCTTTTTCTATTTTTAAAAAAATAAAAAATAAAAAAAATTTAAGAGTATAACCGTAAATTAATATGTCCACAGCAGGAGCTGATAATCAAAAGTAAAGGGTGAGCAGTTTATCAGAATTAGCTTTTTTGACTTAAAATAAGTTGTTAGAATCAGAAGTTGTTTGAAATAAGTTTAACCAAACAGTTCAAAATAGCTTTTCAAAAGCCAAAAGTCATAAGTTCGCTAAAAAAAGCCCAAACAAACACCCTCAATGGCCATCGAAATTTGGTGATGGTGGATGACTAAGATATATACACATACAAAGGAATCCGGTGGTGATCTCGTCTCTGGTGACGTTTCGAAGAGAAGCTCTCTCCCTGGTGACCTTCCGAAGACATTATTCTGGCCTTGCGTCGGTGACGAGCCTGTTACGGTGGCACGCGACAAGCTCGCCGAACAGCGGCAGCGATGGAAGAAGGAGAGGACCGCGGCAGAGAAGGTGCTGTCGACGCGACGGAGGAGGTGCTGTCACTGGTCGGCTGTTGAAGAGTAAAGAGAAGAGACAGAGAGTGAGAGAGTGGAGTGTGTATGTATGTTTAGGGTTTTTGGAACCGTGTGTACAAGATATATATATCCATATATATAGAAGGTTATTTTGGTAATTTTGCTTGAGTTTGTGTTTTTGGACAAATTATTTTAGCTCCTGAACTTTTGAATAAACAAAATTGAGATTTAAATTTATGGATCAAGTGCGCTTTGTTGATTTTGTGCTCTAACATCCCATACTAAATTTTAAAATTTTTAAGTCTAAAAAAGAATTTAAAAATAAAAAAATTTCATAATTTGTTATTTTCTATAATGATTCCATAATTTATGATTTAGAAAAGGAAAAATGTAGAAGATCCTTCTTATGCACTCTTTCTCCAACAAATTCTTTCTCTTACCCAAAAATTTTAGCCATCATACATTACACATTCTTCAAATCATTTATGCCCTCCTCATCCTATAAATATTACATTCATATAGTGATACAACTCATTATTTTTTCTCTATTTTTATGAGACAATTGAAAATTAACTTATATTTAGTCTCTTAAATTCTTTAAAGAGACTTTTTCATCCTTTAGGTACACAATTTTTTCTCGAAAAATGTTTGGGGGCCCGAAATCAGTGGCTCGAATTCGGCTCAAAACCCAAAACGACGTCGTTTTGGGTTTTGATTTTTTTTTTTCTTTTTCTTCCTTTTCTTTCTTTTCTTTCTTCTTCTCCGTTGAGTTGAACAGGCGAGAGAGAGAACACAGGCGAGAGAGAGAACGCAGCTCGTCGGCGTCGCAGCTCGTCGGCCGATCGTCGCATCGCCGCCTCCGCCTCCGCCTCCGCCTCTGCCTTCGCCAGCCTCCGCCTCTGCCTCAGCCTCCGCCCGCGCCCGCCTCCGCTCTGCCTCCGCTCGATTTTGATGGCCCCTCCTGTTCCTCTTCTCCTCCTTCTTCCTCCTTCTCTTCTTCTTCTTCTTCTTCTTCCTCCTTCCTTCTCAAATTCGAGCCATTCGAGCCTTTGCCCTTTCGGGCCCTGTACCGCTTCTGTTTTTTCTCTTTTTACTTTTTAATTTTTTTTTTTATAAACTTCTGATCATTTTTTGTTTTTATATTTCATACATTGTGTATCATTTCCCTCTCGACCCTCTAGTTTCTATTGATCATTATTTGTTTGTTTGTTTGTTTGTTTTTTTTTTGCTTATAACCATTTTTTGTTGGGAAAATATTATTTTACTAGAATTTTTATACAAAATTTTATCCCAAAATGTGTCATTTATGATAAAGTGATAAATCAAAATCCAACAAAACCATTATTAATAATTTTTTGTATTGATTTTATATTTGTGTATCACTACTCTTTTTTTTTTTAATATTTTATGACATAATAATATGTGTTAATTAACAATTAGTGTAGAACATTATTTCAGAAGTTCCATATAGTTTTTCTTTTCCTAATGAAGTTATGACCATAATTACAACACTATAAGAAAATTATTACATTTAATTTGTTTTTTCAAAACTATTAAATATGCATAAATATGGACATTTTATAATGAAACAAAAAATTACTAACGATATATGTTTATCAATTTGAAAAATATATACATAAATAAATTGGTCAAGTAACTCTTTAATTTGTGTTGATTGACATAAATCTAACATGGCCTAGGTACCTCGATCATCTCATAAAATTTTAAAGGCAGTGGCTTTGGACCGTGCTGTTGGGCTTGTGAGAGCCCACCACGGATCCCATTTTGATAATCCGAACCGTCAATGTGTAGAACTCGTCGAGTACTATATGCCTGTAAAAAATTATGTTGATCGGATATCGATAGCTATGTGAACAAAATAGTTTTTTTAGCAACCGTTAATTTTTTCACCGTCCATTTTTTTTTATACAAAATTGATTTGATCACATAACTATTGATATCCGATCAATGTGATTTTTTACAAGTATATAGTACTCGACGAGTTCTACATATTGACGGTTCAGATTATCAAAACGGGCCCAAAAAATGGGCCCCATGGGTCGGACTGGACGGGTCCAGTCTTGATCTCAACTTGAGACAAGCTGGACCCAATTTTAAAAATACCCTTACACTTTATGGTCAATTCAAATTTATCATACTCTATCAATTGAGAAATCAAATGTTACTAATACAAAAATATTTTTTTCCAAATGTACATACTGAAATAAATATAAAAATTTAAAAGAGACAAAAAAGGAAAAAAGAAAAAAATGAAGATAAGATTATTATATCACTTGATAAGCTGTGGTAGGATGAATTATAATTATGAATTTTGTAGATAATGTGATTATACTTGACCGAAGATATAATTTTTGTAATTTTAGAAAATTCATTTATTTTAGTTTTATCAATTGAATTATTATATGACACTCTAAAAAAAATTGAATTATTATATATCTATTTGTTATATAATATGTAGGAAAAAATATTAATAGCAACAAAAATAAATAAATAAATAAAAATTGTGGAACTCATGCCATGTCTGAGATGTTATCTTTTTTATTAAAAAAATCAAGAAATTAAAAAGAGCTAAAATGTGTTTGGCATGAACAAAAAAAAACTAAAGTTAGGAAATCTTTGTACTAGTTTAAAAAGACCAACTAATTCTTGTGAGTGAGTGCATAAATATTTATACCTTTTGAAGGAGAAAATGGAAAATTTAAGTAAAAAATAAAAATATGACAACACTTATTTGTATTTTCTCATACAATTAAAAAACTCATTCTTAAATTCATTAAGTTTTTTAAATCTTTTAAAAAAGTCAAAAAAAAAAAAAAAAACCCACTTAGAAAGCTAATTTCAAACACTCTCTTTGTCCTAAAAAAAAAAGAAGTTAAAACTTACTTAAGCTTTTTTTTAATTATCTTAATTAATTTAAAAATAAATTTATCAATGTTTAATCCCGTGCAGAGCACGAGTTATATACTAGTAAAAATAAAGTTAAATTGGATTGTAAATTTTGTTAAGATTTTTATTCAATGGTGCTTTTTCTGAGCCAAAATCTTGACTCCACCATTGTTTATCATCCTTTGAAAAGAAAAAAAAAATTATATATCCATAATCCATTCACCAAGTTTTGAATACAAAAAAAAATGATTAGAACGTTATTTTCAAATAACCATAAGTGCTTTTTTATTTTATTTTTTTTCATAAATTTTGATTTAGCCATTACATATAATTATGAAAAAATTAATGAAACATCTCTTTCTAATTTTGTGTAGTAAGAGAGGTTCAAGATATATATTTTTTATTAGTTAAGGTCCCTCAACATTTTTTAGAGAAAATTCGAATCAAAGAATTTTCACCCGACTCAAAGAAATTTATTTTCTGTGAAAATTAAAATTTCTTTGAATTGGGGTGAAATTTCTTTGAGTCAGGCAAAAAAATTGTCTCAAATTTTCTTTGTAAAAATGTTAAAAACCTTAACTATTATAAAAATATTATATGTTTTTTATTTTATAAAATCTTAATATAAAAAATCTTAAAAAAAATTCCCCTATAATTATATGTAATGGCTAAATCAAAATTTATAAAGAAAGATGGAAAGCGAAGAAAAATAATCAACGGAGTTGATTCCCTCCCTTTTTTAGCCCAAAGACACTTTTGAGTTAAGTTAAAAACAAGAATTGAGTTGAATTCATTTTGATAATAAAAATATAATTTTGATAGAAAATGATATAAAAGTCTATATTTTTAACTCACTTTTTAAATTTAATAGTGTATAAGTAAGATAATTGATTAATAATTAAAGAAAATAAAAAAGAGATAGAGTTGCCTTAAATAATATATTAAGGCAATTTTATAGTAATAAATTAGAGTATCTAGGTTAATTTATGGTTTGATTTAATATATATATATATATTTATACTATATATTATAGTAAAGGGACTTTTCGTGAAAAGCCTTGTGAGAGTTCCAAAAGTTTCAACTAATTTTTTAATTTTTTAATTAAAAAACAATTTTTTAAAAAATGCTATTCGCTAACACATTAATGTAAGAATTATAAAAATACTAATTATTCAGTGATTTATGTTTTTCAAAAGGAAAATTAAAAGAAACTTTTTCTTGATTTGTCCAAACTATTATCTCTTATAAAAATTCAAAATGATAGATTAAAATTCTTTTTTTCTTCTCTTTTTTTCTCCAGTATATTCTCTTTTTACATAAAACCCTAACTGTCACACAATTAGACCTTTTTTTTCACACTATATAAAACTTGCTTATCGGTCAAAATATTATTTCATGTAATAGATCACTACAACACCTTTAAACTCTTTTAACAGATATATTTACGATTAGTCAACGTTCATTATTTCCTATTGATTATGTCCCAATTTTTTTTTTTAGAATCCATGACTAGGTGACAGCGGTGCAATGGAGAGGGGAGAGTGACATTAACGAATTTAAAGTGTAGATCAACTCTATAAAAAGTTACTATTTTGGGGTTTTTGTAATTTTTCTAAAAGAAATATGATGAAGTGTTTGTGATGATTCAATATGTAAATAAGATGCCTCTGTGTTCACATTTTAAAAAAAAAAATTTGTGTGTTTAAATTTTTTTTAACAATAAATGTTTTAATTGTTTTCACTATAACATGTTAGTACTTTTTTTTTGGGAGGTTGTAACCCCGTTTATAAATACTTTTAAATGCCTTAAATTTATTTACATGCAGCAAGTTACACATGACTCTAGCAGATTTTAAAAATCAATCATGATTAAGTTTAAGTATAGCAAAATTGTGCAAAATTAATAAGTCAAAGTAATTTTTTTATATTTAGAATTACATAGTTTCCAACATATTTTTTTAAAATACTTTAATTTTGCATGCGTTGAACATAGCCCGAATTTGATGTGATTTGTTCAGTTATATATATTTTTTGAGAATTTTGTGTCAAAGTGTTTTTTGTTTAACACATATTTTATAAGGTAAAATTAATTTAAACAAATTAAAAATGTTTTTAATTTTTACCTTTTAATATAATGTTGGACAATAATTGCAAAAAAGATGAATGTTTTTACTTTTACTTTCTAATATATATATATATATATTTGTAAATTTTTCACCGTTAAATATTCCACATATCATTATGTCTTGCAATTATTGTCAAAAATTAGATTTATATAAATTTAAATTAATTTTTTAAACCCTCTAAAAATGTCACTTTTATTTTAGATATGATAATTGTTATTATAATTTTTTGTTCTTAATATATACTGCCATAATCGCAATGTAGTACTATTTTGAAAATAATTCCTTTTGTATTATTTGCAAATAATTCCCAAATTGGAAAAGAATACTCTACACCTTCAAAAGTCAATTAATAATGACTTTACAAATTTTCTTTAATTATACTCATTAATAATGGCTTTACAAATTTCCTTTTATCATATTGTTTTCACAGATTAATATGGAATGACTTTCAAAATTGTATTTTAAAATATAGAAAGATTTATGTGTAAGGTTTCCTTTTCCAAATTGAGAATTATTTGCAAATTTTACAAAAGGAATTATTTTTAAATATAACTTAAGAAAAACGATATGGAATGATTTTCAAAATTGTATTTTAAATTCTTACATAGAAAGTATTGGTGGTGCTACATACATCAATTAATGTACACATTAATGTACCAACTAGTGTTATGCCATTATTACTGACCCTACCTATTATACAAGTTACAAATACCTAAAATATCAAAAATTATGCCACATCAGCTGTTAGTATACTAGTTAGTATATTAATTGGTACATATAGCATTATTCAGAAAGTATATATGTAACAAAAATTATTAAAAATTAATTAATTATTTTGATTAAAAATACACTTATCAAATTTGTTTAGTTTAATTTTTTAAAATTATTTTTGAGTTTTTTTTTAATCTTCAATAAATTTTTTTTCTTTCTTTCTTTCTTTCTGTATTTCAATCAAATACACCAAACTAAGATATTTATGAAAAGATAAATACAAAAATTACTAAAAACAAAACACTACAAAAAAATGTTTTTATTTTTTACTTTTTCATTTTTAGTATTTTTTTTTAAATTTTTTTTTACATTTTAGGTGCATTTACAATTAGAGTTATTTGCATGAAGACTCCCTAAACTATTGAGAAATATCACTCTGACCCACTAAACTATAAAAATGTACAAATTGACCCCTGAACTATATATTAAGAAGTATCACTTCGCCCCCTAAACTATAAAATTGTACAAATGGATCCCCTCAACCACAAAAGCGTGTTAGTTGGACCCCATAACGGAAGGGGGTCAAAGTGAAGCACGTCAATAGTTTTAATTAGGGGGTCCATTCATACAGTTTTATAATTTAGGGGGTAAAGTGGTATTTCTCAATAGTTAGAAATCTCTTTAGGGTTGGGTTTGAGATGGTTATATTAATCCTGATGTTGTGTTGGGATAGTTTAGCTCAATCTGAGTAGATAATTCACTTAACCAATATAGAATATAATAATTCTTAATGAAATTTGACATGCTTTTAATAATTAAATTTTAATAGTTAGTTTAAAATTATTGAACTATTTTTGTTTTAACAGTTTTTGCTTTATAGAGTTTAAATAAATACGACGAATTTTTTTATTTTTATAATATTTTGTATTTAAAAAAAAATTCATTCCGTGCATAGTACGGGTTTGTTGCTAGTATATCTATATGTAAATGTTTAATTCAAAATGTTATTAAATAATAAATTGGGTTAAAAATTAAAAATTAGATTAAGGTAATTTTATGATTTATTTTTTTAAATATATATTTATATGTTTAATTTAAAATGTTATTAAATAAGGTAATTTTTTTAATTGGGGTGTTTAGTTTAATTTATGATTTAATTTGTTATATATATGTTTAATTAAAAATATTATTACATAAAGTAATTTTTTGGTAATAAATTACGATGTTTAGTTTAATTTATGATTTGATTAGTTATATATATATGCTTATTTAAAAAAATTTATTAAATAAGAAATTATATTAAAAATTAAAAATTAAAAGTTAAATTAAGATAATTTTATGGTAATAACTAAAGTGTTTAGGTTAATCTTAAGGTTTAATTTATGGTAATTTTATATTTAATTTAAAATATTATTAAATAAGAAATTGGGTTAAGAATTAAAAATTACATTAAGTTAATTTTATGGTAATAAATTATGGTTACTATGATTTTATTTGTTAAATATTTGATTAAAATAGAAAATTATATGGATTAGAGAAGAGAGAAAGGGAATATGGCATAGGGGTATTTAGGTAACTTTGTTCTTACTTTTTATAGAATTAGCTATGCACTTTAATCCAAAATGATAAGGAAATTCTTTGCCTATATTTCTATATCTATAAAGCACCAATGTGAACAGTATTTTCTGCCTTGAATGAACAGTAACCTCTCGGGTGTTGAAATATCTGTTTTGCCCCTTGGTCTTTATCTTTTCTTTCCTTATTCTAAAGCTGAAAAATAGAACCAACAAAACACAAATAGAGAAGAGAGAGAGAGAAGAAATCGAAGGAGACGAAGGAGGAAGACCCATCCGTGACTACCGACACCGTTGACATCCGCCCGCTTCAGCTAAGCAACGAATGAGCTCTTGCACTTATCCCTCCTGCTAGAGTTCTCACACTCCCCTCTCCCATCGTTCAGGTTCGTTTTTCAGAAGTTAGGGTTTTCATACATAAAATATCTGATTTTTGTTTTTAATCTTTTTTTCTTTCCTGTTCATCGTTTTTCTCTTCTTGTGAAAATAGTTTTTTTGGAATAGTTTTTGTGAGTTGCAAGAAACTGATTGAACCAGATTGAATGTCATTTTTCCTCCTTTTTTTTTGTTGAAGTTAGGGTTGTCTGCTTGTGAAATGTCTTTTCTTTTTTTTTTTTCTTTTTTGTTAACAATTGTGAAGTCTCCTAACAGTATATATAATACAATCTGATATTGGGGTCATATTGTGGTATGGTTAGAGCAGAAAAATAGGGTTATGATGTTAGGATGGGTGTATGATTTGAATGGTAACACTAAAGACAACACCAGGTAGATATAAAATAAAATGAAGGGGAAAATAGTGAGATTGAAACATCATTGACAGCAACAAGAAGAGAACAAAGGCAAAATATAACTTCAAAATATCAACAATATTTATTACCTGGTCATGTAGAGAACGAAACTTGGATTGCCAGGAGATGATGTAACGCCCTCAAAATAATAACATTAAACCCATCAAATAAGACATTCGTTGACATATGAAATAACCACATTCTTTATTTATCAGTGTTTCATTACAAAAAGTATTACATGTTAACAACAAAAGCAAATGCCCTATGGGCTTACAGCTTTCCAAGTTAACACTTGGTTACAACAAAAGAGTACTAACTCATTACACATTAAGCCCTTGGCTTGAAATTACATGTAATACATCAAAAAGAAAACGACAAAAGTATGTCCGCCTCTAACCTCCCAAGCTATGTCCTTGGAGGTGGCATGCTACCTGTACCTGAAAATGATATTCCCATAAAGGGTGAGCCACAGCCCAGTAGAAATACACTAAACCAACCATGAACATTGACTAAAAGATTAGCAATTGATAGATGACCAACACTGATACATTCACATAAATCACATATTTATGTCATACGACTTATGAGTCTAAGTTACTTTTCAGTTTCCCTTTTTCCACAGATAAGCATGTTAGCTCTATCATTATTTCAACAGATATGTATAAAACTATATCCCACATTCACAGATAAGCATATAAGCTGTATCCACATTCCCAACAGATATGTATAACAACAATATCTCATATTCACAGATAAGCATACAAGCTGTATCCACACTTCACCAAGATAGGCATATAAGCTCTATCTTCACTTTTCTAGACAAGTATATGAGCTGTATCTACGGAGTTCATCCCCTATCTTCTCCCAACACTATCCGGTTTAGAGGTACATCCCCCTTTTTTTTTTCTTTTTTCTTTTTTTTGTTAACAATTGTGAAGTCTCCTAACAGTATATATAATACAATCTGATATTGGGGTCAGATTGTGGTATGGTTAGAGCAGAAAAGCAGGGTTATGATGTTAGGATGGGTGTATAATTTGAATGGTAACACTAAAGACAACCTAAAGACAACACCAAGTAGATATAAAATAAAAAGAAGGGGAAAATAGTGAGACTGAAACATCATTGACAGCAACAAGAAGAGAACAAAGGCATAATATAACTTCAAAATATCAACAATATTTATTACCTGGTCATGCAGAGAACGAAACTTGGATTGCCAGGAGATGACTTTCTAAATTTGCTATTAGGAGGGTAAACATCAAATAACTTGTTCAATCCTTATATTATTGATTATCACTTCGATCTCCAGTGTGCCTTTATCATTACAATGAGGATAAGAGTGGAAAATTCAAAGAACATCATTATATCACTTACAGATTCTCTTCAATTGAGCAATAGATCTTGCTGCTGCGGACTATTCCTATTGTTGTTCACATGCTACCCTTCTTTCCAACAACCTCAGCCATTCCCATCTCATCATCCCAATGGGCCCTAGAAATATTTTTCCTAATGAAAAAATACACAATTAATTGTTAAAACACAATGATCTAAAGAATTTATAAACAGTTTTTCATCAA
Organism: Camellia sinensis; assembly: GCF_004153795.1. Taxonomy (NCBI): domain Eukaryota; kingdom Viridiplantae; phylum Streptophyta; class Magnoliopsida; order Ericales; family Theaceae; genus Camellia; species Camellia sinensis. The sequence goes on along the minus strand of NW_021024878.1, from coordinate 1,719,384 downwards.
AATTTCTACCTAAACTGCAACTTGGGTATATCACCGGATGTAAAGTAATTTTCTTCATCATTTGTGTCTGGCACACAGACCTCAGAATCACTCATTCCACTTGAAGAACTTGCCTATCCCTCAACCTCCATCCCACTAATATTTGTCAAATAACTTATTAATAATAAATGCAAGATTAAAATCCCATAAAGACTTTGGTTCTCAAGGACAGAGAATCATAGTATAAGATTTCCTTTAATATAGTGAAGATACTGAATTGTAACATTGAATAGCTCACCTTGGCAACCTCTAATTGCTGAATTAGACTCAGTAAAGTGAACCTTTTAGTTCATACAGGCCACAATAACGAAAAACTTCCTATTGAAACTCACAAAAAAAAATATATTGCTGAACATTTTCACAACATTTCATACAAACCAAGTCAAAGACAACCAAAAACATAGAAAAAAACTATGAAAATGATAATTGCACAAAGTCCCAAACATCTAAGTTGTTGACTAATACTAATTTGATAGGCCTTCTCTGGACAAAGTCCCAATCACCTTAAACAATGAGTCAAGTCTAAGAATTTATTTTTTAATTTTTTTTTTTCAGTACACTAAAAAAATTCATTGTGAAAACAATTCTTCAAATTATTATCTTTTTAATCCAAGATTAATCTTTTCTTTTCAGTCCCAAAACATAGGAATGAATTGTTTATCTTTTCTTTTCTCGTTTGCACTGTGAAAGAAAAATTCTTTGATAAACTTATTGACTTGGAAGTGCTTTTAGATTCAATCAAGGAAATTGATTTTTCTTCTACAGAGGGTTTTTTGATGGATTTCAGAGTTCTTATACGGTAAATTTTGCGATTTTGTTATTTTTTCTCTTCCTTATTTGTTCTTTGTGTTGTTAAATGTTTGATTTCATTATGATTTTGTTGTGTGTTTTGGAGCTAATCCACAGTTTTGAACCATATCTTCAGATTCAATCAAAGAAATTGATTTTTCTTCTATAGAGGGTCTTTGGAAGATGGATTTCCGAGTTCTGATACGGTAAGTTTCGTTGTTTGTTTGTTTGTTTTTTTTTTAATTATATTCTTATTTGAAAATCAAAGTGTACAAAATAAAGTAAGTGCTGCAATGTTTTTGGGTAACTTCTGATTTTTCAATCATTCTTCTTGTTATCGATTCCATTTTCTTTGGTTTCTATGATTATCATGATGTGTGGGTATTTTTATTTTGGGCATTCATCCAGGTGTGACTCCTAAATTTTTGAGTTTTGTGTAGATCAATAACTTAATTTGTGTGATTTAGAAAATTTTTAGGGTTTATTATTTAGCTTTGTAATTTTTGTCTATAATATTTTTTTTTGATTTTTTCGTTAATTTTTATGGATTTTATATGTTGTTAAACTTTTAGGGTTTGTGCAAATAAAGAATTACAAGTTTTCCTATTTGGCTTTGAAATGAATTTTGAAGATGTGTTTCATGCCAACGATTGAACTTCAAAACCCAATTCTAGCTTTGATGGACTAAACATATAATCAATATTGTGATGGAATTTAGTTCTTTAGGTTGAATACTGAAGATTTTGTTCTGTTCAAAGATAATATCCATTGGGTGTTTGAATTTTGTGCTTAAATTATTTGATAAAATAATTGGAAGACAAATTGCCAGATAATCACTGATGTGGTCAAAAAGTAGTAGGTTAACATAGTTCCCTTCACCAACAAGTATGTTCTTGCTAATTCTCTTATTGGAAAAGTTTTGTATTTTGTCTTATCTTTGATTTTTGAGGAATTGAATAGATGATTGATTTGTTGGTGCAATTCTATTTTTGTTACTTGCTTTGTGTGTTAGTTGTGCTTTGTCTTTGTCTTCATCTTCCTTCTTTGATCATGAACGGAGGTATTGTGAGAGTTTGCCTAACAAAGTTAGGGTTTCTTCGTACTTTCCATGTACTAAAAATTATGCTTTTTTTGTTTGTTTTTTTGTTTTGTTTTGGGTGCATAAAATGGGGGTTTTCATTTTTTTTTTGGTTTACTTGCTTTAGGATTGTAGGGTTGTTGTGCTTTGTCTTCGTCTTCCTGCTTTGATCATGAACTTCTATGAGAGTTTGCCTAACAAAATTAAGGTTCCTGTCTTCTTTTAGCTACTATACATTATCTTATTTATTTATTTATTTATTTGCATTAAAAGGGGGTCTGATTTTTAATTTTTCTTTGTTAACAATTTTTTTTGTTTACTTGCTTCTTTTTTTTATTTCTATTTTGAAGGGTTGTGTGGTGGTTGTGCTTTGTCTTCGTTTTCGTCTTCCTTTGTTTGATCATAAATGGGAATTCTATGAGAGGTCGACTAACAAAGTTAGGGTTTTTGCCTTTTTTCCAGATCCTATATGTATATTTTTTGTTGTTGCGTAAGGGGATCTTGATTTTTTTTTTTTTGCCTATTTTTCATTTTTGTTTCTCACGATTTTTTTGTGGAACTTGCTTCTATTTTTGTTTCTATTTAGAAGGGTTGTGGGATGGTTTTGCGTTGGCTTTGTATTCCTTATGTTCATTAGCTAACAAATTGTGTCACTATATTTCTTTACATGTTCCATAAATGTCAACAATTTCTTAAGATCACTTTTAATATCATTTGTGTGAAAAGTTCAATAAACCTCAATAATTCCTTAAGATCACTTTTAAATGTCGATTTGAATTGTTAAAGGTCCAATCTTTTCTATTCATTTCTTCTTCTTCTTCTTCTTCTTTTTTTTTTGGAGGGGGAGGGGGGTTTGGAAATGACTTTTGTTTGAGTTTCATTCATAAAAGAGAAGTATACCACATTAGTATGAATCATGTTTTAATTTGATTGGGGATTAGTGCCTTGGGCCACTATGGAGGGTTAAATAGAAATGTGAAGAAAACTACACATAGCCATTGGAGTCTTGGCCAATGGTTTGCTTCATATTTAGTGGTTTAATATTTCTTTGTGATGTGAGTTTGTAATATTTTTTTATAATTTTCTTTGTTACCTTTAGTAGATTTTGTTACTTGCTTCATATTTTTTCCATTTGTGTATCATTTAATAAACAAATTCTAGGTGTATAACAGCAATCATCAAGACATGGATATGCATTTCTTCTTTCTCTGGTTATGTGTGCACAAATATGGGATTTGTTGTATGCTAAGATTACACTTTCTCGGTCTCTATTACAGGGAAATAATGGATTTTGTGACAACAATATAGTTTACCAAATACATAGGATTAACAAGATTAAGGTGAGTACCTTCTAATTTTTAGCTATCATAATTTCTGAAACCACAAATTAAAGGTAATTGTTACTTGATAATTTGCACACATAATATTTCAGATAATTGTTATAATGATCTCAAGCATTAAATGTTCATTATTTCAACTTAGACAAAACAAAAACTGCATTGAACAAATTATACAACAAAAAGTGTACCCTTTACGAAGTAGGCTACTTTTAAGTTAGAAAACAATTTGTTAATTTTAACAAACAAATGTTTGCATTTCGAATGATCAAGTCTAAAACATTTGGTATAATTTCACAATTGCACTTTTGTTTTCATTTTTCTTATATATCCAGTGCATTTCTAATTATGTTTAAAATACATGTTTTGTTTTGTGTCTACATGTTGGGAGGTGGGAAAGAGAAATGTGATGTTTGGAAAAAGTTATTTCACAATTGATTATTTTATTTTTTCTTCTACCAAATATCTTTAATTAATATGCAAACTCAGTAATACCGATTAAATTTTCATGCTTAATGTTGACTGCCCATTTATTTTTTTTGTTCTTTGTTTTTAAATACATTTTAAAAAGCACTTGAATGTGTATTTCATACCAGGGACTGTTGATGGGTTGTTACACTGGTGGACTGGTTTTGATCACAAAAAACTTGAATGAATGTGCTCAAAACATAGGGAATGAATGTGTATTTCAAAGTGTACAACCAGACTTTGAGTTAAGAGAACTGGGTGATTGCATGAAAGGCCTGGCAACAGTTTAACTGCTGCTACTTGCTGTTTAAGCTTGGTTGTTGTGTGTTGCATTCATTGCTGGCTTGAGTTGAATTCTTATCAACTCTGTTTGTATTTGTTTGTTTGCTACTAGGAGTGCACATGATTGGTCTATCACTAGGTGCCAACACAGTTGGGATGAGGTGTTTTGGACAATGATGCAATTTTTTTTCCTCCTACATCATTGTAATATATTCTCCTTTTCTTTTGCTGTTCAAAAACAAATCTATGGAATAACCTTGGTTATGTTACTGTTAATCTTTTCAGCAACCATTATGAATTGTTTTTTTTCCCTCTTGTGAATGTTTGAGTTTATTACGAACTTTTTCTTTTCTTTTTCATGGTTGAGCAAGTAAGCGAATCGAAACTACATGCCAAGCTAAGAAGGCTGTCGTCTGAAATGTAATTAGTTCACCGTGAGGATCACCTTTCCAATTCTACAAGTGTGAAAAATCACCTTGGTTATTTTGTCACATTTCTTTTTTCTTTTCTGAGTCAATTCACCATGAGGATCACCCTTTCAGAGTCTACAAGTCAAAAATGGCCTTGGTTATTTTGTTACACTTATTTTTGAGTATTACCAGTTATGTTTATCTCTTGTGATATATTGAAATTTAGAGAGAAATTCTCTTGCAATTGTTTTCCACTAAACAGATAGCTCAATTCTAAGTTAGTTTATATGTACATAACGTTTTTCTCTCCATATAATTTTCTTCTCTAGACTTAATATGTTTATAAATTTCAGTTCAAAACACAAATGTAATGGGCACTAGCTGGGCATTAGTTAGCGTGCCTTGCACGCGGCCCTCTAACTAGTAAACTATAAAAGGTTAAAGTGCCCAAAAATCTGTTAAGAAATTTGTTTATGTGTTCTATGAAAGGACAAAATATATATCAGATGATTATATGAGTAAAATAAAGATTTATAATTTTGTAATTTAGAAATGGGCAAGGCTTCCCTCCTGTTGGCCGAACTGATTCGAGGTGCTATTGGGCTTTCGTGAGCCCACACTACATGATCCACTTTAATGATTTAAACTATTTATATTGAAGGACCCTTTGAGAATATCATTCTCATAAAAAATTAAATTGTGCAAGGTAGAGTTATACTGTGTTTAGTTGGAGGATTTGAGGAGAAATTTGGAAAAGGAAAAGAAAAAGTTTGGTGAAATGTGAATAAAATATACCTACATTTCACATACTTTTTCCCTTTCTCTTTCCAAATCCCTCCCCAAATCTCCCCACCAAACACATCATTAGAGTTTTGGACTCAATTCGGAAGAAAGAGAGAGTGGACTTAGAATTTTGGACACCATTCAGTGTGTTTGGTTTGAGTTTTTTGGATTAAGTTATTTGAAAACTGAGTTTTTTGGTTTTCGTAGTTTTTTGTTTTCAGTTTAAATTTTTAAAATTTTAAACATTTTTTTTTATTTTTTTAAATGCACCTTACTTAGATGTGTCTAAAAAGTAAAAAATTTGTGAAAAAATATTTTAAAATATTAATAAATACATAAAAATACAAAAAATGCACTGAATTTTCGTATTTTTTTTTTTGTATTTTTGGTGTTTAATGAATTTTTAAAAGGTTTTTTTCACAATTTTTTTACTTTTTAGGTATATTAATGTTAGGTATGTCTATAAGTAAAAAAAAAAATTGTTTAAAATATTAAAAAAATTCAGTAAAAACAAAAAAAATATAAAAAACAAAAAAGTAGAATTTTCTGAAAAGTATTTTTTAAAAAAAAGAACCAAGCAAATTTCTCGTGGTAGATCCAAAGAATTTGTGGCTTAAAGAGACAATTTTAATTGAGGTATATTTTCTAAATATATATATATTTTTTGTAAATTTTATTATCTAATATAATTTTTTTTCATTTTTTAGATGAAAATTATTATTAGATATTTAAATTTAATTGTTTTATATATTAACGAGTCTAATTGATGTTTTGAAAATAATTTAAAAGTTAATGTAAAATGAAGTTTCAAATCAAATTTCAATGTCACATTAATTAATTTTTGAGTAATAATTTAGAAGTTAAAAATAAAAATTTCCTCAAATTCCTCCCAGCGCAACCATTACTAATTTCAAAACAAATTGTCAATGTCTTATAACACCATATGACTAAACTTGTATTGGGGATATAATTTTCTTAATATTATCTATTAATTATTTTACATTTCAGGGGAAAAATTTAAATAAAAATTACAAGAATATTAAAAAATATATAAAAATTTATTTAAAATTATCATTTAGTCTCATATTATTATAAGCCGGCCTTGATTGATGAAAGCCTCTCAATTCGATTTCTACCCACAATAATTTATAAAATGAATTACTCATATCATTAAAATGTGACGTGTGATGAGTTGTCAGTAATCCAACATGATCAAATTAAACTTCTCTCCACAACTACAGGAAGCTGGATTTTTTAGGTTGTGTTTGGTTAGGAAATTTAGAAAGAAATTTGAAAAGAAAAAGACAAAAAGGAAAATATAAGTAAAATGTAAATAAATTATACCTACATTTTACCTAATTTTACATACCTTTTATTTTTTTCTTTTCAATTCTCTCTCCAAATCTCTCAAACACAGCGTTACCATTTCAATTTCCTTTATCTCGCCTCACTGTTGGCAATTCTACCACCCCAGCTTGGTATGGAAGCCATGTCGAGTTTGGTGCTTGATGATCATCTGGTGTATCTACTTCTTCTTCAGTGATCTCTCCTCTGTTAGATAAATTATTAGTGTTGGTTTGATCAGTTGGAATTGGAGTAGTTGAAGCGGGTCGATGGTAATGGTGAGATGAGAAATCAGTGGGACTGTTTCTGAGGGCTCCAATGAGATGTTGACAATGAAGTCCGAGAAGACATTAATAATGAATGAGCAGTGATTGGCAGCTCTAAATTTGAAGCACTAAACCAGTTCTAATGAGCTGCAAAATCAAAATAAAAAAAAAATAAAATAAAAATAAGGCCAAAACATCCCATCATATGAGACTGACACCCACTTTAAAGCTATTAGAGCTCTTGGATTAGAGGTCTGAAACATTTCTAATGAATATTGTTCTTGCTTCTTCCAGTGTCGGCATTGAGATTTAGGGGGCCTTTTGAAAATAGGGTCCCTCTTACATTAAAAAAAAAAAAAAATTCATGAATAAAACGATAAGTTATAACTTCTTTATTTGTTTGTAGCCACAAAAAAATTTACTTGCACATATAGCCATTAAAATTATAAACAAAACAATTTAATGAAATAAAATTAGAGCAAAAAAATTAAAAAATTAAATTAAAACTGATAAGACCTAGGTAAAAAAATTAGGACAAAATTATTTATTCTACCAAAATCTAATAGATAAAGAAGGTTAAAAAAAAAAAATAGGGCCCATATATTGTATGTATTGTTTTTCTTGGGCCCAAACACTTATTTTTTTTAATATATATTTTCATTTCAATAAATATGGGTCAAACTGCACTTATAAATAAATATGGGCTAAACCATACATGAACCTAATAAAATATTTTGACGCCCTTTAAATTGTTCCTAAAAAAAAATATTAGACCTATAACATTTTATTAAATTTGAAAACTCTATTTTTGACCAAAATTTTGGAGCCTAAGACATAGACCTTATTGACCTTATGCCAGGGCCGGCCCTGGCTTCTTCCTCTTCACCCTCACCTAGCCATTGGTTTATGATGTTGGCTATTTGCTCTTCTAGTACCTTACTCTTAAATTGTGATCCCATCTGTCACCAAACAATCCATTATTAAGTATTTAGGGATACATAAATTTTTTTCAGAAAATTGCACCCAACTCCATTCATTTTATATGGTTCTAATTTCAGCAAAAATAAATGTCTTAGCAATATATTTTACATTCATTTTGAATTGGGTCTACACTCAAACAAAACGAATGTTATTCTCACTCCACTATTTTATCCTAAATTTGCCTTTTCATGATTATATATATATATATATATGCCAAATTTCTAATATATTTAGATGTTGTATTTTAATTATAAATTTATATATACGTTTGAAAAGGGACAAGAAAATGTGAATAAAATATATACTAAATTGTTTCTTGATTTTCCTTGCATTTACTTTTCCTTTTTCGAATATCTAACTAAATTTATTATTCAAACATAGACTACGTGTATTTAAAAATAATTGAAGTGAAAATACAACTTAATTTTTATAACAATAATACTACATACTCAGAAAAATTACCATATATATATATATATATACTAGTGTATGTCTGTACGTAAAGGCACGATGCAATTAATGATGGGTTTAAATATTTATAGGATGAGTTTAAAAATCGAATTTATGGTAAGTTTAAATGTCTAGTGTATGTAAGTGCCTAGAGGCACGATGTATAAAGATATTAATAAAATACTGAAAAAATATTTAAAAAAAATATTATTCTTCTTAAAGAACTTGTAACAATTTTACTTATACCACACACGCTTTCCAGAATTCAAACATTATAAAAACTCCTCATTGTCTTAATGCAAATTAAGAAATAAACATATAAGATTTATAATGTTCACCAATATTGCAAATCAAAAGTATTATATACTAGTTAAAAATTTCTCAAGAATGTAAAAAATTAGCAATACTAAATCAAAGCAAATTTTTTTCTCAAGAATGTAAAAGTTTTTGCAGCAAGAAAATAAAAATTTATGGATTTCTTTGAAGTTCTGTACTTGGTAAATATTTATGGGTTTCTTTGAAGCTTTGTGCTTTGCAGATAAAAATTCCGGTGGTGATACAGAGCTCTAGGGAGAGAGCTCTAATGGCATGGTAAGGTTTAAAAATAATGAAAAAAAGAAGCCAAAATATCAGTCAATGGGTGAGCCCCACCCATTAGAGCTCCCTTAGAGCTCCCAAACATTTTTGTAAAAATCCTATCACATTTTACAGTACAGATAAAAATCCTATCAAATAAAAATTCTATCAGGTAAAAATACATTATCATATCAAAACCCAAATCCTTGATTCTTACACTCTCAAATAAAAATAGATTATCATATCAAAACCCATAAAATAGATTCTTACACTCTCATATTTACACAAAAAATCCTTGATTCTCACACCCTATGTATTCATGAATGTCTAGAACAAAAAAATAAAGCAAAAACAATACTTTGTTACTCTATTGATGAATATTGATGAATGTTTGCAGCAAGAAAATAAAAATTTATGGGTTTCTTTGAAGCTCTGTGTAACACCCCCAAAATAATACCAAAAATAGGATCCAAAGCAAACATAATTGGTGACATGAATTAGAGTAAATAGTCCTTTCATTTTATGTAGTTAATGATACAAAAGAGTTTAACATAAAGAAATGCCCTATCGGCTTACACTTTTCCAAGCCTTGGCTTGGTTACAACAAAAGATAGACTAGATCTTACAAATAAACTCTTGGCTATACAAAAATATATAATCAAAACTGGAAGCTCGTGCTTCCAAAAGTCCCTCCCAATACCTGAAAATGTTATCCCCAAATAGGGTAAGCCACAGCCCAGTAGAAATCATCTAACATAGTATATGAAACTTAGCAAAGGTATAAGTACACTATGCATATACAACATCAGTGATCGAACAACCACACTTTATATAATCATAAGATGCCAAATTCAATTCTTATTTCATTTCCATTCAATTCATTTCATAACAGGAGCCAATTTCATCATTTCTTTAACAATCTAAATGAGACTACAACTCATTAGTTCTATAATCACATCATCGTGTGAATACTTCAAACTTTCCTTTCACGGATATTTTGTCTGCGGGAAATCGTCAAACGAGATCCATGTAAACGTAGGCTATAAAAGCACTACAATTGCTATTTTATGAATTTTTCATCAGCGGGATCGGCACCCATGTATAATCTTGGGACTTTCACCCAGGACACTCCGGCCAACTTAATTATAATGGAGTCTATCCCCTTTCTCCTCCCAAACAATCATTCATACATATGCAATGTATTTAAACACACAATCATACGCAGAGCACATCCCCTTTTATAGCGATCTCGGTTTTGACCCAGCTCTTGTGATATTCGGGACTCGGGTTTAATACTTTCATATGGTTGTCTATCTCTTTCTTCCTTTGTATATCTTTGGAATTGGTCTTTGGGTAGTTGTCGTTGTGTTTGGAACAGGTTGACTGCTTAGTTTTCAAACTTTATGATGCCCAGATTTTTGGTCTTCCGCTCGAGCGGCCATTATTGCGCTCAAGCGGGTTATGTAGATTTTGGTTCTCCACTCGAGCGGACTTTCTTGCGCTCGAGTGGGAGTTGCAAACCCTCAGTACTTTGCATGTCTGCAAAAGTGCTGGAAGAGTGTTTTTCACGCTCGAGCGGCGTTTTCTACGCTCGAGCGGGTGTGTGCTCGAGTGTCTTTTCTTGCGCTCGAGCGAGATGTCTGTTGTCTGCAAAAATATTGGATGTGCGTATTCTACGCTCGAGTGGGTCACTTCTCGCGCTTGAGCGGAACAAAAGTTTGTATCTGACGCTCGAGCATTAAACTATTCGCTCGAGCGGACTGTGCATATATCAGGACCCGAAAGTGATATTTTATATCACTTTTTCAGCTCTCTCTCTCTCTCTCTCTTTCTCTTTATAACTTTCCAAAGACCTAAATCCACACACACTCTCTCTCTCTCTTTACATTTCCATCTGGTGTTAGTGATCTTTACATCCTTGTGCCTTCATTAAAAAGGTAGAACCTCTCAAGCTCTTCATTTTGATCTGTGTAGAAGCTGGTTTCGTCATTTTTGAAGTTCCACCCTTGCTTAGCTCACTTTCTATACTTGAGGTAGGGACGTTCTACACCTTAATATGGTTTTTAACCTAGGTATTTGTTGTTTTGTATAAATGGTGGGATTTGGGAGGATTTGAGTAAAGTTAGGGTTTGAATTCAAAATTGAAAGAGGGGTTTTCCATATTATTTTTACAAAATGACTAAGGGGCTTGTATATGAGGTTCCCTAGTGTTAAAATGGTGAAATTTGCCTTTGGGTTGATATTTGAAAAAGGGAGAAATTTGCCCTAATTTGAGTTGGATAATCAAATTGTATAAATAATAAAATTGATATGGGAAATGTAAAATTGGAAGGTTATGTGAATGAATGGTGTAGTTAGATTTGTTAAATCACTCACTTATGGAAATTTGGTAAATTATTTGTTTAAAGGATTGTGTATCTGTCTAGAAATATTTGTTTTGGGCTATCGGAGGAGGATAGCTATGATTGTTGTAGAAATTACATGAGGATTAGGTAAATTCAAACCTATCATTTAAATTAGGTCATTGAATGTGACGGTATGATTGAAACATTGAATATGTGTGGTGGATAGTCATTGTATATGACGATATTTTAATACATTGTATATGTATAATTGTTTGGGAGAAGAAAGGAGATGTGCACCATTGTTTGGGAGGAGATAGGGGATGGACTCCATTTAAAATTAAGTTAGCCGGAGTGTCCAAGGTAAAAGTCCTGAAATCTTGTATATATATGGGTGCCGGTTCCCTCAGATGAGAATTCCATAAAATGGCAAAATAGAAGTGTTGGAGTAATGATTGTATTGAATTTGTGAACCGTTGAGTTGTAGGCTCATTTTGGTTGGTTAGATAACAATGAATTTGGTTAATGGATTAACCTAAAATGATTGAATGGAAATGGATTGAGTTATGGCTATCTATGTTGAATGGTTAAGGAAAGAATGTAAGTTGATTATGAATATGAAACATCTATTTGACACTTATATCTTAGTTAAACCTCATATACTGTGTTAGTTTATCTCTACTGGGCTTTGGCTCATCCTACTTGGAAAAACATTTTTAGGTATTGGTGACATGCCACCTCCATGGATATAGCTTGGGAGGACTGAGGACTGAAGGCTCCATTTTTGTTATATTTGTGCTTAAATGTTTATTCAAGCCAAGGGCTTAACTTGTATAGAGCTTAGGACTCTTTCTTTTGTTATAACCAAGTGATGTCTTGGAAAGATGTAAGCATTCATGAAGTTCGTATAATTCATATAGTGAGGTGGAAACTAATCCAGTTCTATTTTACCTGTAAGAAGAGGAAACTAAATTTTTTGTGATTATTTTCTGTTGAACATTAATGTTTCTGTTTTTCCCCATTTTGATTTTATGGAGAATTGAATTTTTCATAAAGATCATCAGGCCATTAATATCCTTCTAGCAAAGATTGATATATACGAGCTTTTTGCTTTCAAACATTGCAAGGGAAGGAAGGTTAAGCTTGCTCTTTGTGAAAGTAATTTCTAATCTTTGAATACACAAGCTTGCGTTGTTAGGGAAATTCTATTTTTGTCTCAAATAAATTTCATTCATTTGCAAAGTGAACCTTATTCAATATAGCGATCCTGGTTTTGACCCGACTCTTGTGATGTTCCGGACTCGGGTTTAGTGCCTTTGAAATTGGTCTTTAGGCGGTTGTGGGTGTGTTTGGAATAGGTGGGTTACTTAGTTTTCGAACTTTGTGTTGCCCAAATTTTTGGTCTTCCGCTTTAGCGGACATTCTTGCGCTCGAGCAGGATATGTAAATTTTGGTCCTCCGCTCAAGCGGACTTTCTTGCGCTCGAGCGAAAGTTATATACCTTCAATACTTTGCATGTCTAAAAAAGTTCTGGAGAAGTATTTTCCACTACACTCAAGCGGGTGGGCGCTCGATCGTCCTTTCTTGAGCTCAAGCGATTGGTCTGTCGTCTGCAAAAGTTCTGGAGGTGTGTATTCTACGCTCGAGCGGAACAAAAGTTTGTATCTGACGCTCGAGCATTAAACTATTCGCTCGAGCGGACTGTGCATATATCAGGACCCGAAAGTGATATTTTATATCACTTTTTCGGCTCTCTCTCTCTCTCTCTCTCTCTTTATAACTTTCCAATGACCTAAATCCACACACACTCTCTCTCTCTCTCTTTACATTTTCATCTGGTGTTAGTGATCTTTACATCCTTGTACCTTCATTAAAAAGGTAGAACCTCTCAAGCTCTTCATTTTGATCTGCGTAGTCATTTTTGAAGTTCCACCCTTGCTTAGCTCACTTTCTATACTTGAGGTAAGGACGTTCTACACCTTAATATGGTTTTTAACCCAGGTATTTGTTGTTTTGTATAAATGGTGGGATTTAGGAGGATTTGAGTAAAGTTAGGGTTTGAATTCAAAATTGAAAGAGGGGTTTTCCATATTGTTTTTACAAAATGACTAAGGGGCTTGTATATGAGGTTCCCTAGTGTTAAAATGGTGAAATTTAGCCTTTGGGTTGATATTTGAAAAAGGGAGAAATTTGCCCTAATTTGAGTTGGATAATCAAATTGTATAGATAATAAAATTGATATGGGAAATGTGAAATTGGAAGGTTATGTGAATGAATGGTGTAGTTAGATTTGTTAAATCACTCACTTATGGAAATTTGGTAAATTATTTGTTTAAAGGATTGTGTATCTGTCTAGAAATATTTGTTTTGGGCTATCGGAGGAGGATAGCTATGATTGTTGTAGAAATTACATGAGGATTAGGTAAATTCAAACCTATCAGTTAAATTAGGTCATTGAATGTGACGGTATGATTGAAACATTGAATATGTGCGGTGGATAGTCATTGTATATGACGATATTTTAATACATTGTATATGTATAATTGTTTGGGAGAAGAAAGGGGATGTGCACCATTGTTTGGGAGGAGATAGGGGATGGACTCCATTTAAAATTAAGTTGGCCGGAGTGTCCAAGGTAAAAGTCCTGAAATCTTGTATATATATATGGGTGCCGGTTCCCTCAGATGAGAATTCCATAAAATGGCAAAATAGAAGTGTTGGAGTAATGATTGTATTGAATTTGTGAACCGTTGAGTTGTAGGCTCATTTTGGTTGGTTAGATAATAATGAATTTGGTTAATGGATAAACCTAAAATGAATGAATGGAAATGGATTGAGTTATGGCTATCTATGTTGAATGGTTAAGGAAAGAATGTAAGTTGATTATGAATATGAAACATCTATTTGACACTTATATCTTAGTTAAACCTCATATACTGTGTTAGTTTATCTCTACTGGGCTTTGGCTCATCCTACTTGGAAAAACATTTTTAGGTATTGGTGACATGCCACCTCCATGGATATAGCTTGGGAGGACTGAGGACTGAAGGCTCCATTTTTGTTATATTTGTGCTTAAATGTTTATTCAAGCCAAGGGCTTAACTTGTATAGAGCTTAGGACTCTTTCTTTTATTATAACCAAGTGATGTCTTGGAAAGATGTAAGCCCATAGGGCACTTATTTTGTCATCGTTAACTTGAATTACATGCTGTAGATTCAGAATTAATGTTTATGAATGTATAATGCATGTGATTCCCTTTTGTAATAGAAACTCTAATGAATGAAGTAGATCATTTTATTATGTTCATAGATCTTATGGAAAGGATTGTTGTATTATACTTTGGGGGCGTGACAACTTGGTATTAGAGCGTACTGAGTTTGAATACTTTGGATACGTGGGAAGTGGTTAGTACCACAACGGGTTTGTCTCACTTGTTAGAGGCTTAAGTATGGATGTTATGTGCTTATATGATAACATGCTTATGTGATTGTATGGGTATGGGATTTAGTTCCTAAGATGTTGATTGGGTCAACGGGTCTCTGGAGGTCCAATTAGAAGAGCACTTGATCACTGCTGTTTCTAATTGGAACTCTAGCAACGCTGTAGGACAGTCACTATCTAGGAAGGAAATTCATATGTGTTTATGTGATTACGTGCTTACGTGGAGAGAATTACTATTGTCCATCGTATTAGGACGTGGGTGAATTAGCTTCGGCACATTTGTAAATGTGCTAATGTTTATTGTTACCTTTATTAGGATGTCAAGACGTGGTTGTGGTGGTAGGCGTGGTAGGCCTAGGAGGCATGAGGTGCCTATACCGGATGATATTTTGGCTCAGGAAGAGGGAGTTGGTCAGGTCAATGTGGCCGAGCCAGTAGGTTAACAGGCCATGGGCGCCTTAGCCCACGAAATGGCCGGTGCTTTGAGGGAATCCATGGACATTCTCAGGGTTGAGAATCAAGTCCGGGCCCAAGTAGTTGAAGCAAGGCCATCCTTTCTAAAGAGGGAGTTCTTCTGGTCGAATCCGGACAAGTTTTTGGGGGATACCTGAGAGGGAAATTTATGAGCCGAACTGGGCGTGGTAATGACCGGAAAGATTTGGGCTGTGACAGCATGGGCCTGTCCAGAAAGGTTTTGCTCGGTTAAGGCAAGGGGCATAGTGGACCGAGCTACTTGGCTTCTTGGTATAGAAACCGGTCTACTGGGAGTTCGGCCGGGCTGTCCACCTTCCTCTATGGTTTCCACGGTTCATGGTTAGCTCGGCAGAAAGGCCGACGGCTAACCAGACCGACCTGCCTCAAGCTTGGCTTGTCGGAATGCGACCGAGCTCTGTTGTATAGGAGCTCGACGAATGAATCACTCAGGTATGCTGCGCAACGCGGTCAGGAGAAACCGATGAGGTTCCGCCATATTGCCAAGCTCCGCCGTGGTGCCCTAATAGTTTGGTTAGGTGGTGATTGCTGGATTTGTGCTGATAGATGGGATAGCAACACCACGTGTCGAGAGACTAATGAGAGTAGATTTGGGGCGCAGAAGGTATATAAGCGAGTATGCGCCCCCCATGCCTAACAGATGAACATTTGGTTAGATTTACACTAAACACTCAATCCTCTCTCTCTCTATCCCTGTGTGTGTCTAACTTGATCGTCGGAGGGGTATTTCGGCCACACACCGCCGGGTAGCTCACCCCAGTTGTGCTCGTAGGTCGATCAGACAGTCAGGAACTTGGAAGAAAGGAGTACGGGCTTGCCGGAATATTTTCTCCCCGTACAATTGGCGCCGTCTGTGGGAACTTGACAGACAAAACCTTGTCGTCTAGGCTCATCTGATCGCCAACCATGGCGAACAACGACGAGATTCCGTTGTCTACCATCGACGGAGTTACACCGGAGTCAGGCAGACGGAGAGAAGGGCATCCCACCATCATTCCTCCGATGGCGGACCTGGAGACTTCTCCAAGAGGACATTCAAGAGACGCGCAGGATAAGCGCGGAAGAAGCTTTGGTCATTCACGGAGTCCAGACGGTCACCGGCGGCGGAGGGAATCGCGCGCCAGACAACTGGAACATAAGCTAAGAGACCAAGACGCCGTCATCCGGCGAATGGCGGCGGAGATGGAGGATCTTAAGCGACATGTCAAAGAGAAGGGTGTAGCTGGAGTGGGCAACCACAGTGAGCGCACCCAACCACGCCGCTCAGGGAGTCAGAGCAAGCGACGTACTCTGTCCATCTCAATCACCAGAAGTTACAAGGTTGGAGATTCCGACGCGCACGTAGAGAAGTCTAGCGCGCAAGATAGTACCTATCAACCCTCACATTCGGCGACGACGTCGAGGTACTCTTATTCCGCTCATTCAGAGGATTTGCGGGCAGTCTTGAAGGAACGGACATGCTTGCGGGAGGCTCAGAGGGTGCCGGCGTTCCAGCGACTATCCTATGGGGTTCACTCCAGTGAAGAGGTCGGTATGCCTCCACCCCTCCTCGTTACGCCCCTCCTTTTAGACACAGACTTGGCAAGGCTTAGCGCCACTCCTTCCTCCCTGGAGATAGAAACAACACTGCTTCCGACGGGCTTCCACCAGCCAAAGTTCACACTCTACGACGGAAAAACTGATCCATATATGCATATAAGCCATTTCCGACAGGTCATGGCCGGACATAGGCGAAATGACGCTCTTATGTGCCTAGTCTTCCCGTCAAGTTTGGGCGAGCTGGGCTTGAAATGGTTCGAGAGGTTGCCGGAGGGAAGCATCGAAGGGTGGCAACAGTTGGCGGAAGCCTTTGTGACGCGCTTCAAAACCAACACTAAGACGCCGAAGGAAGTTGACCACCTTCTTAGTGTCAAGATAGAGCCGAGTGACACGCTCAAGTCATACAACTCCAGATACTAGGAAACCTTCAACGAGATCTTGGATTGCCTGGTCAACCTTGCAATCACGCAGTATAAGCGTGGTCTCCCGGTCGGACATAGACTGCGGGACTCGCTTACTATGCACCAGCCGACATCCATGGGCCAATTAATACAGTGCATCAACGAGCACATCCGAGTAGAAGATGATGCGGCAGCATCTACCATGAAGGCAACTCTAGTAGTAACAGACAAGAGGTCGGTTAGCAAGGTGCACGCGGTCGGACAGGAGACCAATTGCTCAAATGATCACGCCAAGGAATCTGACCGAGGTTCAAATCGTCGAAACTGGGGTAGGGGTCGACGGAATGACCGCGATGAATACCCCCGCGACGACGTAGCTGATGCGAACAGAAGGTTGAAAGCCAGAATAGGCATCACCACGGTCTTTAAGATTCCGATTTATCGCATACTTAGTGAAATCCGTGACGAGGATTATGTCCGGTTTCCTGCTAAGATAGGTGATGTGTAAAAGGGTTTCAATCCACGGTACCGCTGCACATTTCACCGAGAGCGTGGACACCGGATAGAGGATTGTTTGCCTTTGAGGCAACATTTGGAAGAGCTCGTCGTGGCCGGACACCTGGACCTTTACATTGACGGGGGCGTGAAGGCAAATCAGGCCCCGGTTGATCCGCGTGGACCGGATGACTTGGAGGCACCCCCTCAGGGCATTGTTAATGTTAGCCACGGCATTGTGGAACCGGCGCGTGTATGTGAACTCCAAGGTATGATCAAGAAAGCGGAGCAGCCCGCGATCAAAAGGGGCAAGACCGAAGAAAAAGACGTGATCAGTTTCTCCACAAGGGACCTAGAGCGCATTCAGGCGCCGCACAATGATGCCTTAGTGGTCACACTTCGCATCAAAGAATTCGATGTCAAGCGAATCTTGATCGATCAGGGAAGCTCGGTCGAGATCATGTATTACAACGCATTCAAACAGCTCAAGCTCTGGGATACAGACTTGGCTCCGGCAACTTCGCTACTGGTTGGTTTCAACTCACAACATGAGTGGCCTTTGGGAAAGATTATTCTGCCGGTCAAAGTGGGATCCGTGGTCAAGCAAGTGGAGTTTTGGGTATTGCAAGTGCCGTCCACATACAACTTGATCCTTGGAAGGGGATGGCTTCACGCTATGTAGGCCGTAGCGTCGACCTACCACCAGGTGATGAGATTCCCTTCGGCTATGGGGGCAATCGAGGAAGTTTGGGGCGATCAAGTCATGTCGAAGCAATGCTTCGTGCCAGTCAACGGGAGCCGAGCTGCCAAAGGCTTCATCCAAATGATTGAGGGACCGGAAGACCGGGGAATCCTTGACGATGTGGGCACCAAAGCAGAGGACAAGGCCGTTGAAGAATTGGTAGAAGTTCGAATTGATACAGAGAGTCCGGACAGGTTCTTCTTGCTCGGCTCAAGTCTTACCACACAAGAAAGGACCGAGATGGTTGAGTTTTTGATGGCCAATATTGAAGTCTTTGCATGGTCGCCTTATGACATGCCTGGCCTCGATCCGAGTTTTATTTGCCATCATCTAAACGTCTTCCCCGGAGCCAAGCCGGTCATTCAGCGGACAAGGAGATTGGCGCTGCATCATGCCGAGGTAGTTGTAGAGGAAGTGAGGAACTTGCTTGAGGCACGAGCTATTCAGGAAGTGCACTACCCTAGGTGGATTTCAAACACGATTGTTGTACCAAAGAAGAATGGGAAGTGGCGAGTTTGTGTCGACTAAAAGACCGTCAACCGAGCTTGCCCTAAAGACAGCTTTCTGTTGCCCAGAATAGACCAGCGCGTGGACTTAACGGCCGGACATAACAGGCTCAGTTTCTTGGATGCCTACCGCGGTTATCATCAGATTGCCATGCATGGCCCCGACCGCGAGATCACCTCCTTCACTACACCAAGGGGACTCTTCTGCTACCGAGTCATGCCTTTTGGTTTGAAGAACGCCGGGGCAACTTTCAAAGGATGGTGACCAAGATGTTCGCTCCTCTGCTAGGCCGGAAAATGGAGGCTTATATAGATGATATGGTGGTAAAGAGCCTGCATCAAGCAGACCACTTGTCCGACTTGGCCGAGATGCTCGCCATTCTCAAACAACACAAGCTACGCCTGAATGCATCCAAGTGTGCCTTTGGCGTGGGATCAGGAAAATTCTTAGGCTTCCTAGTCACGAACCGAGGCATCGAGGCAGACCCCACACAAATCAGAGCTGTCCAAGAATTAAAGCAGCCTAGCTCGGCTAAGGACGTGCAGCATCTGGCCGGAATGGCTGCCGCGCTTAACCGATTTATAAGCCGGTCATCAGATCGTTGCCGCCCTTTCTTTCAAGCTCTGAAATCAAAGTTCTCATGGGATGAAGAATGTGACCGGGCTTTGGCCGAACTCAAGCAGTATTTGTCTTCAGCGCCCCTGTTGGTCACACCAAAGCCTAGCAAAAAACTCTACCTTTATCTGGCCGTTTCTCAGCACGCAGTCAGTACGGTGCTTGCCCGATCAAAAGGAATCAAGCACCTCCCCATCTTCTACGTCAGCAAAACCTTGCTACCGGTAGAGTCGAGATACTTGCTGCTGGAAAAACTTGCACTGGCATTGATGATAGCCTCTAGGAAGTTGGCGCACTATTTCCATGCTCATACCATCATCGTTTTGACCGAGTTCCCCCTCAAAGCTTTGTTTGAACGGGTGGATTTCTCCGGTCGAATTCTCAAGTGGGCGGTCGAACTGGGACAGTTTGACGTCAAGTTTCAGCCACGCACTGCCATAAAAGCCCATACATTGGCAGACTTCGTTGTCAAATTCTCACCTGGAACTTATCCGATATGCCCGGTGGATATTGCCGCGGCAGATGAGGAGGTGAATGCAGGCCAGACCGAAATAACACAGCTAGGCGATGACGGCGACGCGGAACTTGCCCCGCCGAAGAACCTTTGGTTAGTACAGCATCACTGCCCGACGATGCGATGACAGAGTCGGGTATCACCGACCAACCTACTTCGACCGGTGTCGCATCACCAGGAAGAAATGGAACCATACATCACAGAGCCTGCAGCCGGCATAATACTACCACCTAGTGATTCGCCTACGAACTTAGGCATTACGGATCAACTTGCTGAGTCCGGCGCCGAATCGCCGAGGGGGCTGAAGTGGAATCACCCAGCACAGAACTTGAAGCCGAACAGCCGAACAACCGTGATCCCATCAACCTCTAAGCCTCTTAGGACCCCTCAGACTGTTGAAAACTCTTTGTTGGCGAAATGTGGAAACTTTTTGTTGATGGAGCCTCGAACCGTCACGGTGCTGGGCTAGGTATAGTTCTGATTTCGCCAGACGGGCTGACTATCGAACATTCTATCACCCTCGGATTCCCTGCCTCAAACAACGAGGCTGAGTACGAAGCGCTTTTGGCCGGGCTCAAGAGCGCGCTTCAGATGCACGCATCCGAGCTAATGGTTTACAGTGATTCCCAGCTTGTGGTTAACCAAGTTTCAGGGATTTATGAAGCAAAGGATGATAGAATGATGAAGTACCAAGCTCTGGTCAGGGACCACATTAAGCGATTCCAGGCAATAAGGGTCCAATAGATTGGCCGAGAAGAAAACGGCCGAGCAAATGAATTGGCCGGCCTTGCTTCCATGGTCGATAGCACATCTCCCAACCCTCTCCTGATTGAATTCCTTTCACGGCCCAGCATTAAGGAAACCGGGCAGACAGAAGTACTCTGCGCCGAGCTAGGTTCGTCATGGATGGACCCTATTATCCTCTTTCTCAGAGATCGAACCCTTCTAGCCGAGAAAAAGGAAGCACATAAAGTCCGGGTGAAGTCAGAGCGGTTTTGGCTCTCTCCGTCAGGCGCTTTATACAAGAAGTCTTTTACCGGTCCTTATCTAAAGTGTGTGCACCCGAGCAGCGTGGACACCTTCCTGTACGAAATTCCCGAAGGCATCTGTGGCAGTCACATAGGGGGCAGATCTTTGGCCTACCGAGCTATTTCGCAAGGCTATTGGTGGCCGTGCATGCAAGCCGATGCGCAGAAGTATGTTCACAAGTGTGAGAAGTGCCAGAAGTTTGCCCACCAAATTCACCCACCGGCCAGAGAACTTCTTCCCCTCACCAGCCTTTGGCCCTTTGCGATGTGGGGGCTCGATATAGTGGGACCACTCCCAACTGCACCAGGCAACCGAAAGTTCTTCATCGCGGCTACAGACTACTTTACCAAATGGGTTGAAGCAGAGCCTTTGGCAACAATCAAGGAGAAAGACGTCAAGCGGTTTGTCTGGCAGAACGTGGTAACGCGGTTTGGCATCCCAAAAATTCTGATCTCTGATAACGGCACGCAATTTGACGGTCACCTATTCAGAGGATTTTGTGAAGATTTAAAGATTGAATTCTACAACTTTACCCCGGCTTACCCATAGTCTAATGGTCAAGCCGAAGCATCAAACAAGACCATCCTTGATGGGTTGAAGAAGAGGCATGAGAAAGCCAAGGGAAAATGGGCCGAGGAACTCCCCAATGTCTTTTGGGCATACCAAACAACCCCGCGGCGATCTACCGGGGAAACGCCTTTTGCTTTGGCATATGGCATGGAGGCGGCCATACCTTTGGAAGTTGGAATGCCCACCCTCAGAAGTGAAAGTTTTGAGCCAGAGCTGAACGCCGAAGCCATTGCCCTGGAATTGGACCTCGTGGAAGAACGTCGTGAAAAAGCTCTCATCCATGTGGCCGCCTACCAACAAGAGCTCTCAAGGAAATACAACAAAACGGTGCACCCCAGACCGTTCAAAGTAGGTGACTGGGTCTTGAGGAAGGTCATGGACAATACCCTGGTGCCAGGAGAAGGCAAACTAGGGGCAAACTGGGAAGGACCCTATAAGATAATCGGTCTGGCGGGCAAGGGGGCATACCACTTGGAGGACCTGGACGGCAGAGGAATACCCCGGCCATGGAATGCGGCTAACCTCAAACTGTACTATTTTTAGCTTTTGTTTAAAGGAATTTTTTGCCTTACACTTTAGAATATAATATTCTTTTTGTCAATATATAGAAGTGTCTCATCTTTGCCTTAGCATTCTGATTGTTGCTTATCAATTGAGATTCTCAATCAAGATGTTTTATTCCGGTTGACTTTGAGATTAAAACCGAGATCATTTACTCCGGTTCATTGAGTTGATGTTTTGCTCAACTTTTAGATTCCCAACCGAGATGTTTACTCCGGTTGAATGAGTTGATGTTTTGCTCAACTTTTAGATGCTCAACCGAGATGTTTATTTCGGTTGGATGAGTTGATGTTTTGCTTAACTTTTAAATTCCCAACCGAGATGTTTATTCCGGTTGCATGAGTTGATGTTTTGCTCAACTCTTAGACTCTCAACCGAGATGTTTACTCTAGTTGAATGAGTTGATGTTCTGCTCAACTCTGAGACTCTCAACCGAGATGTTTATTCTGGTTGAATGCATTGATGATTTGCTCAACTTTTAGTTTAAAACCGAGATGTCTTATTCCGGTTGAACGAGTTGATGATTTATTCACCTTCGTGAGACTTTAACCGCGATGTTTTACTCCGGTTACTCAAGCTGGTTACTCTTGCTGAGGTATTTTGTTCGGTTGAACCTATTTCGCTTGTAGACCGTACAAACACTTGAAGGAAATTGAGTTTTTTCATTGATGTGAAAAGTAATTACAAGAGGAGGGGCGGATAGCCCGGTTACATGTGCAAGCCAAAAAAGAAGACAAAGAAAACTAAGCTAGGGGGGAAAGGTCAGGGAATTCGTCCTTGGTTGCCTCCAGGTTGATTGTTGTTGTTTGATCTTGGGCGCCGGGCTGCTCTGGATGGTTCTCTTGTTGAGCATTACCCTCGGCTTATTTTTCTCCTTCTTCCTCGGCCTCAGCTTGCAATGCAGCGAAGATATCGTTGGGGTATAGCACAAGGTAAGTCGGTAAGAAGACACCTGGAGGAGAGGCAAATATGTCGGTCCCAAGTCCTTGGCCGAGCTATTCACAAGCAGTCTTCCAATCCACCTTGAAGTAGATATCTTGGGTAGCATGAACCTGCTTTGTGTAGCTCTCCTCGGCCTCCTTGAAGCCGGCATTATTGGTGTCCTCCAG
Organism: Camellia sinensis; assembly: GCF_004153795.1. Taxonomy (NCBI): domain Eukaryota; kingdom Viridiplantae; phylum Streptophyta; class Magnoliopsida; order Ericales; family Theaceae; genus Camellia; species Camellia sinensis. The sequence continues at coordinate 1,696,223 of NW_021024878.1, read as the reverse complement.
ATCCTTCTCTCTTGACTGTTTCAAGGCCTCCAGCTCGGCCTTTACTGCACCTCTTTCCTGCTCGGCGGCACCAAGCTGGCCGAGCAATTTGTTGTTGTTCGCATTTGCGATTTGCAGAGAAGACTTGGCCCACCCGAGCTCGGTTTGGAGGCTTGCCACCTGGCTGGCAGAATCATTGGCCTTCTGTCGGAGTCGGTGAATGCGCTCCATGACCAAGTGCTGCTTCTGGATGGCCTACAAGAAGAAAGTTGTTAGAAAGGAAATCGAACTAACACTTGAGAAATTTTGAGGGAAGTTTGAGATTCTTACCCTGGTCATGGATTTGACCGACGACTTCACCAACCGGGTGTCTGGCACATGGTCACTGCCAACCACGTCGGTCGATAGCAGGAGTGCTTTGGTGAGGTCAAAGGCGAGCAAATGCTCTTTGTCGCCCTTGACAGAAGCTGTTGCCAGGATCTCCTTTTCCCGGTGCTTGAGCTGCGGCTTCCACGCGGGCGTTGGGTCAACCGTGATGGCAGGTTGCTCGGTATTGAGCTCCGCAACTAGCTCGGTAGATGGGTCTGCACGAGGCCTTTTTCCAACGCGGTGGATGTCTTGGCTTGCTTGCTCGGCGGCGGTAGATGCCAACGCCACCACGGCCCCGCTGGATTTACCGGCAGTATGAGAGCGGGTTGGTATGCTCGGTATCTCGGCGGAGGTTGCGGTGAGTAGGTTCTTGATACGACTTCTCTTTGCCATTTCTTTTGCCTCGGTTAAACGGATGAAGGGGACGTCTGGCAGTGTGGGATCTAGAGGAGGTGATGGAGCACGGAGAAAGTCTGTGAGCTTACTCCGGCATGGAGCTGAGTACCGGTATGTTGGAGTGTAGCCGAGAAGCTCGTTACAATCTCGGTTGTGGTAACGGAGCACGGTCCTGATGGCTGCTTCGTTTGGGTAGTGGTAGTTGGCTTGCAAGGCTTGGATCGCTGCAAAGGAAATAAGAAAAGTGTCAAGTACAGAATAGTGAAGATAAGTTGACCGAGCAGTTAGCACGACTTACATGTCTCGCCGAAGCTCTTGCTAATGAACCAGCCCGGTACGTCGGCTGTTTCATAGTTACCAGACACCCAGAAGAAGTCGTCGTCGTGTAAGTCCTTATCTGGGGTTCCGGTCACTATTTTTTTTTTGCTCGGTTAAATTTTTAAGTAATAGGCGAAGCCGTCGCCCATGTGCCCAAGGGTGTATTGATGGAGTATCTCGGCTAAACCTAAGTTGGCTCCTAGCCGGTTGTTCAACTCGTGGACCCCGTTGATTATTCGGTAAGTGTTGGTTGAGACTTGAGTGGGTGCTAGCCCGGTGTGGCACAAGAATTCGGTCATCAGTGGGTTGACCGGGAAGCGGAGGCCTCCTTCAATGATGGATAGCACGGTAAAAGGGCACTGGTCTAATCTGCCCCAAGGGGTTGTCTCAATTTCGCCTAGCTCTAGGTGGACGTCGGCCGGGATATCATACTCTTCCCGAAACACGGCCAAGGTGGCCGGAGTGTCAACAAGGAAGCGGAAGCGTCCCATGTGTAGTCAGCTGGTTTAGCTCGGCTGAGGTGGTTAGGCACAGGCTGGAGTTTAATGGCTGCTCGGTCTTTGAGAGCCTCGGTAATTGGTCAGTGGTCCCTTTGGACTCTGCAGGAAAAGGATGACAAGTGTAAGTAGAAGCGCGGTCGGACAAAACGAGCTTGATTTTAGCTCGGTCATGAAGAGTACCAGACCACCTCGGTCGCAAAGGCAAACCGAGGAGCTCGGTCGCTCAAGCAGACTAGTTGTTAGCCCGGTCGAGCGGCCAAGTCCTCTGTCTACCTCGGTTTCTACTAAGGTTTTGCAAACTTGTAAATTGCTCGGTCTAATTGTTTTTTGGATCAAAAGGCGACCTGGAGCCCGGTCAGCTCCAATTCTTGGTGTATTCATGTGTTCATCACTGGGACTAAAGAACATTAAAGAGAATAGGGGCAAGAGAGGGTCTTTGGGGGGGTATATCCTAAAACCTACAGATTTAGCGCCCTAAAATGTGAAATATCAAATGAAATAGCAAAAAGGAGGCTCGAAGGACTTACTAGTAAAGGGCAGGAGCTTGTTCTTTGAACACAAATGCAAGAGAGGGCTGGAAGGAAGCTTGCAAGAGGCATATGAGCTCTGGAACAACTAGAATGCAGGAAAGTTAGTAAGATCGAAGGGAAGTGAGTTGTGGCATGTTTGTAGGGGCGAAAGAGCGCCAAAAGTTTCGAATGTGAAGGGACGTGATGGTTGGCTGCTCGAGGCCAATAGGCGAGAGACACGTGTCCCCAGAAATGGAGGTGTCAGAGTTGAAGAGACAGGAGGGCAAGACCAGACGTCGACCGGGCAAGTTTTGAAGACAGGCATGTCAACTAGCCCGGTCATCAGCTTGCAAATTGAGTACCGAGGAAGACTTAACCCGGTCCGAACAAGTAGTCCCAGTCACGCTTGCGCGGACGGAATTAAGGGGCAATTGAGAGGGAAATTTATGAGCCGGACTGGGCGTGGTAATGACTGGGCAGATTTGGGCCGTGATAGCATGGGCCTATCCAGAAAGGTTTTGCTCGGTTAAGGCAAGGGGCATAGTGGACTGAGCTACTTGGCTTCTTGGTATAGAAACCGATTTACTGGGAGTTCGGCTGGGCTGTCCACCTTCCTCTATGGTTTCCATAGTTCATGGTTAGCTCGGCAGAAAGGCCGACAGCTAATCGGACCGACTTGCCTTGAGCTCAGCTTGTTGGAATGCGGCCGAGCTTGGTTGTATAGGAGCTCGGCGAATGAATCACTTAGGTATGCCGCGTAACGCGGTCAGGAGAAACTGAGGAGGTTCCGCTATACTGCCGAGCTCTGCCATGGTGCCCTAACAGTTTGGTTAGGTGGTGATTGCTGGATTTGTGCTGACAGATGGGATAGCAACACCACGTGTCGAGAGACTAATGGGAGTAGATTTGGGGTGCAGAAGGTATATAAGCGAGTCTGCGCCCCCCATGCCTGACAGATGAACATTTGGTTAGATTTACACTAAACACTCAATCCTCTCTCTCTCTATCCCTGTGTGTGTCTAACTTGATCGTCGGAGGGATATTCCGGCCACACACCGCCAGGTAGCTCACCGCAGTTGTGCTCGCAGGTCGATCGGACAGTCAGGAACTTGGAAGAAAGGAGTACGGGCTTGCCGGAATCCGGACAAGTTTTTGGGGGATACCAATGAGCCACTGAAGGCTGATGAGTGGCTAGAGCAGATGACAAAGACGTTTGAGATGCTTGGCATCGAAGACAAATGTTTGAGAATGACTTTGGTATCCTTCCAGTTGAAGGAAGACGCGGGTTAGCGGTGGAAGTATGCGCAGGGGCGCATTGGAGGGACTTGGGAAGCCTTTGTAGATGCTTTTCAGGACAAGTACTTACCTGCTACAGTAAGGAAGAAGATGAGGGATCAATTCTCCAAATTGGTGCAACTTAATACACCAGTGGTTGAGTTTGAGGCCACCTTCACTAGTTTGTCGAGGTTTGCACTAGAGTTGGTGGCAACCGAAGAGCGCCAGTGTTTGGAGTTTGAGAAGAGGTTGAGGATCGGGTTCATGTTTAAAGTGGCCGGATCTCTGATTAGGGACTATGGACGCCTTGTGGAGGTTGCAGCTCATCTTGAGATGATCATGCATACAGAGGAGGAAAGAATGAGGGGCTCCAAGAGGTATCAAGATGGTCAGGGAGACAGTAAGAGGCAGAGGGGTTCTAATCCTCAATAGTCTCAGGGAACGCATTCGAGGTCTACCTTTCCAGTGCCGAGTTTGGGTTCTAGGAGAGGTGGTCAGGAAGACATCACTTGTTTCAAATGTGGTCAGTTGGGCCACAAGTCTCCAGCTTGCCCACAGAGGGGAGCATGGCAGTGAGCAGCTTCATCTTCGGCTTGTTCTTAGGGCCAGAGTTAGGGCAGAGGCCAGTCACTCACTTGTTATCAATGTGGGCAGACAGGGCACTTGAAGAGGTTTTGCCCACAGCTGGGTGGCACACCTGGTGCATCTGGTTCGAGGCAGACACAGAGTCACCAGCTTGCGCAGTCAGCACAGGCCTCGAGGGCTAATTAGGGAGCCTCTTCGGCTCAGTCAGTGCAGCAGTCTTATGCTCCGTGGGGTGAGCAGGTAGATTAGAGGCCAACAGGGCGCGTGTATGCTGTTATCACGCCAGATCTTGTACCTGCTCCTTCTGTAGTGAGAGGTACCTTCTTGTTTTGCAATTCAGTTGCTATTGTGTTGATTGATACCGGTGCATCCCATTCTTTTATTTCTTCTGCATTTGCATCGGTTTTGGGATTGGAGTTGGCCCAGTTCGCATCTCCTATTTGTGTAGAGTCACCTATTGGTGGTGAGGTTATTTTGAAACAGGGGTGTCGAGGTTGTGACATAGAGGTCGCTGATCGTCGACTTCCATTTGCATTTGTTTTGTTTGATATGACTAGTTTTGATGTTATCTTGGGTATGGATTAGTTATCGTCATATCGGACTGTTATAGATTGCTATCGTCAGAGGGTTACTGTATGTACCTTGAACGGTGATTGCTTTTATTTCTTGGGAGACCGGGTGGATAGAGTCTTATCATCGGTGTATGATCCACGTGGGCGGAGTGAACTCAGTTGTCTCCTTGCTAGCTTCCTGAGTAGTGAATATGATGAACTTTGGGTTGAGTTGCCAAGAGTGGTTTGTGAGTACTCGGATGTCTTTCCCGAGGATCTTACTAGTTTACCACCTCACCGAGAGATCGAGTTTTCTATTGATTTAGTGCCTGGCACGACACCGATTTCTATGGCATTGTATAGGTTTGCACCAATTGAGTTGAGCGAGTTGAGGATTTAACTCCAGGAATTACTAGATAAGGGTTTTATTCGCCTTAGTACTTGGCCTTGGGGAGCACCGGCCCTTTTTGCTAAAAAGAAAGACGGAGCCTTGAGACTTTGTATTAACTACCGAAAGTTGAACCGGGTTACGGTTAAGAACAAGTATCCAATGCCACATATAGATGACCTGTTTGATCACTTGAAAGGGTCTCGTTGCTTCTCTAAGATAGATCTGAGATTGGGTTACCATCAGTTGAGGGTAAGGGAGGAGAATATCCCGAAGACGACATTCCGTACGCGGTATGGCCACTATGAGTTCCTTGTGATGCCTTTTGGGCTAACCAATGTCCCAGCTGTGTTTATGGACTTGATGAACCGAATCTTTCGAGAGTTCTTAGATCGTTTTGTTTTCGTCTTCGTGGACGATATCTTGATTTACCCATCTTTTGAGAAGGAGCACGATGAACACTTGTGAGTGGTGCTTAGGTTGCTTAGAGCCCATAAGCTGTATGGTAAGTTTGGAAAGTGTGAGTTCTTGCTTAGGAAAGTTAAGTTCTTAGGCCATGTGGTATCCGAGGAAGGGGTGACTATAGATTCATCCAAAATAGAGGCAGTGCAAGATTGGGCACAACCTAAGAATGTTTTCGAGATCCGTAGTTTCTTGCGTTTGGCCGGGTATTACCGTCAGTTTGTGAAAGATTTTTTCAGATTAGTTTCGCCTTTGACTAGATTGATGAGAAAAAGGATCAAATTTGTGTGGAGTGAGACTTGGGAAAAGTCATTCCAAGAGCTTAAGGTTAGACTTACCATCGCTTCAGTTTTGATTATTTCGGAGAGGGGTTTGGGCTATTCGGTATATTATGATGCTTCACAGGAAGGTTTAGGCTGTGTATTGATGCAAGAGGGGAATGTAGTAGCCTATGGCTCGCGGCAGTTGAAAACCCATGAGAGGAACTACTCTACTCACGACTTAGAGTTGGCAGCGGTAATATTTGCCTTAAAGATTTGGAGGCACTACCTATGTGGTGAGAGGTTTGAGGTGTATTGTGATCATAAGAGTCTGAAGTATCTGTTTACACAGAAGGACTTGAATTTGAGGCAAAGAAGGTGGATGAAGTTTATAGAGGATTATGATTTCGAGTTGCATTACCATCAGGAGAAGGCCAATGTTGTGGCCGACGCCTTGAGTAGGAAATCTATCAGTAGTGTAGCCGGTATTATCGTCCGGGAATGAGAGATGTTGGGTACTCTTGGTGAGTTTGACTTGCATCTGGGCGAGTCTGTTGAATCTGCGGCCTTATTCTTTGTAGTTGCACAACCTACACTTGTGATCCGAGTGTTAAAAGCGCAGGGGGTGACCTTGAGGTAGAATCCCTCTAGGAGAAGATCTTCAGTGGGAAGGTAGAGAAGGGCTTGACTATGTATCCCGACCTGAGTGTGAGATACCGTGACGGCCTTTTGAGGACTCAACGGGGTAGCGATGCCATTTGGGTGGTAGTTGACCGGTTAACCAAGTCGGCGCATTTTATTCCTATGCACATAAGTGATTCGGTAGACTATCTTGCTGACTTGTATATCAGGGACATAGTGAGATTGCACGGGGCCCCTGTGACTATTGTTTTGGATAGAGATCCACGTTTTGTAGCTTGGTTGTGGCAGAGCTTGCAGAGTGCCTTGGGCCTTAAGTTGACTTTTAGTACTGCGTATCATCCTCAGACTGATAGGCAGTCTGAGCGTACCATTCAGATCCTTGAGGATATGCTTCGATGCTATGTCTTTGATTTTAAAGGGTCGTGGGAGAGACACTTATCCTTAATGTAGTTTGCTTGCAATAACAGTTTCCAATCGAGTATTGGTATGGTACCTTTTGAGGCCTTGTATAGCCGACCGTGTAGGTCTCCAGTGTGTTGGGCCGAGGTGGGTGATGCATCTTTGTTGGGTCTAGAGTTGGTTCGGAAAATGACGGAGAAAGTCACACTTATCCGTAAGAGGTTGATTACAGCCCAGAGTCGCCAGAAAAAGTATGTCGACCGTAGGAGGAGGCCTTTGTCTTTTGAGGTAGGAGACCATGTCTTTTTAAAGATATCACCTAGGCAGGATCTTATGAGATTTGGGAAGAGTGGAAAGTTGTCCCCTTGGTTTATTGGTCCTTTTGAGATCCTTGAGCGGATTGGGGAGGTTGCCTATCGTTTGGCATTGCCGTAACAACTTTTCAGAGTGCATGACGTGTTTCATATTAGTATGCTTCGGAAGTATGAGCTGGATCCATCACACGTGTTGGATTGTACTGACTTAGATGTAGACGAGGATGCCTCGTATGAGGAGAGACCGGTGAGAGTCTTGGATAGACGGGACCAAGTCTTGCAAGGCAAGACAATTCCCTTGGTCAAGGGTATTATGGAAACATCACGGGGTCAAAGAAGCGACTTGGGAGCGTGAGTTAGAAGTCCAAGAGAAATATCCGGACTTGTTTGTTAATGCATGAATATGTATTGAGATTTTAATTATGATGATGAAGAGTATGTAAACGTTGTATATGTTTAAATTTTGAGAACATTGTATAAGTTATTTACATTTTGGAAACATGAGTTTAATATAAACATTGCATATGTTTAAAAATATGGAATATCACATGTATTGTATCACCTTGAAAGCATTGTATGTGCTGTGTAAATTTCTTGAAGACTCGAACTTTAATTAAGCACTGTAAATGTTTTGAGTAATTGTAAATTTCATTTTTATTGGGACTTGTATATCGAGTCGATGAGAATGGATGGCTGGAGCATTGGTCATGGAGTTGAGTATTGATTTCTAATCATTTTGGAAGTTGGCTAAATTTCATTTTGAAACTTAATTTGTAAATTTTGGGAAAATTTTTTTTAAGAGGGGGAGGTTATAGCGATCCCGGTTTTGACACGGCTCTTGTGATGTTTCGGACTCGGGTTTAATGCTTTCATATGGTTGTCTATCTCTTTCTTCCCTTGTATATCTTTGGAATTGGTCTTTGGGTAGTTGTTATTGTGTTTGGAACAGGTTGGCTGCTTAGTTTTCAAACTTTATGATGCCCAGATATTTGGTCTCCCGCTCAAGCGGCCATTATTGCGCTCGAGTAGGTTATGTAGATTTTGGTTCTCCGCTCGAGTGGACTTTCTTGCGCTCGAGCAGGAGTTGCAAACCCTCATTACTTTGCATGTCTGCAAAAGTGCTGGAAGAGTGTTTTTCATGCTCGAGCGGCGTTTCCTACGCCCGAGCGGGTGTGCGCTCGAGTGTCTTTTCTTGCTCTGTTGTCTGCAAAAATTCTGGATATGCGTATTCTACGCTCGAGCGGGTCACTTCTTGCACTTGAGCAAAACAAAAGTTTGTGTCCGACGCTCGAGTGTCAAATTATCCGCTTGTGCGGACTGTGTGTATATCAGATCTTGAAAGTGATATTTTATATCACTTTTTCGGCTCTCTCTCTCTCTATAACTTTCCAAAGACCTAAATCAACACACTCTCTCTCTAAAACACACACTCTCTCTCTCTACATTTTCATCTAGTGTTAGTGATCTTTACACCCTTGTGCCTTCATTAAAAAGGTAGAACCCCTCAAGTTCTTCATTTTGATCCGAGTAGAAGTTGGTTTCGTTATTTTTGAAGTTCACTTGAGGTAGGGACGTTCTACACCTTAATATGGTTTTTAACCTAAGTATTTGTTGTTTTATATAAATGGTGGGATTTGGAAGGATTTGAGTAAAGTTAGGGTTTGAATTCAAAATTGAAAGAGGGGTTTCCCATATTGTTTTTACAAAATGACTAAGGGGCTTGTATATGAGGTTCTCTAGTGTTAAAATGGTGAAATTTAGCCTTTGGGTTGATATTTGAAAAATGGGAAAATTTGCCCTAATTTGAGTTAGATAATCAAATTGTATAAATAATAAAATTGATATGGGAAATGTGAAATTAGAAGGTTATGTGAATGAATGGTATAGTTGGATTTGTTAAATCACTCACTTATGGAAATTTGGTAAATTATTTGTTTAAAGGATTGTGTATCTGTCTAGAAATATTTGTTTTGGGTTATCGGAGGAGGATAACTATGATTGTTGTAGAAATTGCATGAGGATTAAGTAAATTCAAACCTATCATTTAAATTAGGTCATTGAATGTGACGGTATGATTGAAACATTGAATATGTGTGGTGGATAGTCATTGTATATGACGATATTTTGTATATGTATAATTGTTTGGGAGAAGAAAGGGGATGTGCACCATTGTTTGGGAGGAGATAGGGGATGGACTCCATTTAAACTTAAGTTGGCCGAAGTGTCCAAGGTAAAAGTCCTGAAATCTTGTATATATATATGGGTGCCGGTTCCCTCAGATGAGAATTCCATAAAATGGCAAAATAGAAGCTGTTGTCTGCAAAAATATTGGATGTGCGTATTCTACGCTCGAGTGGGTCACTTCTCGCGCTTGAGCGGAACAAAAGTTTGTATCTGACGCTCGAGCATTAAACTATTCGCTCGAGCGGACTGTGCATATATCAGGACCCGAAAGTGATATTTTATATCACTTTTTCGGCTCTCTCTCTCTCTATAACTTTCCAAAGACCTAAATCAACACACTCTCTCTCTAAAACACACACTCTCTCTCTCTACATTTTCATCTAGTGTTAGTGATCTTTACACCCTTGTGCCTTCATTAAAAAGGTAGAACCCCTCAAGTTCTTCATTTTGATCCGAGTAGAAGTTGGTTTCGTTATTTTTGAAGTTCACTTGAGGTAGGGACGTTCTACACCTTAATATGGTTTTTAACCTAAGTATTTGTTGTTTTATATAAATGGTGGGATTTGGAAGGATTTGAGTAAAGTTAGGGTTTGAATTCAAAATTGAAAGAGGGGTTTTCCATATTGTTTTTACAAAATGACTAAGGGGCTTGTATATGAGGTTCTCTAGTGTTAAAATGGTGAAATTTAGCCTTTGGGTTGATATTTGAAAAATGGGAAAATTTGCCCTAATTTGAGTTAGATAATCAAATTGTATAAATAATAAAATTGATATGGGAAATGTAAAATTGGAAGGTTATGTGAATGAATGGTGTAGTTAGATTTGTTAAATCACTCACTTATGGAAATTTGGTAAATTATTTGTTTAAAGGATTGTGTATCTGTCTAGAAATATTTGTTTTGGGCTATCGGAGGAGGATAGCTATGATTGTTGTAGAAATTGCATGAGGATTAGGTAAATTCAAACCTATCATTTAAATTAGGTCATTGAATGTGACGGTATGATTGAAACATTGAATATGTGTGGTGGATAGTCATTGTATATGACGATATTTTAATACATTGTATATGTATAATTGTTTGGAAGAAGAAAGGGGATGTGCACCATTGTTTGGGAGGAGATAGGGGATGGACTCCATTTAAACTTAAGTTGGCCGGAGTGTCCAAGGTAAAAGTCCTGAAATCTTGTATATATATATGGGTGCCGGTTCCCTCAGATGAGAATTCCATAAAATGGCAAAATAGAAGTGTTGGAGTAATGATTGTATTGAATTTGTGAACCGTTGAGTTGTATGCTCATTTTGGTTGGTTAGATAACAATGAATTTGGTTAATGGATAAACCTAAAATGAATGAATGGAAATGGATTGAGTGGTGGCTATCTATGTTGAATGGTTAAGGAAAGAATGTAAGTTGATTATGAATATGGAACATCTATTTGACACTTATATCTTAGTTAAATTTCATATACTGTGTTAGTTTTTGTCTACTGGGCTTTGACTCTTCCTACTTAGGAAAACATTTTTAGGTACTGGTGACATGCCACCTCTAAGGACATAGCTTGGGAGGATTGAAGGCTGAAGGCTCAGTTTTTGTTATATTTGTACTCAAATGTTTATTCAAGCCAAGGGCTTAACTTGTATAGAGCTTAGGACTCTTTCTTTTGTTATAACCAAGTGATGTCTTGGAAAGATGTAAGCACGTAGGGCACTTATTTTGTTATCGTTAACTTGAATTACATGCTGTAGATTCAGAATGAATATTTATGACTATATAATGCATGCAATTCCCTTTTGTAATAGAAGCTTTGATGAATGAAGTAGATCATTTTATTATGTTCATAGATCTTATGGAAAGGATTGTTGAATTATATTTTGGGGGCATGACACCTTTCAACTCCCAAATAACCATACATATACAATGTATATAAACACAGTCATATTCAATGACAACCACAAGAGATTAGTTTCAATTCACCTAATCCGCATGCAATTTCTACAACAATCATGGCTATCCTCTACCGATACCCCAATACAAATATTTCTAGACAGATATGCAATCTCAAAACAGATAAGTTATCCAAAATTTCCAAAGATGTGAAGTACTACATACACAATTCCACCATCTATTTCAATACTTGCTCAATTTCATGCTTACCCCACCAATTTCAATTATTTATATAAAATAATTATGATAGTCAATTTAGGGCAAAAATTTTCCTTTTTCAAATATCAACCCAAGCATCAAACTCAACCATTTTGACCCAACATAATTTCGTTTTCACAACCCACATTCATTTATTTCATATTTAACAACAATCCCTCTTTTCATATTATATCCAAACCCTAGGTTTGCTTGAAACACCCCCAAATCACATCATTGTTATATGAGACAAATAACTAAGCTAAATATCATATGAAGGTGTAGAAAGGAAGAAGATGAGTCAAACAAGAGAGCAACTCCAAGGACATCGAAACCCATTTCTATTTGGATCAAAATGAAGATCTTGAGACGCTCTACCTTTTTCTCAAGAGCACTAGGGTGAAGAGATCGACGGATCTAGATGAAATCTAAGAGAGAATGTGAGTTTTACAGAGAGAATGTATAGATCTAGGTTTTTGAAAAGTTTTAGAGAGAGAAAGAAATGAAAAAGTGATTCAAAACATTATCTTTACGGACTGTTATACACGCAGTTCGCTTGAGTGTAGAAAGTGACGCTCAAGCGTTAGACACAAAGTTCCGTTTGAGCGTGAGACTGGACGCTCAAGCGTCCAATGCACTCTTCCAGTATTTGCAGGTCTACCAAAAAATACTGAGAGTTGTCAAGTCTCACTCGAGCGCAAGAATGACTGCTCGAGCGGAGGAGCAAAATTTGTGAAGCCCGCTCGAGCGCATGAATGCCCGCTCAAGCGGTATAGCCAAAATTTGGGCATCACAGGTTTGGAAAAAAACAAGCAACTAACTTGTTCCAAACGCACAATTACAACCCGATAACCAAAATAGAAGGGGGGACAAGGGAAACAAGATATGAATAACCATTCTAAACCATACCAACCTGAGTCCGAAATACAACAAGTAATTGGTCAAAACCGGAATCGCTATACTCTGTGCTTCAAATCCTTAGATTATATAGATAAAAATCCTTAGATTACCCAAATAAAAATCCTAGATTCTCACACTCTTACACCCTCTTTTGTCAAAAATATGCATACAATCGAATCTTATAGGAAACCAGCTGAGTGATTTTGATGAATGTTACAACTGAGCAACATGAGTGATCGGAGTGATGTCGCAACTGAGTTATCGGAGTGAACAATGGTGAGAGTGGTCAGAGTGATCAACAGTCGGAGTGAACTCTGATGAAACCAGAGAGAGAAATGGGTACAAAGAGGAATGAGAGATTTGAAATCAAGAAGAAGAACATAGAGGGAGAGGGAGAGGGAGAGGGAGAGGGAGAACAACGATTCCGATTTTGACTCGACCCTCATTGTATTTTGGATACGGGTTTCATGGTTTCGTACTGTTGACTATACCTTGCTTCCCTTGTTTTTCCCTTAATTTTGGCTATTGGGTTGTTGTGGTTATGTTTGGGACAGGTTGGTTGCTCGATTTCCCAACTCTTGTTGCCCAAAATTTTGCTCTTTCGCTTGAGCGGCACTTTTTGCACTCGAGTAATGGTCTGTTCTCTGCAAAACTACTAGGAGTGTGTATTTTGTGCTTGAGCGTCACTTCTTGCGCTCAAGCGATGTCGCCCATTTTTCATTGTGTCTTGGCGCTCGAGTCACTTCTTGCGCTAGAGCGGAATAACTTATTGTGTCTGATGTTCGAGCGTCACTTCTTGCGCTCGTTGCGCTCGAGCGGACTGTGTGTATATCAATTCATAAAAAGGTCATTTTACATCACTTTTTCAGATCTATTTCTCTCCAAACCCTAAAGTTGAGACCCCCTTCTCTCTCTCTAAAACCTACATTCTCTCTACTTTTTCATCTAGATCTAGTGATTTCTCTATCCTTGTGCCTTTGTTAAAAAGGTAGAGCACTTCAAGAGTTACGCTTTGATCCTAATCAACCTTGATTTCGGTGTCTTTGGAGTTTCTTCACTTCTCCCTTGGTCTTCTAAATTTGAGGTAGGAACTTTCTATACTCTGCTATGATTTTTAACGTAGTTATTGGTTGTCAATGGTGGGATTTCGAGAAGTTTAGACAAACCTAGGATTTTGGTTTAAAATCGAAAGAGGGGTTTTCAAATTAAAGTGTTGAAAATGATTGTGGTTGTAGATATGAAGATGTGTGTTGTGAAAATTGTTGATTTTGACACATGGATTGAATTTTGAGAGAAAATGGAGTTTTGCCCTAAATTGTTTAAATTAATTATTTTGTATAAATAATGGAATTAGTATTGAGAATGTGAAATTGGATAGATGTTTATACAAATGGTGGAGTTAGATATGTATTAACTCTCACCTATGGAAATTTAGATAATTTATCTGTTTTGGAGATTGTATATCTGTTTAGAAATATCTGTTTTGGGCTATCGGTGGAGGATAGTTATGATTGTTGCAAAAATTGCATGAGGATTAGGTGAATTGAAACTAATTACTTATTGATTGCCACTGAACATGACTGTATTTTAATACATTGTATATGTATGATGTTTGAGAGGAGAAAGAGGATGTACTCTATGTTTGGGAGGAGAAAAGAAATGGACTTCAGTAAATTAAGTTAGTCTGTGTGTCTAGGGTGAAAGTCCTGAAAATCGTTTGTTACACATGTCGTAGATTCAGGATGAATCATTTGAATATCTGTTTAGCTTTCATTTCTTATTACTATTTGTAACACATGCCGTAGATTCAGGATGAATCATTTATGAATGTATGATGCATGTGTCACCTTTTGTATATCAACTTTAATTAATGAAAGTATCTTGTTTCAACTTTATTTCCTCTTATGAGACGGGTTTATTGTATTTATTTTGGGGCGTTACAGAGTGGGTGGCAGACGTGGGTAGGTAAGGAGGCAAAAGTTAGTGATGCATGGGGGGAGGAGTACTTGGGTGTTGGGCGAGAATCAAAGCATCATTTGAAGCATTGATGTTTATTAGAATTGATCTCAGTCTTTCAAATCAAATATATCTCTAATACATTTTATATATTTTCAAAAATCGTTCTACCATATTATATAGATATGTTGGAAATGGTTATAAAAATCTGGATAAAACCAGAATTTTTTCCTAAGTTCGGTCTATTTTTTAGGTGGGCCCCGAGTGTCGTTTTATTCGGGTCAAAGTGGTAACGCGTTCTATGCCGCGTTAGGTTTCGAATGGCACAATCCTAGTAGGACTTTTATTTCTCCATGCAGAGTCCTTTTAGGATTCATACTCCTAAGGATAATGCTTATCCTTCAACACCCCCCTCACTGCTTAAACCAAGTGAGATGGTTTGTACCATGGTCGAACTACAACATGACCGAAATAAACTTGACTATGCAGAGCCACTGAGTAGGCCGAACTACCTTAGTTCGGTTTTGCTTTTACTCCTCCTTATCTCGGTTCTCTCTTGCTCAACCCATGGCACGGTTGGACCAAACTTAACAAATTGCGACCGGTATAACTCCTAGGTCGGTCTAACTCAGAGGTACCACCAGACCGACCTATTCAGGATACACCATGACCGGACTAATTCTGAGACCGGACTTACTCCAAGTGCACGGACCGAAGTAACTCAACATCTCTTCTGGGCCGGAGTACTTTATCACTCTTGAACCGGAGTAACTTTACCTCTCTTGGGCCGGATTCAACATTAAGGCCTTTTTACACTGTCCTTTGTACTTTGGGCCCACAAAGTCCATCTCACAGCTCGGTCCAATTTTTACCAAAAATTACCCTCTCAATTGCCCCTTAATTCCATCTGCATAGCATGATTGGGATTACTAGTCCTTCAGCCGAGCTTGGAGTTCCCTAAGCCTTTCCAGCCGAGCTAAAAAAATAGTTTAGCCTCTCCAGCCGAGCTAAAAACTCTTAAGCCTTCCAGCTGAGCTACTATAACTCCGGGCTCTGTTTGTCCGGTCAAAACGTCTCTTCAATCACAGCGACTGTAACGCTTCCCTTTCCAATGACACGTGGCAGATTCTGATAGGCTGGGGGCAGCTGTCACGCCGCCCTCGTACTACGAAACTTTTGAACAGTTCCCGCCCTTTCTCTCTCTCTTTCCACAAAACAAACATTCTATCCTTTGGATTAACCACTCTACCATTACCTCTCTTCTCTTTCTACCCTGTGCTCTTGCTGTTCTTCCGTTGCTTCTGAAGACTGATTTTGCTGCCACTTTCCCATCTCCAGTTCCCTCTTCTTCAATCTGGTAAGTAAACTCATTTTGCTTCCTTTGTTTTGCTTTCGTATCTGTTCTACGTATTTTGTTTACTGTATTTTTGCAAAACATTTTCTTCCATTTCTGCTTCGCTTCTGTACTTTCATGGAAAAACAATAGCAGAACTCATGTGTGTATGAACTTCTGTAGAAAACTAGTCTTAGATCCAAAATCATGTAGCAACCGAGCCAGGATACCGTTTGTCATTTATAGGTAGATCACTTTAAACAATAACCGAACTAGAACTTGTATAAATAACAAAAGTTTAAATGAATCACAAACTCCTGATTCACTTTAGCCGAAATAAGATCACCGAACGAAGTTTGAACATATTAAACTAGGAACCTCGGTCTTCAACCGAGCTAAGCTTTTGGGGCTAAGCCAGCTTTCTAAGTTTCTGAACCAAACTCAGAAAGCTGCCCCCAGAGGCTCAGCCGAAGTAAAAACTCTTAGTTGAACCGATTTGGGCCTTTGGGGCTAATCCAGCTTTCTTAGTTCCTTAGACCAAACTCAAAAAGCTGCCCCTAGACTATGAACCGGTTTAACAGAGTTTGTTCTCAAAGCCTGCGCGCCGAGATGCTCGTCAGATTTGGCTTAATAAGAACCCTGCTCAAACCGAGCTACCATGCATTTTGCTTAACCGAGATAGTACCTGCCCACGAAGCCGAAGTAGGGCTCTTTTACCTTGCTTTTAATTTGTAGCACGGTCCAGTGATCTGTGCTTAACCCCTTTGTTTTTTACTTTGCAGACTTAGGTTGCCCAGGCACTCCTCCGTGCGCTCAACCGAGCTACTGAGCACATTCTCTCGACCGAACTTAACTTATTAGTAACTTATAAATTAAATGGGGAAGTATAGGTATCTGGTAGATACTCCGGGCGGTTTAGTCGAATTCAGGAAGGACTATAACATACCTGATGATGTCCACTTGACTTTAGCCAAAAAAGATGTCATCCCATGGGATAACGAAGGCTTCGTCCCCTTCACCCTTTTATCCATTATAGAAACCGGACTACGGTTTCCAGTCCAACCATTGATCTGTGAATTTCTTAGGCAGACTAGATTATGCCCTACCCAACTGTCCACCAATTCATACTGCATCATTATGGGAATAGCCGCACTGAACCACCGAGCCGGACTAAATCTTGGCCTGGCCGAAATCTTCCACCAATATTCCATTGGCTCAAAAGAAGATGGGTGGGTTTATTATCTTAGAATACGTCGCCCCCGAGAGAAGATAATTAAACATACACCGGACAAAGATTTAAATGACGACGATTTTTTCTGGGTCTCTGGGAACTTTGAGGATTTTCAAGCCCAAATTCCTGGCCGACCTATAAATTGGAAAAAAGGAGAGCCCGGTAATTCGACTTCGGTCTCCTTCCTAGTATTTTTTTATTTCGGTTTGTTAGTCTATCAACCGAACTAACAGTTCTTCTTTCGCAGATTCCGCCCACCTTCATTCCTTATACAGTTATCCAAACCTTGCGATTTTGCGAACCGCACTACGATATCCTGACCGTAGTTGGGCCAAATTGCTGAATTTCGAGCCGACCTACCGATACAGTGGTCGCCGAAAGGCCAGAGTAATTGACTTTCTTCTCGAAGACGCCCCAGAGCCGGACCTAAACTTGCCACAAATAAGATTAATTCCTTTAACTGCTGAAGAGGAAATGGCCAAGAAGAACAGACTAAGGGCGCTTCTGACCGAGACAAGTAGGCCCGAAGTACCGTTACCAAGCCAAACGCAGCCTGCCGTTGTGGCCCTCCCTTCTCAACAGCCGTCTTCATCGCGCCGAACCAAGCGCGCCCGAACCACCGAGTCCGAACCAAGTTTGGTAGAAGATGAGACTGCTGTTCCACCGATTCTGCCACCGAGCCCCCAGCCGCAGCCTACCGACCGAACTACCACCAGCTGGGCACCAAAACTTACTTTTAACAACCGAGATGTCCTAGATGCTGATTCGGTTGTCGCTGAAAAAGATCACCAGTTGGCCTTTAGTCTGGCCAAGAGTGTGTGTCTCCCCAAGGATATGGAACACCACCAAAAGCAGCTAAACACCGAATTAAAGTCCATTCGGTCTGCAACGAAGTCCATGATTGCTGAATTGTAGCTCTGTCCGCTTTTCTGTCTAGTTTTTTAAACTTTTACTTCGGCTCATGGGAAGTCCTTGTTTTGCTAGGCAATTCAGAAAAACTACAACACTCACAAGAATGTGCTGGAACTTAGAAAAACTACAAGGGAAGCTGTGGCAGAAGCCGAAATGAAGTCGGCCGAGGTAGAAGACATCAAGAAGCAATTGGCCGAGCTACAAGCTGAGAACAGCAGGCTGACCGGACTAGTTAGTTCGGCCGAGGCAGAAAGGCAGAAGGCTGCCATAGCTCTGAAGGACAAATACCTGCGCGAGCTGGTGAAGCTCAAAAGAAAGAAAGATGCCGAAATAAAGGAGAGCGCAAAGGAAGCCGACAAACAAGGCTTCAAGAAGGCAGAGGATGCTTATGCCAAGCAATGCAATGCTGCCAAGGAGTTGTTCTTCAAGTGTGGCTGGAGGGCGGCTGTTGAGAAGCTCGGTCATGATCAACAGACCGAGGTCTACAACCCTCCAGCCTACTTCATACCGAATTCCCTTGCGGAGTATGCGAATGCCATGCAGCAGCAGTTCCTCGAAGGCTCAGACTCTGATGAAGACTCTTCTTCTGAGGATACTCCGGTTGTTAGTGTGGACCAGACAGTTCGGTTGGAGCCCCCGGTGGAAGACCTGACTATTGATCTTCCAGGTGAAACCGTGGTTCCAGCCGAAACCACTCTTCCAACCGTGAGTGAGCTCCCTTCTGAAGCCGGTCTTCATGCTGATGCTGATGCAGCTTTTGATGCCGATATTGAAGAACTTTTCTCTTGATTATGTACTTTTTCTTTTTCTATTGCTTTTTATCTTTGTAACCAAACTATGCCCCTTCTTTGTAATGGTTTCAATGAATGAAAAATTTTGCTTGAACTCTTATTCCGGTTTTGATTTGTGTGCTTGCACTTGTAATGTCTTCTATTACTCCAACTGTTTTTTCGGTTTTAGCTGGTTAAACTATGCTTACAAGCCAACCACTCCTTAGCCGATATATTTACTTCGGCTGAGGAGTACACAGAGTTTGTTTAATCCAGCCAATCCAATTTCAGCTATACCCTTACTTCGGCTGATGAGAAACAAGAGTTGGTTTAGCCAACCACTCTTCAGCCATACCCTTACTTCGGCTGAAGAGTAACAGGAGTTGGTTTATTCCAGCCAACCACTCTTCAGCCATACCCTTACTTCGGCTGAAGAGTAACAGGAGTTGGTTTATTCTAGTCAACCACTCTTTAGCCATACCCTTACTTCGGCTGAAGAGTAACAGGAGTTGGTTTATTCCAGCCAACCACTCTTCAGCCATACCCTTACTTCGGCTGAAGAGTAACAGGAGTTGGTTTATTCCAGCCAACCACTCTTCAGCCATACTCTTACTTCGGCTGAAGAGTAACAGGAGTTGGTTTATTCCAGCCAACCACTCTTCAACCATACCCTTACTTCGGCTGAAGAGTAACAGGAGTTGGTTTATTCCAGCCAACCACTCTTCAGCCATACCCTTACTTCGGTTGAAGAGTAACAAGAGTTGGTTTATTCCAGCCAATCACTAAGTTAGTTTTTCCAGCTAACTTAGAATAATGTTTGGTTATTTCGACCAAACGTCCTGCAGCCTGGATCCTTATCCTGGGCTTAGGAAGGTGTTGGTTCAATCCAGCCAACCTCTAAGTTAGTTTTTCCAGCTAACTTAGAATAAAAAATTTTTCCAGCTAACTTAGAATAAAATGCTTGCAATGTACCTAATCGTCACTAAAGCTTAACTTTTACAAAGAACAACTCGTGCTAAAAAGAATTGCTAGTTTTATTGAAAAAAGAAAAAATTACATATGTTTGAAAAAAGAAAAGCTTCAAAGTAAAATAACTTGAGATTGACCGTGTTCCATGGCCTAGGGATTGCTTTGCCGTCCTCATCTTCTAGGTGGTATGCCCCTTTGCCTGCTAACCCAACCACCTTGTAAGGACCTTCCCAGTTTGGCCCTAACTTTTCATCTCCTGGGATCAAGGTGTTTCCCATTACTTTGCGCAGTACCCAATCGCCTATCTTGAATTGTCTTGGATGCACCTTTTTGTTGTATTTTCTGATTAACTCTCGTTGGTATGCGGCGATGTGAACCAGTGCTCTTTCTCTTCTTTCTTCTGCAAGGTCAAGTTCCAATGCTATGGCCTCTCCATTCAAGTCTGGATCAAAATTTTCGCTTCGAATTGTGGGGAGGCCAACTTCCAGTGGGATTACTGCTTCCATTCCGTAGGCTAAGGAGAATGGTGTTTCTCCTGTTGATCGTCGAGGTGTGGTGTGGTAAGCCCATAAAACATGAGGAAATTCATCCGCCCACTTGCCTTTTGCCTTTTCTAGCCTTTTCTTTAGTCCATCCAAGACGACTTTATTTGATGCTTCTGCTTGCCCATTTGCTTGAGGATAAGCCGGTGTAGAATTGTAGAATTCTATGTTGTACTCCTCACAAAAGCTTCTGAATATTCTGCCGTCGAACTGAGTACCATTGTCTGAGATTAGGGCTTTTGGTATGCCAAACCGAGTAATGATATTCTGCCAAACGAACTTCTTCACATCTTTTTCTTTGATTGATGCCAATGCTTCTGCTTCCACCCACTTTGTGAAGTAGTCTGTTGCTGCGAGAAAGAACTTCCTGTTGCCGGGTGCTGTTGGAAGTGGTCCTACTATGTCCAAGCCCCACAGTGCGAAAGGCCATGGGCTAGTTAATGGTAGGAGTTCTCTTGCTGGTTGATGTATTTGGTGCGTGAATTTTTGGCATTTCTCACACTTCTTCACATATTTCTCTGAGTCTGCCTGCATATATGGCCACCAATATCCTTGCGAAATGGCCCTGTAAGCTAGCGATCTTCCTCCTTGATGGCTTCCGCACACCCCTTCGTGTATTTCGAACAAGAATGCTTCCACTTTGCCGGGATGAACGCAGTTTAGGTAAGGCCCTGAGAATGACTTGTTGTATAATGCCAAAGATGGAGATAGCCAAAATCGCTGTGACTTCGCTCTTATTCTGTTGGCTTCTTTTTTTTTCTTCTGGTAGGATGCCGTCTTTTAGGAACAGGATGATGGGATCCATCTAAGAGGGGCCTAATTCTGCGCAACATACCTCTTCTGCTTCGGGATCTTCTATGCTTGGTCTTGGTAAGTAGTCGATGAGCAATGGATGAGGGATGGATGCGTCTGCCATTGAGGTAAAGCCTGCTAGTTCGTCTGCTCTGCTGTTTTCCTCCCTGCCAATTTGTTCTATCCTTACTACATCAAACTTCTTGATTTCTGTTCTGACCAATTCTTGGTACTTGGCCATTCTGTCATCCTCTGCTTCATAGTCGCCAGAAATTTGGTTTACCACCAACAGCGAGTCGCTGTAGACCATTAGTTCGGCGGCCTTCATGTAGTATGCTGATTTAAGTCCTGCAAGAAGCGCTTCATACTCCGCTTCATTGTTGGATGCTGGGAAGCCAAGGTTGATTGCTTGCTCTATAACCAGGCCGTCTGGAGAGATGAGGACTATGCTAAGTCCTGCACCATGCCGGTTGGATGCTCCATCCACAAAGAGCTTCCACATCTCTCCAATGAATAACTTCCAGCAAGTGGAAGGGTCAGATGATGTCGTGGGGTCAAGAGTGGTGTTTTCTTCAATGTCCATGCTTGCTGTCTGCCCCTTGCCATCTGATTGGACTGTTGGTGAGTCTTGGTTTGCTTCTTCTTTGCTGTTTTTAGTCTGATCTGCCTTGGAGTCTGACTGAGTGCTTTCCGCTAGGGGTTGCGCTATTCCGGCGTCAACTTCCACCCCTAGTTCGGTTGTGTCAGTTAGGTCGACTGGGCAGATATGATGACTTCCAGGAGTAAATTCTGCGACGAAGTCTGCCAAGGATTGGGCTTTTACTGCGGTTCTGGGTTGGAACTTGATGTCGAATTGTCCCAACTCTACTGCCTACTTCAAGATTCGCCCAGAAAAGTTCGCCCTCTCAAACAAAGCTTTTAGTGGAAAAGCTGTGAGGACAACTATGGTGTGGGCATGAAAATAGTGAGCCAATTTCCTTGAGGCCATCATTAAGGCTAATGCTAGCTTCTCTAGTGGCAAATACCTCGCTTCGGCTCCCAGCAATGTCTTGCTGACATAATAGATGGGCAGGTGTTGGATTCCTTCTGCACGAACCAACACTGCGCTAACTGTGTGCTGAGAGACTGCCAGGTATAAGAAGAGTTCTTCACCAGGTACTGGGGTGACAAGCAGTGGTGGGGAAGACAAATATTCCTTTAAGCTCTCCAGAGCTTGGTCGCATTCTTTATCCCACTCAAACTTGGCCTTTAAAGCTTGAAAGAATGGTCGCAGCCTGTCTGATGACTTGCTTATGAACCGGTTGAGCGCAGCTGCCATGCCGGTGAGATGCTGCACTTCTTTGACTGAGTTTGGTCTCTCCAACTCCTGGATTGCTTTGATCTAAGAGGGGTCTGCTTCTATACCCCGGTTGGTTACAAGGAAGCCCAAGAATTTGCCTGATCCTACTCCGAATGCGCACTTGGATGCATTGAGGTGCAACTTGTGCTTCTTCAAGACTTCAAACATTTCTCCCAAGTCCTTGAGATGGTCATTCTCATCCTTGCTTTTGACCACCATGTCGTCGATGTAAGCCTCCATTGTTCTGCCTAACAATGGTTCAAACATCTTGGTGACCATTCGTTGGAATGTCGCCCCTGCGTTCTTTAGGCCAAAGGGCATGACCTTGTAGCAATATAGTCCTCTTGGTGTTGTAAAGGATGTGACCTCCTGGTCTGGTTCATGCATGGCGATTTGGTGGTAGCCTCTGTATGCATCCAGAAAGCTTAGTCGATTGTGTCCCGCCGTTAGGTCTACCAGTTGATCTATCCTTGGTAGAGGAAAGCTGTCTTTTGGGCACGCCTTGTTGACTGTTTTGTAATCGACGCAGACACGTCATTTGCCATTCTTCTTTGGCACTACGACCGTGTTGGAGATCCATTTTGGGTAGTGCACCTCTCTAATTGCTCCTGCCTCCAGCAGGTTACCAACTTCTTCTGCCACTATTTCGGCATGGTGAAGTGCCGATCTACGAGTGCGCTGAATGACTGGTCTGGCGGATGGGTGGACATTGAGTTGGTGACAGATGAAGTTTGGGTCAATGCCTGGCATGTCGTAGGGTGTCCAGGCGAACACTTCGATGTTAGAGGTTAAGAATTCCAAGACCTCTAATCTCTCAGTGCTGGACAACGACGAACCGAGCAAAAAGAACTTATCCGGGTTCTTTTCATCTATTTTTACCTCTACCAAGTCCTCCACCGCTTTCTGATCCGCCGCTTTGCCGACATCTGCAAATAGTTCATTACTTTCTGGTTCTTCCACTGAATGAACGTATCCTTTGGCAGCGCGGCTGCCATTCACCGTGGCGAAGCATTGTTTTGACATGATCTGATCCCCATAGACTTCTTCAATTATACCAGTGTCGTTGGGGAACCTCATTACTTGGTGGTAAGATGACGCCACCGATCGCATGGCATGCAGCCATGTTCTACCCAGGATGATGTTGTAAGTGGAGGGGACTTTCAACACCCAGAACTCCACTTGTTTTGTCACGCTTCCTGCTCTGACTGCAAGAATTATCTTGCCGACGGGCCATTCTGGCATGGAGTTGAATCCAATCAGGGGAGACACGGCAGGCGCCAAGTCTTTGTCTTGCAGCTTCAGCTGTTTGAATGTTTCGTAGTACATGATCTCACATGAACTACCCTGGTCAATCAGAATCCGTTTGACGTCAAAATCCTTGACTCGGAGAGTGACGACCAGGGCATTATTGTGGGGGCAGTATATTCGATCTAAGTCTTTGTCCGAAAAGGACATGACGTTTGTTGCCTCTGTCTTCCCCTTCTTAAAGGCAGGTTGGGCACTTTGTACTTCTCTAAAGTGCTCAGCCTTTTTGATTGATCCCTTGAGCTCGCATACACGCTCAGGTTCAAAGATTCCGTGTATTACATTGATAATGCCTTGTGGTGGGGCGTCGATTGGCATTCCATTGGGGTTGTTATGATCCTGAGGGGCTGGCTGTGTCCCTCCTTCAATGTATTTGTCCAAGTGACCTGCTGCTACTAACTCTTCCAAGTGCTGTCTTAACGGCGTGCAATTCTCAGTTCGGTGCCCCTTTTCTTTATGGAAGGTGCACTGTGATCTGTCATCGTAGTCTTTCTGAGCTTCTCTTAGCTTTGCTGGCCACTTGACGAAAGGCTCATCCTTTATTTTGCTCAGAATCCGATATATCGGTTTTTTGAACACCGTTGTTATGGCAGTGCGGATTCTCAACCATCTTTTGTCTGGGTCTTCACCGTTATCTCGTTTGCCACGTCCGTTTCTATTCTGCCGACCTACTGTATTAACCTTTGCTGAGGTTTTTTTTTCTGGTACTGCGGTCGCACTAGATTTTGCTCTAGCACGTGTGCCATCCTCTTCTGTTCCCGACTGGAAGGCCTCTTTTATACTGCGCAATGGCAAGATTGGTGGGGCAGTCCCCAATCTGATTGAATGTTTCCCAGTAGCGACTGTTGTAGGATCTAAGGGTCTCTTTATCCCCCATGTCGATGGAGAGTAACTGGTCGATCTCCACCGGTGTTTTTGTGTTTGTTCGGAACCTTGTTACGAACGCTTCTGTCAATTGAGCCCAGGAGGCTATGCTTCCTTCAGGAAGTTTTTCGAACCAAGTTAGGCCTAGGTCGCCAAGGCTTGATGGGAAGAGTATGCACATTAAGGCCTCGTTTCGCCTGTATACGGCCATGACTTGGCGAAAGTGGCTCAGGTGTGAATACGGGTCCGTCTTCCCTTCATATGTAGTGAATTTCGGCTGAAGGAAGCCTGTTGGTAGGGGCGCGTTTTCGATTGCCGGAACAAACGGGTGAAGTCTGTAGTCTTGCTAAGGCTTTGTCCGTTGGTTCGTATGCTGGGCGCGGTATTGGCATTCCAACCTCGACGCTTCCATGCGTCCGAGGAGCCAACCGCTGTAAGGCAGAGACTCCGTGTGGATCTCGCGCCCTGGCATCCTCCTTGCATCGTGCTTTTTCTTCGAGCACGGTTTGTAAGTCGGATGACCTGGGCAGCTCTGTCTGTCTAGATCTGGTTTGGTGCGAATGTGAGGGCTAATATGTGCTTCCTTCAGTGTTTGATTTCTCAGATCTCGTCCTCTCAGACCTGGAGTGACGAGTTCTGGAAGATAAGGAATGAGTGTCGCCTGTCCTGAGGCTTCTGCTCTCTCCTTGTGAGGGTGTGGTATTCCTATCATGACTTTCTGAGCGGCGAGGGGGCGTCTTGTGTTTGTGCCCCTCTCCTGTCGCTACTTCTTTTTTCTTCATCTGGCGTTTCAAGGCCTCCATGTCCGCTGCCATCTTTCTTATCAATTCATCTTGTTCCTTCACGCGGTCTTCCAGAGCTTGAGGATCAATCCTCATCCTTTGCCTGTCAGGACTTTGTGAACGAGAGTGACGGGGGCTGTTAGTTCGTCTCCCCCTTCCATCCCTCTTGGAGCTATGTCGTTGGGGTTCCAAGTCCGCCATGGGAGGGACAGAGGGTAATCCTTCACGTCTTGCGCCCCCATCCGGAGTTAGTCCGTCGACGGCGGACTGCGGTAGTTCCTCAATATGTGCCATTGATCGAGAAAAGGAGAAGCTTAGTCAAGAGGTTTTTGTTCTTGTCTGTTGGTTCCCACAGACGGCGCCAATTGTACGGGAAAGAAATACACCTTCTCGTATAATCCTGTTGACTAAGTCCACGCTCCTCCGTACGACGTCGCTTTATCACCTGAAAACACAAACGTGAGCTAGCCGGCGGGTGTGTGCCGAAAACCTTTCCGATGCCTAAGTAAGTAAGCTTGACAAATAGACAAAAAGCTCTGTGTATTCAGAAAGCAAAGTTGTGTGTTGTGTTCAGTTACCTCCTCCAAGGTGATGTTTGTGAGCTTTTATAGGTTTCGAGTGGCACAATCCTAGTAGGACTCACACTCCTCCATGCAGAGTCCTCCTAGGATTCATACTCCTGAAAGATAATACTTATCCTTCAACACCTCCCTCCCTGCTTAAACCAAGTGAGATGGTTTGTACCGTGGTCGAACTACAACATGACCAAAATAAACTTGACTATGCAGAGCCACTGAGTAGGCCGAACTACCTTAGTTCGGTTCCGCTTTTACTCCTCCTTATCTCGGTTCTCTCCTGCTCAACCCATGGCATGGTTGGACCAAACTTAACAAATTCCGACCAGTATAACTCCTAGGTCGGTCTAACTCAGAGGTACCACCAGACCGACCTATTCAGGATACACCATGACCGGACTAATTCTGAGACCGGACTTACTCCGAGTGCACGGACCGAAGTAACTCAACATCTCTTCTGGGCCGGAGTACTTTATCACTCTTGAACCGGAGTAACTTTACCTCTCTTGGGCTGGATTCAACATTAAGGCCTTTTTACACTGTCCTTTGTACTTTGGGCCCACAAAGTCCATCTCACAGCTCGGCCCAATTTTTACCAAAAATTACCCTCTCAGTAGGTAAGGAGGCAAAAGTTAGTGCTGCTTGGGGAGAGGAGTACTTGGGTGTTGGGTGAGAATCAAAGCATCATTTGAAGCATTGATGTTTATTAGAATTGATCTCAGCCTTTCAAATCAAATATATCTTTAATACATTTTATATATTTTCAATAATCGTTCTGCCATATTATATAGATATAGGGACCACTATAATTTTGGGAGTGCCACTACAAAAAAAATTGACTTTTTGCGATGGTAAAATACCGTCGCTAATACTCCTAATGCCGTCACTAATATTTTTTGCGACGGCAAAACAACTTTTTGCGACGGCAAGAGGGGGGTCACAACTGCAGGGGTTGCAAAAGAGTTTTTGCGACGGTAAGTGCCGTCGCTAATGTTTTGCGACGGCATTTTTTGCCTTTTTGCGACGGCACCGTGCAGTCGCTAATAACGTTTGAAATTTTTTGACTTTTTTGCGACGGCCCTATTTTACCGTCGCTAAAAATGTTATTTGAGACGGCAAAAAATATCGTCGCCAATAGTCTTTTTTTTAAAAAAAACACTACTTTTTTGCGACGGTGTGGTGCCGTCGCAGAAAATATAAAAAATATGAAATTTTTTATTTTTTGCGACAGTGTAATGCCGTCGCAAAAAATATTAAAAAATAATAAAATTTCTATTTTAAATAATAAAATTTTTATTTTTTGCGGCAGTATAATGTCGTCGCAAAAAGTAAAACTTGTAACAAAATTAATAAAAATATTAAAATTTTCTATTTTTTCCGACAGTGACGCCGTCTCTCTCTAAAAGCTGATTATTTACATTCTATTCACAAAAACATCATAACAGAAAATAAAAATAAAAATTTAAATTGATCAAACCATCAAATTCAATATTTTACAAAGAACAATTAAACTGTACATGTTCATAAAAGCATATTTAAATTATAAAATTCACCCAAATCCTAAAAAAAAAATAATAATAAAATAAAATCTAAAATTCACCAATCAACACATTGGATATTTAAATACTCTTACAAAAATTAAAAAATTTCCAACAAGATCTCAATTTTGAGCCTATTTCAAAAATCAAGCTCCAACATTCTTACTTCTAGAATCAGATCTTCCCCTCCGGCAAAATTTATCCTTTTGACCTACAAATAAATAGATAACAGTTGCAAATTATAATCTTTTGGAGAAACCAACTATTTAAACACCAGTAACGAAGACAATGAAGACTGTGGAAAGAACACTTACGTTGTCATCGAGAACAACTGCATATCTCTCAATTGGAGAAACCAAACGCTTCCCTGCTCACAAAAAAATAATATAATAATAATAATAATAATAATAATAATAATAATAATAATAATAATAATAATAATGGAATTCAATGTAGTCCAAAATAGTGTAATAAACTCTTATTGTAATATACCTGGGAATTTTTTCATGTCTGGTGGAGTGGGAAGGGTTGGATTTAAGGGGTTCCTACCTGTCTTGGATTGTAGAATACACAAATTTATTTTGTAGGAACTCACATGCAGAGGGTCCATCATAAAGAATTGTGAGAAGAATACTAATATGTGATTACAATTAACTCTATATATGGTAGTTAATCAGGTGTAACGAAAAAATTTTTACGAAAAAATAAAAAAAACAGGGTGTCCACTAAAAATTAAATTTTTTTTTTATTTTCTGTATTTTTTGTGCAATAATTTATGATCTATGGTTGTTAGGAAAGATGAGAGGGAGACGATATAAATGCTTTAGAGCTCTAATATTGGAGTTCTAATAGCTCTAATGGAAAGAAATGCCTATGAATACAGAAATCATTCCTAATATGAACATTGTTGTCCTTAGAGCACCAAATACCTGCTTAAGCAACAGTCAATAGTCTGCCAATGTGTGTGAATTCAAGAGAAGCAAGACTGGACATATGCCAACAGACTATGCCAACAGACTAAACTAAAGCGGGTTAATATTGAGTAAACATCAAAGGTGCAACACTTTTTTCTACAGGATACATCATGCATGATTCCCACCACATGGACATCTCTAACCGTCAAGTCCACATGGAGCAACTAAGCAAGATATTTGACCTCAATTTGCCCCAAAGCAAATTGCTCTCGCTTGATCCCAATTATTTGAATAAATCAGCTGTCCCAGTTTTACATAACCAGGAAAGAATACCGACCCATTATGTCAAGAAGTACAACTTGATTTCATCTGGTCTGGTTCAGTCTCAAACCAAAGTTGAGCTCACTATAGTTGTTTCTGTTCCTTTTATTATCATCTTATTTTGTTAATTACGATAAGAAAAAATTTGAAATTATAATTAATAAGTGCTTCATTGAATTAATTATCCAGCATTACCCTTGTCATTAGGACCAAGTTTTGCTCATTTTCATATGACAACTCAAAAATCAGCTATCCCCAACTATGATGGCATATGAGGAAAGGCGTGTGTGTGCACGAGTACCATCCACCATGTATGGAAATGTTGTTTCCATGCTTTGAACCCAGCAAGATCTACGAAACTTTTACCCATATATGAAAATATTGTTTCCGCGCTTTGAAACCATATAAAAAACATAAATTAAAATAAAGGGATTTGCGTTATATTTCTTACTAGCAACTTATTGACCATAGATTGATGCTTGGTTAAACTTGATCTCAGATTAAGCTACTGTTATGGAGGTGTAATTCATTTATGAATTGAGTTAGATTTTGTTTAGGTATTTATCAACCTTATTAGTCTAGGGGTCAAACATCCACCTTGGAATGTTACGACATTGCTCAAAATTTAAATGTGTAGTATAGATTTAAGCCTTAGTATTATATTATTAAATAGGCTACACCCAGGATTAATCTAATTCAAATTTTGCATATTTTTCTACACATTTTTTGTAAGTTTGTAGTATTATTGTCTCGTGAATGCCAATAAGAAAGGTAATCTACCCGGATTGGATGTCTAGTTTGAGCACCTCATGCTCGCCACGTCAATATTTTTTAAAAGGTAATAGTTCAAATTTTATCTACCTATTTCCAAACCCAATTTTAGATCCAACAAAAAATTTTCAACCCATATTTGATGGGTTAATAAGTCAACAAAACCTAAAACTTTGATTTACAAAAAAATATAACGTAGGTGGCATAATGTGTTGGGCTGAACTGTTATACCCGGAATGTGGACTAGAGAGAAATAAATTATATGACAATTTGAAGTTAAAAAAATAGTAGTAACAAATCAATGAATTAATAGAGAGACTCACAGAATCTGGTGAGAATTCCAGAGGATAGAATAGGAGTGAAAGTCCTCAGTGGGATCAAACCAAAGCTGGTGCCTCATCTCTCGGTTTCCAGTTCCATTCTTGTAAACGTTGGTCTGAATGAGGTACGGCTGCCCTGTTCTATTCCCCAAAAACTCAATATCCAACTCATCTCTCGTTGGGCCCGCCCCGTTCTCTGAGCACATCTGCGTAAATTTACATTTTTACCCTTCATGTTATTTCCCAAAAACAAATAAAAACAAAATCTGCTAAGGGCAAATTTGGTAATAATCTGTACAATCATCAATCATACATAATAAGCTGTCACAACACCAGTAGAGTCACCTCCCACCAACTTGAGCTTCATGCTGAACCACCCAAATCTGTATCTTTGCTTTGTTTGAAACCCACAACCTATTCAAATATTTCCATATTCAATCTCATGTTTTCATAAACAAATTCTTCAATGCATAAAGTAAAACATTACATATACATGGCACGGGATTTTCTGTCTCTAAATCACTTAGTTTCTCTATCCCAATGCAAATCATGTGTCGAGATTCACGTATGATCGTGCAATGGGACAAAATGTCATACTCGATTGCAGGTTTTTCCTGGACATTACTTTCATACCCACCTTACATGCAATGTGCTCACTCGGCAGCATCAACAATGTAGTAGGACCTTGCTTCATACTCTTCCCACACGCAATGTGCTCACTCTACAGCATTTGCTGCGTGTAGGCCAAGAACACACACCATACCCATTCTTGGATACTCCAGCTCTGATATTTCATGATCAATGGCTGAAAGAGCCACATGTACAAATCTTTATTTTAACTTTTTTAAACTCAAAAACGGGTAAGAGAGGTTTCTAAGCTCATAATGATGTGGCATTCATAAACTATTGATTTTGGGTTTCGATGTTGTGTTACAACCTTATGCCTTGACATGAAGAACTCTATTTCCTACCAGAAATGGAGTGGATCATCTTCATCTCAACTGTTTTTCTTTACCCATTTAAGCAAGCTGTCTTCTTGACAGAATCTATTACTGATTGTTGTTGCATTTATTTTCTTGCTAGAGTGCTTCTATTTCAAAAAGTTCTTGGCTAGTTTGATTTATCTTGAGCAATTACATTTCTCAGGTCCATTTCTCCAAAGAGCAGTTTGAAAGTAGTCTAATGATTGTACTTCTCACCTGGAGCATTTCCGGCCCCAAAAATCTGGATTATTTTAGCTCCATAGAAGCAGCATCCCGACAAGGAAGCCGATTCACTTCAGGAAGCTTGGCTCAGTGCAATTCCATATACTGGGGACCAAAGGAGTTGCATCTTTACTTCAGCGTTGGCATCTGAAGTCCTGAGGCTTTCCAGATCCATGGAAACAACTATGGTACAATGCATGAGTTCAAGTCCCAGCAATGTATTATATCTCAAAATAGTTCCAAAATAAAACTTTTAAGATCAGATCTGTTTAGTGCTATTCTTGTTGCTATGTTTAGTTGAATGTAGTTGTTGACTAGATGACATGTAAACTGTTACTCCTCCTTTGAGGACTCCTCTCATGTTTGTCATTGGTTCAGTAAGGTATATCATTTATCTCTAGGTATAAGGACATAGGGCTGTCTTCAGAATTCAAATTGTCATAGCACATCTACTTTTCAATTTAGCAATAACAAATATAATAGTGTGTTATTTGCTCAGTTAGATTATTTATGTAAGGGGTATATGAAATTTTACTAGGTTATGTTTGGATGACAAGAATCGTGAATTCTATTACTACAAATCCCATTACTGGTAATAAAATTTGTGTCAGTTCAATTTAAGTGATTGATTTGGTTAGGAATTTACAAAAAATGACATATAATTTTATATATTTAGATATGAGTCAATTTACTAGTTTTATTCTTAAATATTAATGTGATTTTTTTGTTGGAGATGTGAGCAAAGGATTCTCCCAACCGAGGATTCAACGCAACCAGCCATCTCGTTCATGTAAACATTTACCCGAAATCTAACTGATCAAATTTCATCGTGGAACATACCATTTTTCTTGAAAAATAAACACAAATTTTTTGTTGCTCAAATTGGGGATTACATTCTTGTCCTCAGATGTCACAATGTAATGAATGAGATTTAAAATAAAATTCTCATTCCGCCACTTCATTCCTGCCATCCAAACGACCTATAACCACATAACCCATTAAACACAGAACAGCAAATCTGGTGGTTTGTGACAAGTACTAGATAAAAAGTTAAGATAAAGAAACCAATGAAAGCAGAATTAACATTTTCATAACCATATACTTAACCAGGCGAGAAGATAAATAAAGTAAGAATGACGTGAATCTAAGAATCAGAAGTTAAGATAAAGAAACCAATGAAAAGCAGAATTAAATTTTCATAACCATATAACTTAACCAGGCAGAATACAATATGCACATAAAGGCCATACTACAACTAGTGTAAGACTTATACACTAAAAGGTCAATTTTCAGTTATTGTGCTTTCATAATCAATAAAATTGACCCGAAATTTGCAACATAAGATGTAAAATGCACAATACAAAGGATGTAGCATTCAATATCATCTAAGAACCTTATCTGCCCAATTTGAATTGTCCATTTGACTCTACCCAACAAGTTTGTTGTATTCTGAGTGTATAAAACCAAATTAAATTGGGTACTTAAAGTGCCTATAAATAACAATACCCGAAGATAAATTTTTTAAGGATTTCCTAGTTGAAGTGGGGATTGGAAAAATTGGACATCATAATGGTAGAGAGGTTTGGCCAAAAACTAGGTTGAACATTCTACATGGTCAAGGAACAGAGACTGTGCCCAAAAATGGAGAGAGACAGTCAGGCTGGCCATATTTAGAAGAAATAGGCCATTCAGACAAAATTTCCACATAGTTCAAAATCACAACCCCAAAATAATACATCCTTGATGGCCCCTGCAAAAGATTTAGAACTCCATAGGCATGTATCTATATGATGTGTTCTTTGCATGTGTCTGGCCCAGCAAAAGAATTGATCCCCTACATAAACATACCAGTCCTACATAGATAGAAGGTAAGTAAAAAACAAGACTAGTTGGCTTACAACAGTCTCCCCCATAATGTAATCTTGAGTGTGAATTTTTAAGTGGGCCAATAAAAACATTCACTCTAAATTTGGCTTTTAATTTTTTTATCTGGGCTACTATAAATTTTAGTGTTACAAATCATTTAGGTAAAAAATCAACTTGATTGAATATTGGTAGACAAATAGATGACTTATAATTTAAAATCACATTTGCCTTTAATTTTTATTAAAGAAAAATAAAATTCGATCTTGTGATTATTGATATACAATCCACTTGAATTCTCTATTCAACGAAACGATATGAACAATTCATGAGATCATAAAAATGTGTGTGGTGTGAACCTCAATGAAGTGGATAGCACCCCCTAATGTGCCTCAAAGGCATAACAAAACCCCAACTCCCAAAATATGACACATAATATGATTATTATAACATTATTGATTCAATATATCTCAATAAATTTACACATTATCAAAATTATAGAATAATAAATTTTAAATAGTATGTTATTAATCTTATTTGAGCAATTCAAAACTTATTACAAACCCTATTTTAAAGCACAAACTTTTTAGATGTAGTGCCCACAGTTTCAGACCAATCAGATTCTGTGCTTTGATTACACTCTCCCAAAGTGTGTGAACAAATTCATTTTCATGCATTTAAAGTACCAAACCATGTTCTTACTTCCCAACTACAAAGGACACCTAGGCAGGCAAAGAAACCCAACCCACCAACACAGGACTGCCCAAATACACGTTAATCATTCACATTGTTTAATAAAACACGAATGAAAATCGACATTGTTTATTTCAAAAAGATCTAAACACATCGTAATACATGCAATTCAACAATCTCAGCCGCCAAAATCGAGATCATATTGAAGAAGAAGAAGAGAAAGAAAAAAAAAAGCCCTAATTTATAGACATGAAATTGACAAATTCAGCAGATAGTACGCAGGGAAAAATCACAGAATGGCTAAATACAGGGATTAAACCACTAACCTGAATGGAAATACCAGAGATTTTCCCGAGAAAAAAAAGATTGAGAGAGAGAGTTTACCTGTGAGTAGATCGGCGGTGCGATGATCGGTGCGAATCGATGAGATGAACAACGAGAGAGTGACAGAGTGATCGGTGCAGAGATGAACGAGATCGGTGCAGAGATAAACGAGAGGGTGAGAGAGAGAGAGAGGTGACTGAGAGAGTGATGTGAGGGAGACGATTAGATTTAGGGTTTTTTTTTGTTCTAAACAGGTTGGGGATTTTGGGGGCGCGGGAATGGAAAAAATGGTAAAGATCTTAGCCGTTGGGCCGAGCCAACAGATCGAGCCGCTAATCCTTCAGTGACAAGCCCACTCGACAGAAAAAAAACACAAAATATAGTGAGTGTAAGAATATATTAATTTTGATAGTGCAACTTGTTTTGAAATTATGTTGAATGTGGAAAACATAAAACAACATTTCATTGTATAAAAAATTAAGTCACAAAAATAAAAAATTATTGGATGGTTCTAGTCCTAGACCAAATAATCAGCTTTGATTTGATCACAAAGTTCATTCATGATAGGTTGTGAGGGCAAAGTGAAATCTATAGGATCTTACCATGTTGGAACCACTCAATATGGTGAAAATATAGGAGTTTGGGACCTTATTTTTTTTATATGGCCTACTATAATTGATCAAAATCAAGTAAAATTGATATGATAGCCACAAACTTTTAAATAATCTTTTCAAAAAATTATCCACATAGATGGGGTGTGGGTCTCACAAAAATCCCACAACTACGTGTAAGCTTAACTCATGAAATTGGTGGACCACATATATGAATATGATTATAAAAATAAAATGCTATATAGCGTGAATTTTCCTTTCAAAATTTATTGCAAAAATGACGTTTGTGGTGTTGATTTGAAGTTGGTAGAAGTCAAGGCACACTACAAGAAAACTGGGTATATGAGACGGAACTATTTGTGACGGCACACTTGCCGTCTCAAAAAGTCACTTTTTGTGACGGCAGAAAATGCCGTTTCAAAAAAGCAGAGTATTTGCGACGGCACCATTTGCCGTCTCAAAAAAGCAGAGCATTTGCAACGGCACTATTTGCTGTCTCAAAAAATGAGAGTATTTGCGACGGCAGAAAATACCATTACAAATACTCCCATTTTTTGAGACGGCAAATAGTGCCGTCGCAAATGCTCTGCTTTTTTGAGACGGCAAATGGTGCCGTCGCAAATACTCTGCTTTTTTGAGACGGCATTTTCTGTCGTCATAAAAAGTGACTTTTTGAGACGGCAAGTGTGCCGTCACAAATAGTTCCGTCTCATATACCCAGTTTTCTTGTAGTGTGCCTTGACTTCTACCAACTTCAAATCAACACCACAAACGTCATTTTTGCAATAAATTTTGAAAGGAAAATTCACGCTATATAGCATTTTATTTTTATAATCATATTCATATATGTGGTCCACCAATTTCATGAGTTAAGCTTACAGGTAGTTGTGGGATTTTTGTGAGACCCACACCCCATCTATGTGGATAATTTTTTGAAAAAAATTATTTAAAAGTTTGTGACTATCATATCAATTTTCCTTGATTTTGATCAATTATAGTAGGCCATATAAAAAAAAAAGGTCCCAACTCCTATATTTTCACCATATTGAGTGGTTCCAACGTGGTAAGATCCTATAGATTTCACTTTGCCCTCACAACCTATCATGAATGAACTTTGTGATCAAATCAAAGCTGATTATTTGGTCTAGGACTAGAACCATCCAATAATTTTTTATTTTTGTGACTTAATTTTTTATACAATGAAATGTTGTTTTATGTTTTCCACATTCAACATAATTTCAAAACAAGTTGCACTATCAAAATTAATATATTCTTACACTCACTATATTTTGTGTTTTTTTTCTGTCGAGTGGGCTTGTCACTGAAGGATTAGCGGCTCGATCTGTTGGCTCGGCCCAACGGCTAAGATCTTTATCTGCTTCTAGACTTTTTTGTGTTCCGAATATCATTTAATTGTATGCTTTTTTTATTATTTTTTATTTTTTAGTTTAATTTTATTTCTCAACACAGAAAGAGGAGGAAAAGACTTACCGTGACCCAAATGAAGAATGCAAGCTCGAATGCATTCTCAAATCATCAGCAAAAAATGTAGGCATTT
This sequence comes from Camellia sinensis, assembly GCF_004153795.1. Classification (NCBI taxonomy): domain Eukaryota; kingdom Viridiplantae; phylum Streptophyta; class Magnoliopsida; order Ericales; family Theaceae; genus Camellia; species Camellia sinensis. The sequence continues at coordinate 1,660,564 of NW_021024878.1, read as the reverse complement.
GTTAGTACTCTAATAATCCAAAACAGCTTAAGAATAGTTTGTCTTTTTAGTTAAATTCTTTTTTTAGTTCTTGTTTTTTACTTCAGTGTAGAGAAATGAAAGTGAATAAAATAGAAATGAGTAAATTACAAGAACACTCCCTGAGGCTTACATAAAATACGGATTGCATCTTGTGGTATGGAGAATTACAAATACCCCCTTATAAGAATTTTTTTATTTAACAGAATCAATTAAAAAAATAAAAGATTGCATCTTGTGGTATGGAGAATTACAAACACCCCCCTTGTAAGAATTTTTTTATTTAACAGAATCAATTGAAAAAATAAAATTTTTAACTGCTCTCCTATATAATAATAAAATTACCTGAATTATTAATTGAAATATATTTATGAGATCATTAAAATTGTTAATTGATTTAATGATTTATTGATAAAACGGACCATTTATTATGAAATAAGAAATTTTAAGGGACGGGATGCAATTTTTAGAACCATAAGAGGGTATTTGAATTTTAAGCAACCTTCAAAAAATATATTTATAATTTACCTAATAAAAAATTATCTATTTATTATTTATTTTATTTTATTTTATAAATTTAAAATCCAAACACATTGCATTAACACAAAGAAGGAATTAAAATAGGTAGGTAGGTAGGTACCAGAAAGAGAGTCAAATGGAGAAGAGTGAGAACAAATCTAGGCCGTCCAAACCAGAAAAGATCATCACGGGGTTGAACAAGAGGGGCTCCTATGATTACATTGTCCTGATTGTTGAGTTGTAGAGCCATTCTTGCTACTATCACTTCTAGTTTTGTTCCAAGCACTAGCACTATCTACATATTCATATATGTACATGCAGTACTAGGCACACTTTAATCATCATTGATCCATGGAGAGGTGACCAAGGAAACTTCATACAAGTTTGAATTTATATTTTTTACCGGGAGATATATATACTTACCATTAGTGGGCACAGCAGGAAATTCAGCTTTTAGCGGCGTTTAAAAAACGTCGCTATAAGTGTCAAAAACGCCGTTAATTCTTTTTGTGGCGCTTAGCATCAAACGTCGAAGCTGCGGCCGTCGCTATAACATTGGGGCGCTTTAAAAACGTCATTAAATGGTTATAGGCGGCGTTTTAAAAAACGCCGCTAAATGTGATACATAACGTTAAACTGACGTCATGACTGTTTTTAGCGACGTTTTAAAAACGTCGTCATTGCTTTTTTTTGGATTTTAAAAATATAACCCTTGACTGTATAGTGGCATTTTAAAAAACGCCATTATATCTTTATTTTTTTAATTTATTTTTTTTAAATTGTGCTAATTCTATGTGGTTGAACCAAAAAATACCTGTAATAAAATTGAAAAATAGTACTAATATGAGTCAATAATTCCCGTTCCCATTCAAATGAACATTTGTCAAAAGATAAACCAATTATATGAAAAGCTGCCAACTAGCAAATACAACATTAATTCACTTTCCCATTCAATTTAATATACAATTACCATTAACTACAAAATAACATATCCACAAATTATGTTTTAACATTCGCCAAAAAATAACAGGAAAAACATTAAGACAAACCCCATGAGTTTTGATTTAATTTAATGTCTTGTCCTTGATACTCAATTCACTTAACCCAGTTGATATAGCATAGAATCTGTAATCTTCACTGGTCTGGATTCCTGCATCAAAATATGGAAGCAAAATTAGGTAAAGTGCATAAATCAATAATGGTAGAAGTGTTACAGCTATAAAACATAAGATGTACATTACAACTCACCATCTATTGAAGAAGGTTTTGTACCTGGAAGAACAATTTAAATAAATTAGTCATTTCTGAGGCTTTGAAATTGCAGAAAAAGCCAGAAAAAAAATATTTTAACATGCTTCTATCAGATAGTAATAAGTTTATAATAATTGTGACTTCACAAATCAGAATCTGTAATCGTCTTCAAAACAAGTTGCACTATCAAAATTAATATATTCTTACACTCGCTATATTTTGTGTTTTTTTCTGTCGAGTGGGCTTGTCACTGAAGGATTAGCGGCTCGATCTGTTGGCTCGGCCCAACGGCTAAGATCTTTATCTGCTTCTAGACTTTTTTGTGTTCCGAATATCATTTAATTGTATGCTTTTTTTATTATTTTTTATTTTTTAGTTTAATTTTATTTCTCAACACAGAAAGAGGAGGAAAAGACTTACCGTGACCCAAATGAAGAATGCAAGCTCGAAAGCATTCTCAAATCATCAGCAAAAAATGTAGGCATTTGTTAGCACTCTAATAATCCAAAACAGCTTAAGAGTAGTTTGTCTTTTTAGTTAAATTCTTTTTTTAGTTCTTGTTTTTTTCTTCAGTGTAGAGAAATGAAAGTGAATAAAATAGAAATGAGTAAATTACAAGAACACTCCCTGAGGCTTACATAAAATACGGATTGCATCTTGTGGTATGGAGAATTACAAATACCCCCTTGTAAGAATTTTTTTATTTAACAGAATCAATTGAAAAAATAAAATTTTTAACTGCTCTCCTATATAATAATAAAATTACCTGAATTATTAATTGAAATATATTTATGAGATCATTAAAATTGTTAATTGATTTAATGATTTATTGATAAAACGGACCATTTATTATGAAATAAGAAATTTTAAGGGACGGGATGCAATTTTTAGAACCATAAGAGGGTATTTGAATTTTAAGCAACCTTCAAAAAATATATTTATAATTTACCTAATAAAAAATTATCTATTTATTATTTATTTTATTTTATTTTATAAATTTAAAATCCAAACACATTGCATTAACACAAAGAAGGAATTAAAATAGGTAGGTAGGTAGGTACCAGAAAGAGAGTCAAATGGAGAAGAGTGAGAACAAATCTAGGCCGTCCAAACCAGAAAAGATCATCACGGGGTTGAACAAGAGGGGCTCCTATGATTACATTGTCCTGATTGTTGAGTTGTAGAGCCATTCTTGCTACTATCACTTCTAGTTTTGTTCCAAGCACTAGCACTATCTACATATTTATATATGTACATGCAATACTAGGCCCACTTTAATCATCATTGATCCATGGAGAGGTGACCAAGGAAACTTCATACAAGTTTGAATTTATATTTTTTACCGGAAGATATATATACTTACCATTAGTGGGATAAATGATATAAAGAGATACACATGTCAATTTAGTTCAATTTAAAAACAATTTTTAAGATCAAAGATTCTCATTTTAAAATAGAAAATAATAATAATAATAATAATAATAATAATAATAATAATAATAATAATAATAATAATAATAATAATGGGTAAATTATATTGATTTCTTTAATGTTTGAATTAAATACAACAAATTTCTTAAGTTTAACAAAATTAGTTTGACATCCCCTATGCATTAGGTATGTCAATTTGAACCCGGCCCGACGGGGATCCTTCCCCCCGACCCCGATTTGAGCGATTTTTTTTCGAAAAATATCCCCAACGGGATGGGGATGGTATTTAAAAATCAATCCCCGATTAGTTTCGGGCCGGGAACGGGGATAAGTGTCCCAGCCCGTACCCGGCCCGTCCCCGTCCCCGCCCCCGTCCCCGTTATCCCCGAACTGCCCGTCCCTGTTTATCCCCGAAGTGAAATTACCATTTTATCCCTCTATATATATATATATATAAAAACCAAACCCTCCTCTCACACTCATTGATGCGTCTCTCATCTCCCTTTCTTTTACTCTCTCTCTCACTCTCTCTCACTCATTCACTCTCACTCAAAACCAAACCCTCCTCTCACACTCACTGATGTGCCTCTCATCTCCCTTCCTCCCTCTTACTGTCTCTCTCCCTCTCCCTCACTCAGATTTCACCAAACCTACCTCCGACGACGCCAACTCCAACTATGACGACGACGACGAGTGCCACCTCCGACGACGATGAGCAGAGAGATGTGAGGACGACGAGCAGATCTCTCTCTCTCCCGTGCTGTTACCCCATATTATATATATATATATAATATATGTGTGTTTAGTTTAGAGTTTTAGATTCTCAACTCTCCCTCTCTCTCTCGTTCATTTTTCTCCCCTCCATTTACTCTGCTTTCAGCTCTAATTTTTTTTTGTTTGTTAGGGTTTTCTTAGATCTGTGTGTGTAATGAACAGACATACTAAATTGTTGATGATTGTTGAGTTATTTTAATTTTTTTTTGTTAAATTGTTGATGATTGAGGCTTTTGGAGGGATTTTTCAGATTTGAGTTTTCAGAGTTAAGTTGTTATGGTTGATGATTGTCGGGGATTTTTCGGGTCGGGGAAACCTGATCCCTGTTGGGGGCGGGGGGGCGATGGGTTCCCCGCCGGGGATCAGGGGCGGGGACGGGGATATTTTGCCCTTTGAGGATCGGGGATGGGGGACGAGGAGGGCGATCCTCGGCCCTGACCCGGCCCGTTGCCATTCCTACTATGCATTGACACTGTTAACTAAACAAGCAAAAATACCAATTTACACTTGGTTATTTTGTATTTTAATTCGCAAACTTAGCATTAACTAAGGAAAAATACACATTTTAGTACAAAAATAGTGAAAAATCATCGCATTCCATTTATCTTCTCACCAATTAACTAATAGAAATTGAGATCAGTGTGAAGCAAATGACCCAAACCTATGGGATTTGATGTATTTAATCCAAATCTTAACCAAAGCAAATGTAATTTACTCAAAAAAAAAAAAAAAAAAAAAAAAAATAAAAAAAAAAAAAATACATAAAGGAATAATAGAAGGAAACCATATACTCACCTTCAACAAGCACAAGCATGAAGATTACAACTATTAAGCACAAAAGAGGGCTGCCAAGACAAAGACACCACATTATCAAAGTTAGTTATGTACCACACTACCAACAGCTTTAAAAGAAAATCCTGCCAGATTATAAATAAAATAATAAATGGAACTGAGAATATTACACTGTGAACTGTATCCTGTTTTCGTCACTGCTCCGTATTATGTATTATGTTGGAAAATGGCTTTGAAAAACTTTGAAAGCTTTAAAAAATCCTTAATTTTTGCTAATTTTGAGCATTAATTAAGGTGAGACCCAAGCGTTATTTTTAACGTTTTTTATTGGGTTCATGTTTAATGCTATGTAGTGAATAAAACTGTGTATTTGGTTGCTCAAAACCATTTCCGGATGCATGAGAATTCAACGCGCATTTTTGGGTTCGTGGCAATGGCTTTAAATAGGTTTCCTATACATTTGTGAAATATGCTTGTCCCACATTGGAAAGGCTTGAGATTTTGAATGGGTTTATATACTCTAACTTGGGATACTTGGGATGAGCCCCAAAAGGTACCTAAGTTTGTGGAATGGTGAAGTTATGGGTAAAGTGGGGTAGACTCATTGGACTCAAAATAAAAAAACCACACGTGCATGCCGCCACCGTCCGATCGGTCGGGAGGCTTAGGCGCAGGTGTGAGGTTGGGTTGGGCTTGTCCGACCCAATATTTATTTTTTTGGGCTAAAAACATTTGTAATTTATTTATTTATTTTTAATTTTGATTTCAAAATTTCAAATAAATTGGTCCATAATTTTTGTTTCACCTAAATAGATCCCTAGCGGGTTTTGACCCACCCGAACAGGTTCAAAGGGTTCAAAACAGGTTCATACCTGTTCAATTCAAATTGAATCTGTCCAAACAGATTCAAATCTGTCTGGTACTTGTTTAATCTGTCCAAATAGGTTTCTACCTGTTCAGAATAGCCACTATTTCTCCTATAAAAAGCTAGCCTTCCAGCATTTCTTGTATCAAAATTTTGCCTTTCTTCTCTGTGTTTCTCTGCATCTATTCTATATTTAATTTTAGGAAGAAAGAGAGAGTTACAACATAATTTGGTTCGCCAAACTTGATTTTGTAGTGCTGCAAATTCAACTGTCAGTCGTTGCATCTTGGGAAGTAGATGCCGTTAAATCTCGAAGCACCGGAGCGAGGGTGAAGTCTACTTTAAGGAGATTGCGTCCAACACAAGCCTCGACATTAATTTTTGTAAGTGTTTAATTCGGAATTTAATTTATATAATTTTTTTTTGAATTATTTTATTTTATTGTTTATTTAATTTATACATTTAATTTACAGACACACCACTATGGGTATAACAATCTTACAGTAGAATTCTATTTTTATTTATTTTTGTGTTAGATAGAAGAATATTTTATTTCGAAAAATTAAATAGTAGTCATATACTGTTGAATTTCTTAAATAGAAGTAATATACTGTTTAATAATTTCATTGATAACATAGTAGTCATATACTATTTATCATTGAAATTTTGTTAGACAATATTATTTTGTTTATTTTGTGTATAATTTCTATTTTGTTTAAATTTGTGATTGGTACAATTTATTTATTTATTTGTTTTTATTTTTTTTAATTTCGTCAGAAATATGACAACTGAAATAAACAGTATTGAGACTGTTATTACTCAAACCTCCACACCCGTTGTGCTAGTGATGACTCCGGCAGTACCGGTAAATCATGGGGAGAAGCCAGAAAAATTCAACGGAAATGATTTTAAAAGATGGCAACAAAAGATGATATTTTATCTTACCACATTGAATTTGGCTCACTTCACTCATGAAAAAGTACTAGCACTGAACGAGGGGGAAACTGATCGACAAGTGGTTGCCGCAGTCGATGCATGGAAACATGGTGATTTTCTGTGTCGGAATTATATCCTCAATGGGTTGGACAATACACTGCACAATGTGTATAGTGTCAAAAGCATTGCTAAAGAACTGTGGGAATCTGTAGATCATAAGTATAAGACAGAGCATGCCGATATAAAGAAATTTGTTGTTGGCCGTTTTTTGGATTTTAAAATGATAGATTTCAAGACGATTATTAGCCAGGTTCAAGATCTCCAGTTAATTCTCTATGACATACATGCGGAAGAGATGGTTCTCAGTGAGTCTTTCCAAGTAGCGGCAATCATTGAAAAATTGCCACCATCTTGGAAAGAATTCAAGAATTATCTGAAGCATAAGCGCAAGGAGATGAAATTGGAGGAACTGATAGTGCAACTTAGAATTGAGGAGGACAACCATGGTTCCGACAAGAAGTGAGGAAACCATGTCATGCAGGCTAAAGCAAATATTGTGGAACATGGACAAGGGTCAAAGTTCAACAATAAAAAGTGGAAGCATGATGGCAATGGTCCCAAACAAGGATCCACTAGTAAGTTCAACAAAGGGATCAACAACGGGTTCAACAAGAGGTTTAAAGGCAATGAGGCAAAGATTGACATCGTGCTAAGGATTGTCACATTCACAAGGACAGAGGGAGTTCAAGCAAAAAGCCAGCACAAGCCAACATAGTCGAGGATTTTTATCTTTCCGATGGAGTGGCATGCATCAATCTTGCTGCAGTCGTTTCTGAAGCAAATTTGGTGGGCAATCCCAAGGAGTGGTGGGTGGATACTGGAGCAACTTGCCATATCTGTGCAGATAAGAAGATGTTCATAACCTACAAAGTGGTGGAAAATGGGGAACACCTTTTTTATGGGAAACTCCTCCATTTCAATTGTAGAAGGACAAGGAAAGATTATGTTGAAAATGACCTCGGGGAAAGAACTCACTCTTAACAATGTACTCCATGTGCCAGAAATTCACAAGAATTTGATTTCTGAGTCATTGTTGATCAAGAATGAGTTTAAATTAGTCTTTCAATCTGACAAGGTTGTACTCTCCAAGAGTGGAATGTATGTGGGGCGAGGTTATATGAGTGATGGAAAGCTCAATGTAAATACTGTTGTACCTAATTTGTCTTTTAATAATAAGAACACATCTTCTATTTATATTGCTGAGTTTTCTTTTTTACGGCCTGGTAGATAAGGACATGTTAATTTTAATTCTTTGCGTAGACTTGTTGCTTTAGAATGCTTGCCAAACTTAGAGTTTGATCCTAATCATAAATGTGAGATTTGTGTTGAGGAAAAACTCACTAAGGCATCATTTAATAAAGTAGAAAGAAGTATTGAACCTCTAAGTTTAATTCACACAGATATATGTGATTTAAAATTTGTTCAAACTAGAGGAGGTAAGAAGTACTCTATTACTTTTATTGATGATTGCACTCGATATTGCTTTTTTTACTAGTTGAGAAGTAAAGATGAAGCCTTAAAAGCTTTTAAGCAATATAAACTTGAGGTTGAAAATCAACTTGGCAAAACTATTAAGATAGTGAGGAGTGACAGAGGTGGTGAGTATGATGCACCATTTGAGGAATTTTGTTCTGAACATGGTATTATTCACCAAACCACTGCACCCTATTCTCCTCAGTCAAGTGGAGTTGTTGAGAGAAAGAATCGAACTCTTAAAGAGATGATAAATGCCATGTTGCTTAGTTCAGGGTTACCTCAAAACGTGTGGGGGGGAGGGAGGCAATTTTATCTACTAACTTTATCGTTAACAGGGTACCTCACAAGAAACTCAATCAAACACCTTATGAATTATGGAAAGGTCGACGACCTACCTACAATTACCTCAAAGTGTGGGGTGTTTGGCCAAGGTGGCAGTCCCTAGTCCCAAAACGACTAAGATAAGACCAAAAACCGTTGTTTGTGTGTTCATTGGTTATGCAAATAATAGTAGCGCATATAGGTTTTTAGTTTACAGATTTGAAAATCCAGATATGCATGTAAACACTATTATTGAGTCAAGGAATGTATCGTTTTTTGAACACATTTTTCCTCGCAAGGAAACTAAAGAGACAAGTTCAAATAAAAGGACTTGTGATACTGCTATGGATAGCAGTGAAGACCAAAATGATAATGAAGAAGATGAACTTAGACGCAGTAAGAGGGCCAGGATCTCTAAATCATTTGGTCTAGATTTTCTGACATACCTGCTAGAAAATGAGCCTCAAAATTTCAAGGAAGCAATGTCAAGTCCTGAAGCTCCATTGTGGAAAGAGGCAGTGAATAGTGAAATTGAATCAATACTACAAAATCATACTTAGGAACTGGTGGAACTTCCACCAGGGTGTAAACCTCTTGGACATAAGTGGATATTCAAGAGAAAAATGAAAGCAGATGGTTCCATAGATAAATACAAGGCTAGGCTTGTTGTTAAGGGATACAGGCAAAAATAAGGTCTTGATTATTTTAACATTTATTCACCAGTGACAAGAATAACATCTATTCGCATGTTAATTGTGATTGTAGCTTTGTATAGTCTGGAAATATATCAAATGGATGTTAAAATAACTTTTTTGAATGGCGAGTCAGATGAAGAAATCTATATGAAACAACAGGAAGGGTTTCAAGTTCCCGGCCAAGAGAAAAAGGTTTGTAAACTTGTCAAATCCCTTTTGGGATTAAAACAAGCTCCGAAACAATGGCATGAAAAATTTGATCATGCTATGCTTTCGGATGGTTTTAAAATAAACGAATGTGACAAATGCGTCTATGTTAAAAGCACAGACAAAGGCTAGGCCATAGTTTGTCTTTATATGGATGACATGCTCATTATTGGAAGCAATAATGACATGATTAAGTCCACAAAGAAATTGTTGAACAAAAAGTTTGACATGAAAGATCTGGGAGTAGTAGATATAATTCTAGGAATAAAAATTACTAAAACATTTGAAGGATATGCTTTATCTCAGTCTCATTCTGTTGGGAAAATTTTGGAGAAATTTGGAAAGCATGACAATCGTCTTGCTAAAACACCTGTTAACATTAGTCTTCATTTGTCAAAAAATCCAGGTGCAGGCATATCACAATTAGAGGACTCTCGGATAATCGGAAGCTTAATGTACTTAATGAATTACACTAGGCCAGCTATAGCTTATGTTGTAAGCAAATTGAATAGGTATACAAGTAATCCAGGGTCCAATCATTGAAAAGAAATAATTAGGGTACTTAGGTATCTAAGACATACCCAGAACTATGGCTTACATTATACCAAATATCCAGCAGTACTCGAGGGGTACAGCGATGCTAATTGGGTATCGGATACTAGAGACTCAAAACCCACTAGTGGATACGTCTTTACCTTGGGAGGTGCTATAGTCTCTTGGAAATCTTCCAAGCAGACATGCATAGCAAGGTCGACAATGGAATCTGAGTTTATCACACTAGATAAAACAGGAGAAGAAGTAGAATGGCTTCGTAATTTCTTAGAAGACATTCCAATATGGCCTAAACCTGGGCCAGCTATATGCATTCACTGTGATAGTGAAGCAACAATAGGATGGGCACAAAATCATATGTATAATGGTAAGTCTCGATACATTCGTCAAAGATATAATACCATTAGGCATTTGCTCTCACATAGAATAATTTTCATAGAATATGTAAACTTAAAAGAGAATATTGCAGATCCATTGACTAAAGGGCTAGCTAGAGAGCAAGTGTACCATTTATCAAGGGGAATGTGATTAAAGCCTATTACTTAAAAGTCGCCATAATGGCAACCCAACCTAGTTGACTGGAGATCCCAAGATCTAGGTTCAAAGGGACAACCGAATTATGGATGACTTCACGTATCACTAAGGAGGTTTACTCCTACCCATTTCTATGATAAGAAGAGTGATACTGTCACGACCCGAACCCGCCCCTATGGGTTAAGGCCATAACCGACCAGTAATCACAAGATTACCTACGGCCTCAAACCGAATAAAACAAAACTCATCAGAGTAAAGGGGCTAAACAGAAGCAAATTTAAAACTTTGTCCATAGAGCTGTGCTTATATGCACACCATAACATTCCAAACACTTATATGTTAATAACTCACATCAAAATATGTACTAACACAAAACACTGTGCATACAGGATCATACAAGTTTAAGTCAATCAAACCCAAGACTTATATACAAAAGTAGTCCAATGCTTCCGCCAACATAACAAAACTATGAACACAGGACAAAGGCGAAGACAGTCTCATGCGTGAGACGTTTGGGCTGACTCCTCAAAACTTTGACTGTTTCTCACAATTTCACCGAGGCTGGTTCTGGATGTCCTTTGGCTCACCTACATGTACATGAATGAACGTGAGCGAAAGCCCAGTGAATAATATCAAATAAGGAAGATACGTAAGCAATCTTTGAAACAGTTACAGCAGACGGCCTTTGGCCCAATCACTTGTATCAATTGGCCTTCGGCCCAATCATTTATGTCAATCGGCCTTCGGCCCAATCAGTTATGTCAATCAGCCTTTAGCCCAATCATTTATGTCAATCGGCCTTCGGCCCAATCATTCATGTCAATCGGCCTTTGGCCCAATCATTCTCGTCAATCGGCCTTCGGCCCAATCATTTATGTCAATCGGCCTTCGGCCCAATCATTTATGTCAATCGTTGTCCACTATTCAAATTAATGAACTTACAAAACTTACATAGAAGTAAACAATTGGACAACAACATATTTCAAATATCTTGTTAAGATATTACTCACAGTGATCGGCTTGTGGATTTGCCCTGGAGCTTGACCCTGCACATTCCATGAACACAAAAGGGTCACAAACAATTCAATCCGTTCTAAATTCACATTTTCCTCTTTAGGCTTCATTCTTATCCTTTTTAACTCAATTACAATGCTCAATGCATACCTAAGAGTGCTTACGAGTGAAAGAGAATGGAAAACGAAACACAGAATGCATAAACAGAATTTCAGAAAACAGGGTCCTCGCTTGAGCGGACCCAAGAGGCCTGCAAAAGTACTGGCTATGTCAAAATTACGCTCGAGCGTGCATTCTGACGCTTGAGTGAAAGGCCTCTCTACATGGCTCCCCACTCAAACGTAAACTTCCCCCGCTCGAGCGGACACCCATGTCTGCAAAAATACTGGGAGCACGAATTTCCCGCTCGAGCGGCACTTCCCCCGCTCGAGCGGACATAAAAAATTCTGGGTTTTCCAGAACACATTCTTGAGCTTCAACTTGCTATTCAAAGGCTCTAAATGCATGATTTTGGCTCAAACTTCACATATACATATTCTAACATGGTATAAACACCAAATTACAACACAATGAAGCTCAATTTCATAATTTAATCACATGCATGTCTCAAATTAACTCAAACTCATCACCAACACACTAGATTCAAACATGCAAGACTCAAACTCCCATGATTTGCACTTGCATGTGAAATATACACAATATCCTCAACTTAATTAGTGAAGAGATTAAATGTTGGCATAGTGCTCAAATTATTTAAATATTGGTTATATTGGTTAGTGGACTTTTACATAAAAGGCCATATACACTCAAGCTCTCTCTTTAATCAACTTGGCTGATTTAACTCTAAGAAAAGGGGGGAGGGTCGGCTTAGAGAGAGGAGAGCCACAATTGAAGTTTGATCTTGAAATTTGGAAATCTTGAAGATTACTCAAGAATTTCTAATAGATTGGAAGAATTGAGCTCCTAGGTAAGGGAATTCATGAGTTTAATGTTGTAAATTCTGAATTCAAGTTTGAATAATGGTCTAGAGCAAGAATTGAAATAAAATTGAGTTGATCATGTTGAATTGAAGGTCAATAGATGCATGCATGTAAGAAATTGCCATAAATTTCCATGTTTAAGCATAAAAATATGTAATCCATGTTGAGTTTTGATTAAGGACCACGTATTTGA
>NW_021024878.1:1628793-1647896 GCF_004153795.1 Camellia sinensis | reverse complement strand
CCATGAACACAAAAGGGTCACAAACAATTCAATCCGTTCTAAATTCACATTTTCCTCTTTAGGCTTCATTCTTATCCTTTTTAACTCAATTACAATGCTCAATGCATACCTAAGAGTGCTTACGAGTGAAAGAGAATGGAAAACGAAACACAGAATGCATAAACAGAATTTCAGAAAACAGGGTCCCCGCTCGAGCGGACCCAAGAGGCCTGCAAAAGTACTGGCTATGTCAAAATTACGCTCGAGCGTGCATTCTGGCGCTTGAGTGGAAGGCCTCTCTACATGGCTCCCCGCTCAAGCGTGAACTTCCCCGCGCGAACGGACACCATGTCTGCTGAAAATACTGAGAACACGAATTTCACGCTCGAGCGGCGGTTTCCCTGCTCGAGCGGACACCAAAATTCTGGAAAATCCAGAACATGTTCTTGAGCTTCAGCCTGATATTCAAAGGCTCTAAATGCATGATTTTGGCTCAAACTTCACATATACATATTCTAACATGGTATAAACACCAAATTACAACACAATGAAGCTCAATTTCACAATTTAATCACATGCATGCCTCAAATTAACTCGAACTTATCACCAACACACTAGATTCAAACATGCAAGACTCAAACTCCCATGATTTGCACTTGCATGTGAAATATACATATCCTCAACTTAATTGGTGAAGAGATGATCAAATACGTGGTCCTTAATCAAAACTCAACATGGATTACATATTTTATGCTTAAACATGGAAATTTATGGCAATTTCTTACATGCATGCATCTATTGACCTTCAGTTCAACATGATCAACTCAATTTTATTTCAATTCTTGCTCTAGACCATTATTCAAACTTGAATTCAGAATTTACAACATTAAACTCATGAATTCCCTTACCTAGGAGCTCAATTCTTCCAATCTATAGAAAATTCTTGAGTAATCTTCAAGATTTCCAAAGTTTCAAGATCAAACTTCAATTGTGAGCTCTCCCTCTCTCTAAGCCGACCCTCCCCCCTTTTCTTAGAGTTAAATCAGCCAAGTTGATTAAAGAGAGAGCTTGAGTGTATATGGCCTTTTATGTAAAAGTCCACTAACCAATATAACCAATATTTAAATAATTTGAGCACTATGCCAACATTTTAATCTAATTAATTTGATCCGAATCAATTTTCAATTAAATTTCACCGTAGGCTCTAAAAATTACGCTAATCATCATGGCGTAATCAATTTCGAGTTCTGTGGCCAATAAGGCCTTCAATTTAAATTCCAAAGCAGATTATCAAACAGATATTCCTACGGTGAACAGATAGAAATTCAAAACCACATATTTTCACATAATGACACACAAAATCATATCAAACACATAACCATACTCATATTAAGGACTAATTAACATATTACGGAACCGGGATATCACAGATACCTCCAGCGTCAGTAGGATAAGCTTTGTTTTTAATGATTCTTATAGCTTGGACATCTAAGTGGGGTATGGCAGGATACTCTTAATAAGAAGTCACCTATATGAGTGTGAACTGGGCCGGTTCTGTGAGAATTGAGAAGGCTAAATTCTCTAAAGCACTCATGAATTACCTGGCGTTGTTCAGGGCCAAAATGAACACAACTGTAAGAAGCAAACTGTGTTTGCGGATACACTATTTTTAGTTTATTGTCTTGGCTTACATATATAACTGAACAGTTCACGACATCAAGTCCACTGGTTGGCCAGTAAGTTCGATAGGCTTTCACTAGAGGAGGTTCAAAGCCAAAAGTTACTTATCTCGATGTGGTGTATCTTCTTAATGTACTCTTTCTTTGTCTGCATCTTGTTGCATGTCTGTTATCATGAATTCCATTAATGTGGGGGATTATTGGAAAATGGCTTTGAAAAGCTTTGAAAGCTTTGAAAAATCCTTAATTTTGGCTAACTTTGAGCATTAATTAAGGTAGGACCCAAGCGTTATTTTTAACGTTTCTTATTGGGTTCATGTTTAATGCCGTCTAGTAAATGAAATCGTGTATTTGGTTGCTCAAAACCATTTTTGGATGAATGAGAATTCAACGCGCATTTTCGGGTTTGTGGCAATGGCTTTAAGTGGGTTTGCTACACATTTGTGAAATGTGCTTGTCCCACATTGGAAAGGCTTGAGATTTTGAATGGGTTTATATACTCTAACCTGGGATACTTGGGATAGGCCCCAATGGGTATCCAAGTTTGTGGAAGGGTGAGGTTATGGGTAAAGTGGGCTAGACCCATTGGACTGAAAATAAAAAAACCACGCGCGCGCTCCGCCGCCGTCCGGTCGAGCGGGCTGGGCCTGAGCTTGGGCACAGGTGCGTAGTGCGAGGTTGGGTTAGGCTTGTCCGGCCCAATACTTATCTTTTTGGGCCAAAAACTTTATAATTTATTTATTTATTTTTAATTTTGATTTCAAAATTCCAAATAAATTGGTCCAAAATTTTTCCTTCACCCAAACAGATCCCTAACGGGTTCTGACCCACCCGAACAGGTTCAAAGGGTTCAAAACAAGTTCATACCTGTTCAATTCAAACTGAATCTGTCCAAACAGATTCAAATCTGTCTAGTACATGTTCAATCTGTTCAAATAGGTTTCTACCTGTTCGAAATGACCACTATTTCTCCTATAAAAAGCCAGCCTTCCAGCATTTCTTGTATTAGATTTTTCTATCAAAATTTCGCCTTTCTTCTTTGTGTTTCTCTGCATCTATTCTGTATTTAATTTTAGGAAGAAAGAGAGAAAGTTACAACGTAATTTGCTTCGCCAGCCTTGATTTTTTAATGCTGCAAATTCAACTGTTAGTCCTTGCATCCTGGGAAGTAGACACCGTTAAATCTTGAAGCATCGGAGCGATGACGAAATCTAGTTTAAGGAGATTGTGTCCAACACAAGCCTCGACATTAATTTCTGGAATCGTTTAATTCAAAATTTAATTTATATAATTATTTTCTGAATTATTTTATTTTATTGTTTATTTAATTTATACATTTAATTTACGTACACACCCTACTGTGGGTATAACATATTAAACTATGGTAGTATCTTCTTTATGTATTATACTATGTGTTCCTAGTGTTTTAGTTTTGCATTACACTTATGCCTCTTACTATCATTTTCACAATTCACAATACAAGTGCTTGTGCTTTATTTTCTATTTTTGATATATTAATACACCTAGTTTTGATGTGAATCATCTACAGTGAAATCCACAAGTTAAGAAGTATTCATTTACCATTCTGTTCATTTATGCTGCAAGCTGAAGGATAGATGTTTCTTAAATGTAATAGTGCAATCGTTTTACATAACTATGCTCTCACAGAAGGACCTCCTTACATCAAGATAATCAAGTCAACTTATGACTCTTTCCAATCAAAACACATCATCATGCACTTGACATCCTACTGTAGTTGTAGAGAAACTCAAGATCCAATTCTCTATCAAGTTCTTTCCTTGCGTTGTTTACATAGTATGTAAGACAAGACTCAGGTTCGAATCATTTGCATAATTAAACATATTGCTTCAAGATTGTTACTTTGTGCCAACAACCAAGAATGACATGTTTCCAAAGAATATGCATAATTATACATAAACGAAATGTCCTTTCAGTTTGCAAAATATAGAGTGTTTGATCACGATACAATTGCACAATTTGTAGCTTCATACCTTGTCACATATGTAGTCAATTGCATGTGAATTTAAAAAGTTAAAAAGGTCTAATGTTCTAGGCAAAAGCAGGATGTGACGTGTTGTTGAAGTATTGTGTCCCTCAATAAATTAGGAAAACAAAAACTACCCATGCTATCTCATTTATTCAACTTCATGGGGTTAATTATAATGCCCAAATTTGTCTTCAAAATAATTAAATTAGTATACAAACAAACCAGCATCATGAAGTCCTGCTTTTGGTACTCCATCGAAAGTAGAGTCCACAAGGATATTTCTTTCCAAAGTAACACCACGGTTTTTATCCTGCAACACATGTAAAATTATTTATCTTGAATTAAGGTATATCATGATAAGGATTTGAATTTTGAGTTAAGAAATCTGTTAGGTCCTTACTTGTTGCCAATTTTGAGATGAAGGTTACGGTGAAAGCTCTACTGATTGCTGAAGACAAATTGACAAAGTGTTGGGTAATTTGTTTGGTAAATTTGTATTCTTTCTTTCCTTCATAGTGAATTGATTAGTGGCGTTTCACCCGTGGTTTTTTTAATCACAATTGGAGGTGCTCCAATTGTGGTTTTTCTATATAAAAATCGTTTGTGTTGATTTATTATTTTAGAAGCAACAATCTAAATCACTTTCATATGTGCTAGATGATTTAGATTGTTAGTTTTTAATCATTTGGAAGTTAGTACAATTAATCTTGATATAATCACGAATGACTTAGGTTTTTCAATTGGTATCAAAGCGGGTCACTATTTGTTTTTATCAAAACTGTAAGAGTGTGATTTTGTGTGATTGGTGATATGGATTCAATTCATGAAGGTAACTCGACCCATAGACCTCCGTTACTTGATGGTACAAACTATTCTTATTGGAAAGCTTGTATGAGAGCGTTTTTAAAATCTATCGATAAGAAAGTTTGGCAGTGTGTGATCTATGGGTGGTGTGAACCTATTGTCACCATTGATGGTGTTGATATCCCCAAACCTCTTGATAAATGGGATGCATTCGACTATCAAAACTCAAGTTGGAACAGTAAGGTTCTCAATTCCCTCTTTTGCTTCGTCACACTAGAAGAGTTTCATCGTATTTGCACATGTAAGGTAGCATTCTTGAAACCATTCACAAGGGTACTACTTCTGTTAAAAGGTCAAAACTTCAACGTCTCACATCCTCTTTTGAAACTCTTTTTATGCGTGATGATGAGACGTTTGATGATTTTTATGCTAAACTTAGTGACATCGTAAATTCCTATTTCACACTCGGTGAAAAAATCCCTGAAGCTAAGGTTGTTGGAAAAATTTTGAGGTCTTTACCCGAAAGGTTCCAATCAAAAGTTACAGCTATTGAGAAGGCTTAGAATGTTGATACCCTTAAGCTTGAACAGTTGGTTGGAAACTTGCAGACTTATGAAGCCTACCAGATTTCTAAGAAAAAACAAAAAGATAGTGTGACTTTTACTAGTGCTCATGAGACTGCTAAAACCCTTGAGATTGAGTTTGATCTAGAGTCCGAAATGACAGCTATGTTTACTAAACAGTTCAAAAAAATTTTAAAGAAAAAGAAGCCTAATTTCAGGGACCCTAGTTGAAAAGATAAGAATAATGAAAAACCCAAAACTTTTCCACCAAAAATTGCTCCAAAAACTGAAAAGAAGACTGTGAAGGGGCAAGGTGTCAAGTGCTATGAATGTCAAGGGTTTGGACGTATTGCTCTTGAATGTTCATCGAAAAAGAATCGGAAGAAAGTTTATACAGTGACTTGGGATGATGAAAATGGGTTAGAGCAAGAACCCGAAGAAACTGAATCCGGTGAAGACGGAGATAGTACCTACATGGCATTCTGGTCTACTGTTACTCAACCTTCTCCAAAGCTAGTGGAGTTTGCTCGTGGTTAGAATTCGCACTGTGCTCCTACCTTTGATGGGAGTAACTACTTATTTTGGAAGATCCGAATGAGGATGTTTCTTAGAGCTGATGACTCTAAAGGTTGGCAAGCCATTGAAGAGGATGTTGAAAGTGCTGACAATCTAATCAATCAAAGAGTTCTGACTACTATCCGTGAAGCAATTTCTGAAGAAGAACAACAACAGATTGCTCATTCGACAAAGGCCAAAGATGCATGGGACATTCTGAGTCAATTCCATGAAAGAGGAGAGTCATCGCCATCACCATCCACCAACTTTCATGCCTTAGTTGCTCGACTAGATGGGCTCAAGGAAAAAGAGGAGCAAAAAGAAGATGATGAAACCTCGGAAGACAATGATGAGATTGACGGTGATGATCTACAACAAGCTTATGAAAAGCTTTACAATGAATCTCTAAACTTGTCCAAGATTAATGAAAAACTGACTTTCAAGCTCAAAGCATGTGAAAACGAGAATGTCAAGCTAAAGGAAGAGATTGCTACAGCAAAACATGATGCCATCAAGATCTCAAATGATAGGCAAGATCTCTGTGGAAAACTTATATCTTGTGAGACCGAAAGGAATGAACTTCTAAAAGTCTATACCTCATATGAAGAGAAGATTGAGACTCTTGAGATGTCACAAGCTGCATTGGAAGAGATGGTCGGTCAGAAAGAAGAAGAATTCCAAGATGCTAGAGCCACAATTGCTATGTGGAACAAAAGGTCAAAGTCACTGGAAGATATCCTCGTATCTCAACAGATGAGTTGTGACAAAAGTGGGCTAGGCTATGGCAGTGTAACAGTTCAACAGGGACAGGCTTCTACATCACATAACATTAAGACTCAAACTAAGAGAAAGCTGAAGGTTCAACGGGGTGATCCCTCTCTTCATCAATCTAAAGGGGGTAAGAGCAACCAAATGGAGGTAAAACCTAATTTTGTTTGTCATCATTGTGGTAGGTATGGCCATATTCGTCCTTATTGTTATGAGTTGTTTGGTAAGGTGTCTCAAAAGGGTAGAAATTCTAATACTTTTTGGGTTAGGAGACAACCTTACATGTCTAGGCGGAACACCAATATTCATGAGAGTGTTCACAATGCTAAGACGTTTACCAAGACTGCCAGTCCTGCTTTTGTCAAGACCAAAAAGATATGGGTTAGAAAGAGTGACCTAACTTGTTTTATTGTTCACACTGCACTGACAGCACGTGACTCACACATGTGGTATCTCGATAATGGGTGCTCTCGTCACATGTCTGGTGACAAATCCTACTTCACTTCCCTGGAAAAATATGAAGGAGAAATTGTTACCTTTGGAGATGGTGGCACTTCTAGAGTCATTGGTAAGGGCTCTATAAGTGTGGCCGGTCTTCCCAAGCTCGAAAAAGCCTTACTTGTTGATGGCTTTAAAGCTAATCTTTTGAGCATTAGTCAAATGTGTGATTCGCATCATGAAGTATTATTTTCAAAAATAAATGTGAAATTTTGGATAAGAAGGGAAATACTATCATGCATGGGGTTTGCACATTTGATAATTGCTATGGGATTGCTACCACTAATGATCTTATTTGTCACTCGGCCATCATAAGTAATCTTGACTTGTGGCATCAAAGATTAGGTCACATGAATTTCAATGACCTAACCAAGATAGTCAACAAAGAGCTTGTGAGAGGAGTACCTAAAATAGGTAAGAATATGAACCATGTGTGTGGACTATGTCAACTTGGGAAGCAAACTTGTGCCCCTCATAAAAAGGTGAACAACTTCACAACCAAATGTCCTCTTGAGCTGGTTCATATGGATCTTATGGGACCCACTCGCACTGAAAGCATTGGAGTTAAAAGATACATTTTTTTAACCATTGATGATTATTCTCGTTTTTCATGGGTAAATTTTTAAAGAGAAAAATCTGATACGTTTGATGCTTTCTAGGCCTTAGTTCTTAAAATCCAAAATAAACAGGGTGTTTCTATTCATAAGAATTTGAACAGATCATGGTCGGATTTTTGTGATATGCATGGAATTAAGCATGAGTTTTCTGTACCAATTACTTTACAACAAAATGGATTTGTTGAGAGGAAGAGCAGGGTTGTTCAAGAGATGGCTAGGGTCATGCTCCTTAGTAAGAAAGTTCCTCCAAAGTTTTGGGCTGAAGCCTTAAATACCGCTGTTTATGTCGTGAATCGTATGTATTTATGGCCCCGACACTTTACAAACTCCATATGAATTGTGGAAGGGATTGAAACCTAATGTAAAATACTTCAAAACTTTTGGGAGTAAATGTTATATTTGCAAAGATAGAGAGCCCTTGGGTAAATTTGACTCTCGAAGTGATGAATGTATTTTTCTAGGGTATTCAACCATTAGTAGAGCTTTTCGTGTCTATAACCTGCGTACTTTATCTTTAATGGAATCGATCAATGTGGTTATAGATGACACAGGTTCTCCTACTCCGGCGATACATGAGGAAGAAAATGGTGAGTCTCCAATCTTGGATATTGAACCACAAAGTCAAGGAGCAGCACCAGATCAAGTTCAAGGAGGTGAGGCAGCACCAATTTCTGTGGTTAGTCCAAGTTCTAAGAGTGCACAGAGAGACATCACTTCTGATGCTTCTGTCACTACCAGTCCTGAGTTCAAACCATCAGTAAGGGTGAAACTGAACCATCCAATTCAATAGGTAATTGGCAGGGTTTCAGACCGAATGAAAACCCAAAAACAAGTTCACGAAGAGGTAACTCACATGTGCTATGTTTCGTTAATTGAACCTAAAAATGTAAAAGAGTCCTTACTAGATGATAGTTGGGTGAATGCTTTGCATGATGAGTTACGTCAATTTGAATGTAACAAAGTTTGGACTCTTGTTCCCAGACTAGAGACATGAATGTGATAGGTATCAAGTGGATCTTTAAAAATAAATCTGATGAGAATGGTACTGTGGTTAGCAATAAATCTAGGTTGGTTGCTCAAGGCTATACACAAGTAGAGGGTGTTGACTATGATGAGATGTTTGCCCATGTTGCACGTCTCGAATCTATTCGGATTTTACTTGGTGTTGCATGCTTTCTCAAGTTCAAATAGTTTCAAATGGATGTGAAAAGTGCCTTTGAGGTTATGAAGAAACTCACAGCTGCTGACCCCAAACAGGTTAGGGGCCTTCTACAATATTGAAGAGGGGACAAAAATATGATTATTTACAGAACTGTAAAAACTCCAAATCAGTATACAAACATGCTAGAAATGCAATGCAAAATGAGGCTCCAAAGTGGCTATAACATGAGGTATACAAAGAATTCACCAAACAAGCAAAGACCCTTAATAAAACATGTTAAGGAGGTCAAAAGAAGGCCACTTTCAGTTCTGACCATGGTCCAAAAATAGAAAAATGATATGCTAGTGAAGCATGCAAGAATATTGACATATAAAGAGATATTGAAACAAGTGTGAGATAGGGTTCTCAAAGAGGGTTGAGCCCTTCAACAAACATGTAGAATAGCTCAAAATAGACCTAGTTTCAGCTAAGGTCGGAGCCCAAAACAATAAGCAACACGGCTAAGAAATTGGCACAAAAAAGAGCTACAAAAGGGGGAAAGTCTACTTACCCTTGAAGCCCAACACTTTTGTTGCTTCTTGGACCAGATTTGATGACTCTAAGCTGCTGGAATCCCTTCCTTTGCTGCTGGAATGGAGTGGTGATGGTAGAGCTAGGTAGTGATGAAGGAATGATGCAAGGGACTTGGATGCTTGAGCTTGAAAGAGAGAGATGTAGGGAGATATATGGAGGGATGTATATATCAATCCCAGCTGGTTTTTTCTTCTAACCTAGTATAAGGAAGAGGAGAGCTTCCTTTATAGGCAAAACAAAGTGTAAAGCTTCTTGAGGAAGCTAAACAAGGGTGCATATCCTCCATACACGTGTATGGAGGATCCAGTCTGTGCCCTCCAGCTGGCACAGCTGGCATACACTCAATCTGCAGAATGCTCCGGAAGGTCGTCGGCCAGCAAAATTTGCCGGTCAGCACAATAAAGTGCCGGTCGGCACAATAAATTTCAGGCCGGATAAATAGATTTCCGATAGATGCTGCCAAGGTCAAAAAATGGCCTGTGGGTATCCAAATTGAAGCCCCGGAAGTTAGCTTTCCAATGGCGCAAACCTTGCATTAAAATTTGTTCTGTGCAAAAAGTTATGCCCTTTTTCGTGAAGCCGCGCAGATTCGATCCAACCGGGATGATGCCCGACTTCAACTGATCATATCTCCCCCACCCGGACTTGGCTCTAGGAGATTCTTGAGTGAAAAATGAAGCCCCGGAAGTAAGCTTTCCGACGGTGGTGGCCCCATAGCTAAACTCCAAGCGTACAGACAGATAAACCCGATTCAGCGAGGGCTGCTTGACTCGCTTCTACCCGGATTCATGCCGAGCTTCTCCCAAATTAGTTTTCTCCTCTCCTTTCCTCTCTTCTTCAACTCCAAACTCCTAAACAAAGTGTTTTGAAGGATTTGCCTCTCTCCTTGCCGAAGAAACTGAACATTTCCCCTGCACACCTGTCTCCACCAAGTAAACCATCAGTAACGCCCAAGTCTTAAGGGCGGTCAAAAATGGGGTGTCTACACCATCTCTCTTTCGACCGCTTAGGCTGAGTACATTGCTGTAGGGAGTTGTTGTGCCCAACTGTTGTGGATGAAGCCAATGCTTCATGATTATGGTATAGACCAGAATACTCTCACCCTTTTTTGTGATAATACAAGTGCCATTAATATTTCTAAAAATCCTGTCCAACACTCTCGCACCAAACACATTGACATTCGTCATCATTTCATTCGAGAGTTAGTGGAAGAGGGCCTTGTTGTTCTTGAACATGTACCCACTGAGCATCAAAAGGCTGATATTTTTACAAAACCCATTGATCTTCTTAGATTTGAGTTTCTTAGAAAGACCTTGGGTGTAGTGCTCAGTCACTAGGGTGTGACTTGTTACTTGAGTGGGTGAGCGTGATTGACTTTATGTGTACTTGGATGCAATAATCTCATTGTCATTGATTCCTGCCATCTCAGTATTTAGACTTATATAAACACTTCTCATGTTGCTTGCAAGATTTCATTCTTCTTTGTTCATAGCTCATTCTGAATACCTATGCTCATTGACTTCATGATCTCATTCTGTATACATTCTTGAGATAAAATATTGCGGGGGTTTCCGCACAAGTGATCAAAGTTCTCCATGGACCACTAACAGTGTCTCTTATACAATTTCAGAGGAATTGACCTATACTGGCATATCATGGGTGATGTTGAGTCTCTTAACCATCTGCCATCGTTTGTCACTTCCACGGTTCCTCTCTCAGTTCATTGAAGTTGGGGCATTAGGAAAAGGCTACCTCAGAGGCACTAACCAGGCCATCCTATTGATTTCATGCTTTTTTGGTTTGGTCTCCATACTCTTGAGCATGCATGCCACCAGGGAGTGCCCACAAGCAAGTAAAGTCAAAAAAATAAATAAAAAAAATAAAAAAAGGGACTCATTGGTTGGAGGGGAAGTCTCCGCTTTTACTCAACAAATACCCCTTGATTTTTAGTGGTTTGACTTTTCTCAGTGGTGTTTAGTTTCTCTTGCCCGGGGAGTCTACGAGGATTAACTCTAGCTCTGTGGCCTCTTAAGGACTGCACATACACACACACCTTCTTTATGTGAGCTCTCATGGTTGTCTTTGAGTTGTGCATTCCCATGTAGCTTATGCTCATTAATCAATATTTATCTGATTTGCTCATGATATTGTGCTTCATTTTATCAAAATTGCGAGTTTACGGGTTTCATGGTTTGTGGATTATCTCATCTTAGTGTCACATTCTTGTTATTGTGCTCACTTCCTCTTGTTTCAGGTCCCACTTGACAGTACGAGTTGGTTTTAACTGCTCAGTAGAGGTGGTTTTTGGCCTTTGGTGTTTTTCTTACCCATTTGAGCGTCAGCTTTCGCACTCAAGCGTAGATTTTTCTCATCCAACACTTTTGCAGAGTACGCAAGATTTTGAGAGCTTGCTTTTTGCGCTCGAGTGCCATATTCTCGGCTCGAGCAGAGAGAAGTGCGTAAGTGAGTCCGCTCGAGTGTTAAGTCTCCCG
The DNA here is from genome assembly GCF_004153795.1 of Camellia sinensis. Classification (NCBI taxonomy): domain Eukaryota; kingdom Viridiplantae; phylum Streptophyta; class Magnoliopsida; order Ericales; family Theaceae; genus Camellia; species Camellia sinensis. Next base: position 1,636,198 of record NW_021024878.1, on the reverse strand, counting down.
CTTGAGCGGTGAGCCTTAGTATATATTCTGCAACCCGTCATTTTAGATTCATTTTTTTCCTATTTTCGCGATTCTCTCTCTCTCTCTCTCTCACATAGGGCTTCTATTGCGACGTGTGTGGACTGTGATTTGGGGATTTCTTCATTCAACTCCGTTGGTTCGTCTCTGGTAAAGTTTTTTCACCCAATTTTTCATTTTTTTTTTGTCTTGTCCCATGCTATATTGTTCACACACTTTCACAGCGTGTTTTGCGCATGATGAGTATGTTCTATGCTATCTCGCTGATATTGGGCTTGTTGTTCTTGGTCCCCATTGTGTATGGTCTCTCTGTTATGAATGTTTTTCCTTCCACTGTGTGCTCATTTGCTTCTACTGAGTTATTGTGGTTTGGAGTTTGATTTATGGCTGGTTTTTCTTTCCTATTGGATTCTGCTATGATTGGGTTAGGTATTGTGTCTTTTTTGGAATTTCGTTCTCCTATTTTGGGTTTTGCTTTTATTTCATTGAATTTTGTCTAAATTGGATTTTGTATACTAGTGTTTTTTTTTTTTTTTTTTTTTTTGTCTTAACTGTTTTGGGTTTGGTTTTGGGGGGTGTTCAGTTTGGTTAGTGTACGTTTTGTCCTTGGGTTAGCTATGTCCACTGCCAAACGTAGGAATTCCACAGTCGCTCGCCCCTCGTATAACACCGACAGATTTTCATATGCAGACAAAGCCAAGTTTTTTACAGAGCCTTTCTCCTCTAGTACAGTTCATCTAGAGTGCCATGTCCAGCCCAACACATTTGAGTCCATTCACATTCGGCCATTGTTTGATCCATTAGGGGGTGACTTAGTTCTGTCTTTCTCTGGCCGCCAAAACCTTGACTGGGTCTATAAGTTTTATTTTAACACTGAGGGTATTGATGATATTGGCCCTTCCTTTCAGACCTGGGTTCGGTCTAAGTTCATCACTGTTACTCCCGATCTTATTAGAAAGCTCTTAGGCATTGATCGTGTTTTTTCGGAGCACTATCCTTTCCCTGTCCGACCCACATGTGATTTCAATGAGGTAGCCACTGCCTTGTGGTACGCCTCATACTTGGGTCAGGGGCGCTTTGATTAAACAGTTTGAACTCCTTCCCTAGTTCCGTTTGCTCAATCTTATTGTCTGTGCAAATATCATAGTCACCACTCATTGTTTTGAAATCAATCAAGAACAAGGTTTTGCTCTCTTCTGTATAGCTCGCCATCTCTCTATCAATCTTGCCACCCTTATTCTCTGCAAAATGATTACAGTTTTTGGGAACAAACAATTAGGGTTGCCCTATGGTTGTCTTATCAACCGTCTCCTATCTAGACTTGCGGTCCCGGTCTTCAGGGAAGATGAATTTGCCACTCTCATTAAACCCTTTACTAAGAAAACTGTATCTGAAAGTAGGGCTCATATTAAGGGGGAGTCATCTTCGGGAGGGGTCCTTCTTCTATAGGTGATGAGGATCTTCTAGCAGAGGAGGCGGTGATTGATGCAGTGGCAGCTGGTGCAGAGGAGGTTGATGTTCATCCTCGGACCTTTCGTGGCCAGCTTTGCTGTTTTGAGCAGTCTGTGACTTAGTGGTTGGATCACATGGATGCTCGTCTTGATGCCTTTGATGGCCGACTTGGACATCTTGAGTAGTCTGCCGCCCAGACTACTGCTTAGCTTGCTCAGATTATCTCCTTGCTTTAGTTGCAGCAGCCTCATCCACCATCGGCCGATCCTTGACTGTGATGCTTCTTAGACATTTTGTTTTTTCTTCTCTCGTATTTTTTTTGTTCCTGTTTGTCTCCCGACCAAAAAGGGAGAGAATTTATATTGGTTGGTTGTTTATTTTGGTTTAGAACTGCTAGACACTTGTGTTTGCGATTTATTGGAATAGATCGTTTTAGATATACAGTTGGATATTTTGGTTTTTCATATCTTTATTAGTTATCTTATTTCGTTCCACAGTTTTGGTTTTTTGTGGTATTTTGGCTGTTTCCACAGATGGATTGTTCAAAATGTTTCTCAGTGTTTCTCAATGAAATCAGCATTGTGGTTTTGTAGTTGTTGTGTCTGTTAGGCTGGATCTTTTGTTTATGGTAGTTAGTGTGTCTAGTGAGTATGTTTGTTACGAAAAATTGTTAGAAAAGTTCTGTTCGGAAATTGACAAAGGAGGAGATTGTTAGGTCCTTACTTGTTGCCAATTCTGCGAACAAGCTTAGTTTAATAGAGTTGTAATTTTTTCTTGTTTTTTGGTCTTTTCGCTCGAGCAGGAAAAGTTGCGCTTGAGCGAAGTTTGCACCTTCTCAGTAGTTTAGCTTGTTTGCAAAAATACTAGGAGGCGCGTTTTTGCACTCGAGCATGAGTTCCAACGCTCGAGCGTAGACTTGTTTAATCGCATGCGTTTTTGTGAAGCCGCTTGAGCGGCATGTCCTGAGCTCGAGCGGAGATCGCGGCCCTGTTTGATATAACTATACGATTCAGTCCATTTTTAGGGGAGTTTTCTAGATCTGTTTTAAGGGTTCTAGGGTTTTCATCTGGTGCTATTTTGCAAGTTTTCTTTGATGTTTGATTGAGGATTATATTCATGGTTTGACAAGAATACATCAAAGATTTGTTTGATTATTCAACTACAGGAGTGTTCTTCTTCAGTGGAATCCGGAGATTCAAGCATGGAATATTCAAGGATCCAATCAACATCCTAGAAATTAAATCCCATACCCACATAGTCACATAAGCATGTTATCAAGTAAACACATAGCATATGATACTACATCTAAGTCTCTATCAAGCGAGACAAACCCATTGTGATCCTAATCACTTCCCACGTACCCAAAGTATTCGAACCCGGTACGCTCTGATACCAAGTTGTAACGCCCTCAAATTCATAACATTAAACCCATCAATTAAGAGATTCATTAACATATGAAATAACCATATTCTTCCATAACTTCAGAGTCTATTTACAAGTATTACATGTTCACAACATAAGCAAAATGCCCTACGGGCTTACAGCTTTCCAAGTTAACACTTGGTTACACAAAAAAGGAGTACTAACTCATACACATTAAGCCCTTGGCTTGAATTTACATGTAATACAGCAAAAGTAAACCGACAAAAGTATGTCCGCCTCTAGCCTCCCAAGCTATGTCCTTGGAGGTGGCATGCTTCCTGTACCTGAAAATGATATTCCCATATAGGGTGAGCCACAGCCCAGTAGAAATACACTAAACCAACCATGAACAATGACTAAAATATTAGCAATTGATAGATGGCCAACACTGATACAATCACATAAATCACATATTTATGTCATACGACTTATGAGTCCAAGTTTCCTTTCATTTTCTCTTTTTCAACGGATAGGCGTATAAGCACTACCCACATTTTCAACAGATATGTATAACAACAATATCCACAGATAAGCATATAAGCTATATCCACATTCTACAACAGATATGTATAACACAATATCCACAGATAAGCATAAAAGCTATATCCACACATCACAAAGATAAGCATATAAGCTCTATCTTCACTTCTCTAGACAAGCATATTTTTTTTTTTCGTCGGCAAAAATTGAATATACGGCGACTAAATTTTTTAGTCACCAAAAGGTCATAATAACCCTAAAAATGTCCTATTATTTGGCAACTAAACTTCCTTTTTTGTCGGCAAATAACTGTATACGGCGACTAAACCAAGAATTAGTAGCCTAAAATCTAGACTTTTGGCGACTAATATTATTTTAGTCCCCAGTTACAATCTATTTAGTGACTAAATTTTTTTTTTTAGTTGCCAAAACACAATATATCTCGACTAAAATAATATAGTAGCTAATCCTTCAACCTTTGGTGACTAAAAAATTTATTAGTAGCCAAAAATATACCTTTTGGGGACTAAATTTTTTTTGATTGCCAAATGTGTATTTTGTTGTAGTGTGTGTTTGGATCATGAATTTAAGTAAAAATTTGAAAATGAAAAGGGAAAGGTGGGTGAATTGATTTACTCCAAATAATGCTAACAAAATAAAGTACATATAGATTTAAATTTGATCTGGTATGGTATATATTATATATAATATATTTGGATCACACATTTCATTGTTGAGATACTTTTTCTAGGAGACAACACCGTGGCATCCTTACTAGTGGCAAGATGTACTCAGTATTATCTTTAATCCTCAAGACTCAACTGATAAACCTGCACTGTCAAGAGTGCTAATGGCAAGCCTTACTAGTGAGCCAAACCATCCTTTCAAAATATGTAACTGAAATATATGAAAGGGGTATATAAATTATTAATTCAAACATGTAATTATATTGTTTAATATGTGATGTTAACCATGAAGAGTAAAGAGTGAAAATAATCTACAACCTGATGCTGACTATCACTTTAAAATCTTCTTCTAAGGATCTTTGTATGTACTTCTGGAAATTGAAGTTGTTGTGCCTCCCAGACTAATGAGCCATGATAGTGAAATTTCACAAAATAAAATCATATGGTTAATCAATCAAAAACTCATTTTCCATCTCAATTTTTTGATGAAATCGATTTGAAAATTAGGAAGATTAGAATTGAGAGATCATTACTGAGACAAACCGTGTCTCAAGGTGAGGTAATTAACTTTCATTACTGACCTGAAGAATTGTCTGAAAAAATGTTTTTATTCAATTTCACAATTAGTTATTAAGTACCCAAATGCAAATCATCACAATTAGTTATTAGTCGCCAAAAGTAATGTTTGCACGACTAAAACTTTAGTCGGCAATAGACCTATTCGCGACCAAATACTTTGGTTGTCAAAATTAATAATTTTACCGACTAATTATTTAATCGCCAAATATATCTTTTCACCTACCAACATTTTGGTCGCCAAATGTGAATAGTGAAACACCAACTCATCACTTAGTCACCAAAAAAGGAAAAACCAAACCAAATTTCCTTCGCCAATTCAATTCTTTTTGTTTATTAAAATAGAGATAAAATATAAAAAAAATTTCATTTGACTTGTATGATATATAATAATCTATCCAAACCATTCAATATAACTTATAATTTGCAAGAATCATTCAAACCAACAAAATACATAAATCAGCCAATACTTAACCTATTTAATTAAAGTCATCAACCATTATAAGTTTTCATCCTCAAGTAATTCCAAACTACATAATCATCTAATTAAAAAAGTCACGTAACTATATAATCATCCAATTCACATCCATCTAGTATGAAATTTAAAACATAACAAGTAGTTGTTATTATGTTTTAAATTTTTATCCATATACATCTATCCAAAAATATAACTAGTAGTCTACCCAAATATTTTCCGTACACATCTATCCAAAAATATATAATCCTTCAAAAAATGTAACAAGTGCCAACTAGTCCTGTAAAATTCAGCTTCGTACACGAGTTCATTCATCTGTACAAAAGAAAAACAAAAATAATGTAAGGTAATTTTTTTATGAAAATATTTGCACATCACTCGAATTGTAAAATTAGAAAAAAATTGAAAAAGTCCATGAAAAGTAAAGATAACATGAACAAATTAAAGAACTACCAATACCATTTTGTAAATAAAACAACATTTATATGTATACATCCAATCAACATTAAAATTCTATCAATATCAATGCACCATTTGCTCTTACAAGTTTGTTTAATCTAGGACTACATGACCCAATGTTATTAAAGGTGCGCCTAAGCGTCCGCTTAGGCCCAAGTCCCATCCAGGCTCAAGGTTTGCGCCTTGTAGTGTTCTAAGCCAGACAACTTCGATAAGGCATCCCTAGGCGTGCGCCTAGGCCCAAGTCCCGTCCGAGCCCAGGGTTTGTGCCTTGTAGTGTTCCAAGCCAGACAATTGTGATAAGGCACCTGATTGGGCCAAGGCTTGAGTCTTGAGGGATTTTTTTTTTATAATTATTGTTGCTTTAATTGGTTTTGTTTAAAATCTAACCATTCATTTAATATGGTGAAGCTACAAAAAATTCCTACTCTTATTATAGATGCCAATACAATGAGCATTTAATCCCAAATCAATGATAGAAGAAAAATTAGCTCTAATTCCTAATCTCCAAAAAAACACTAAGGTGCAGTTTGGTAATACTTACGTTTTTAGTTTTCTATTTATATTTACAAAAATTTAAAAAACTCAAATAAAAACTTGTTTGGTAAATTTTTGATTTATAAATCAGTGGTCTCAGTTTATAAATTTGGCCAAAAAATGTAAACTCAAAAAATGTGTTTCCGTTTTAAGTTTTGAATTTTTTTTTTTACCACCCAACACTAGCCACCATCTGCCACCATTTTCCACCACCATCTTCCGCTACCACCACCCACCCCCCACCACCACCTACCACCACCACTCACCACCCACCTGCCACCACCACCCACCACCCGCCCCCCCCCCCCCCCCGCCACACCACCACTCGCCATTTCTCACTCTCTTAGTTTATATTTTTTAAAATTTTCAAACATTTTGTCCAAACCAAACGCGTTTGTAGTTTATGTTTTTTTAAAAATAAACAAAAATCAATTTATAAAATTTTTGTAAACATAAACAAAAAAACGTAAATGTTACCAAACGCTACCTTAGTAATGTATTTATTTGTTTATATTTTTTCATTCCTTAACTTTGTACCCCTAGGCAATGTTTTCAAGGGGAGAGGAGGGAAATTTTTGCCTCCACTTCCATTTCTTGTTCTTGTTCCTCAATTTACATTGGATATCATCTATTTGTTATTCTAGGAAGATCTATGTTACATGGACTTGTATGCGTTTATCGGGTAAGGGAGCCGTTGGGTTCATCAAGCTTCTAATTGAAGGATATGTGGACTTGGCAAAAAAGGATTGTACTTTTTATATTTTTAATCCTTTTTTGGATAAAAAAGCACCTTACTTGTTTTATAGTAATTATGCAACAAAAAATACAAATAATTATAACGTTAAATACAATTATATAAACAAGTTAAATTGATGGATGTTCTTGCTAAGCGCATATTTGATAGAAAGTATGAGTATAGCGATTCCGGTTTTTCCTTCATTGTTTAATTGTATTCCGGGCTCGGGTCCGTGGATGTTGGTTGTTGTCTTATACTCGTTCCCATCCTTTACTCTTGTATTTGAGTCTTGGGTTGTGTTGGGCAGGTTTGAAACAGGTTGGTTGTGTTTGGAAACCAAGAGTTGATGCCCAGATTTTGGCCTTCACAATCGAGCGGGGCTTTTGACGCTCGAGCGGGCCCTTGTTGTTGTTTCTCCGCTCGAGCGGGCGTTTCGATGCTCGAGCGTGATTTTCCATCTCTCAGTATTTTGTTCTGCAGGTCGTTGGACGCTCGAGCGTCCACTTTCACGCTCGAGTGAGGACCATCGACTGTAAAACTTCTGGAAGTGTGCATTCGACGCTC
>NW_021024878.1:1563733-1628768 GCF_004153795.1 Camellia sinensis | reverse complement strand
CAACCCCTCGGGACCACCCCAAACCAAAGGCGCATCACCCACTGGTCCCCCACCCCAACAAGACTGGAGACTACGCCACGGGTCGGGCCATACAAGGCCTTCAACGTGACCATACGATGCTGACTAAATTTGTGTAGGCAACTCTACAAGGGAAGTGCCTCTCCACAGTCCCACTTGAAGTCAGGAACAACCCCGAAAGGCATATCCTCGAGGATTCTGAATTAGTCGCTCGGATGTGCCCGTTCAGTTCTGAGGAGATAAAGCCGTACTACAAGGTCAACTAGTGCCAAAGTCACTCTGCAAAACTCTGCCAACAACCTCCTAGCAAGTAAATCGAAGGGTTCTCTATCTGAGCACAATCGTCCAACTGGGACCCCTTTGCAATCATCACTACGTTCCCGAACATACAATCGGCAGATGATCCAACCGAATCTCCACGCGCATAGGAATAAAGTGCGCCGACTTAGTCAACCGGTCTTACAACCACCCAAATAGAATCACTACCCCGCTGATCCTCGGAAGACTACAACGAAGTCCATGTACACCTTGCTCCCCACTTCCACTCGGCAATAGGCAAGGGGTTGCAACTAAACCCGCTGGCCTCTGATGCTCGGCCTTCACTTGTCTGGCAAGTAAGGCACGTCGATACGAAAAACAGCCACATCTCTTTTCAATAACCCGCCCAAACTGGCGACCCAACCTGATAACATCTTAAGTACCTCCCGGATGCACAGCAAGGCCACGAATTGGTGAAACTCTCGGCGCAAAGAGTACTTCTCTCGGCAAGGACTCCTGTACAAACAAACGGTTTCGGGTATCTCACACTCAGGTCGGGATTACACCAGTCAAACCCTTCTCACTTTCCCACTGGAGAATCTTCTCTCGGAGGGATTCTACCTTCAAGGTCACCTCTCTGTGCTTCTAACACTCTAATCACAAGTGTAGGCTGCTGCCAATACAGAAAACTAAGGCCGCAGCCTCGAAGATTCGCCCCAGTTAGCAAATCAAACTTGCCAAGTACTCCCAACATCTCCATTCCCGGATGCTATACAAGCTACATCACTAATTGGTTTCCTACTAAGGGCATCGGCCACAACATTGGCCTTCGGATTGAATAATGTAACTCAAAACATAATCCCGATGAACTCCATCCATCTCCTCTGCCTCAAATTCAAGTCTCTCTGTGTAAACAGATACTTCAAACTCTTGTGATCCGAGAATACCTCGAACCTCTCACCATAAAGGTTAGTGCCTCCAGATTTCAAAGGCAAAGATCACAGCTGCTAATTCTAGGTCGTGTGTGGGGTAATTCTTTCTCGTTGTATTTAACTGACGTGAGCCATAAGCTACCACTTTCCCCTCTTGCATCAACACACAATCCAAACCCTCTCGTGAAGGCATCACATAACCGCATAACCCAACCCTCTCCCGGAATAATCAACACCGGAGCGCGTGTCAATCTAACTTTCAACTCTTGGATGACCTTCACAGTCTCACTTCCACACAAACTGACTCCCTTCGAGTCAGTCTAGTCAACGTGACGCTAACCGAAGAAATCTTCACAAACCCGACGGTGAATACCCAGCCAAATGCCAGAAAACTGGCGGATCTCAAACACACTCTTAGGCTGTGCCCAATCTTGCACTGCACTTCAACTCTGGATGTATCAAACAGACACCCCTTCCCCCGGATTACCACGTGACCTAAGAATTTGACTTCCCCCAGCCAGAACTCACACTTCCCCAAACTTGCATACAGCCTATGGGCTCTAAGTAACTCAAGCACCACTCTCAAGTGTGCCTCGTGCTCCCTCCTCAGAAGACGAATAGATAAGGATATCGTCCACGAAAACGACACAAATCGGTCTAAGAACTCCCGGAAAATCGGTTCACAAGTCCATAAAGACTGCCGGTGCATTGGGTTGGTAAGTCCGAATGCATCACCAAAAACTCGTAATGGCCATACCGCGTACGGAATGCCGTCTTAGGAATATCTTCCTCCCTGACCCTCAACTGATGGTAACCCGATCTCAAGTCTATCTTAGAGAAACAACGGAACCTTCAACTGGTCAAACAAATTCATCTATACGGGGCATAGGGTACTATTCTAACCGTAGCCCGATTCAACTTCCGGTAGTCTATACACAATCTCAAGGCACCATCTTTCTTTTTAACAAAGAGGGCCGGCGCTCCCACGGGTGAAAACACCTAGGGCGAACAAAGCCCTTATCGAGCAACTCCTGGAGCTGAACTTTCAACTCAACCAACTCTGCTGGAGCAAAACGGTAAGGATGCCATAAGAAATCGGCGCCGTACCAGGCACTAAATCAATAGAGAACTCCTATCTCCCGGTGAGGTGGCTCAACTAACAAGATCTTCGGGGAGGAAAAAAAAAGACATCCGAATACTCACCAAAAACCACCCTCGGTAACACAACCTGGCGGTCTACCACTCCTCACCACTCTCAAAAGCTAGCAAGTAGACTACTAAGCTCACTTCGCCTTCGCGAATCATATCCGGTGGCAAAACACTTACCAACCCGGTCTCCCAAGAAATAGAACCACTCCCCGCTCAAGGTACACAATGTAACCCCTCTGGCAGTAGCAATCAATAACAGCCTGGTATTGACGATAAACCAGTCCATTACCCAAAATAACATCAAAACCCTTCAATGCGGCATGACAACAAACGGAAAAGGAAGCCATATAGTCGGCGACCTCTATTCACATCCTCTAAACACCCGTTTCAGAATCAACTCACCACCCAAAGGCGATACCACACAAATAGGAGATGCTAACTTGGCTAACTCCAATCCAAAACAGAGATGCAAATGCAAGCAGATACAAAAGAATGAGATGCACCCGTGTCTATCAAACACATTAGCAACTGAGTTGCAAAACAGAAAAGTACCTCTCCACTACTGATGAGCTGGTACTAAATCCTCGCCGCGGTAACAGCCTACACGCGCCCCGTAGGCCCTGGTCTACCTGCTCACCCTTCTCGGAGCAAAAGACTGCTGCACAGACTGGGCATGACGAAGCTCCCGGATTGGCCCTCGAGGCCTGCACAGACTGAGCATGGCTGAAAAACCATGCGTCTGTCTAGAACCAGACGCTTCCGACGAGTGGCACTCAACTGTGGGCCAAAACCTCTTCATGTGCCCAGGTGTCCACACTGATAACAAGTCAAGAGCTGCCCCCCTGCCCAAACTCTGACTCTGCGGGTCTAGCTTGAAGAAGAAGCAGCTTTCTGACCCCCACCCTTCTGCGGGCAAACAGATACCTTGTGACCCAGCCTGGCCACACTTGTAACATGGTGAAAATCCCCCTGACCACCTCTCCCGGAGTCTGCACTCGGCACTGGGAAGGTCGATCTAGCAACCACCACCTGCGACGTGCTGAGGTTATAACCCTTCTGTCTCTGCCATTACTCTGACTATCCTGGCTCCTCTTGGAGCCTCTCTGACCCTCATCCTCCTCCTGCATCATCAGCTCCATATGAGCTGGCAGCGTCCACTAGGTGTCTATACTCTCGAATAGTAAGTACCCACCAATTCTCAACTCTGATGGCCCCGCCTCAACTTCCGCCCTCAACTCATAGCAAACGCGCGTTCCTCAGACGCCACCAGTTTCAGGTGCAAACCTAGACAGACTGGTAAAAAGTAGCCTCAAACTCAGCCACTGACAAGCCCTGTTGATTAAGCCGGCTAAACTGAATCCCTCAGCTTTTCCCTAGCCTGCCTGCTGGGATAAAAACCTCTCCTGAAAAGCATTCACAAATGCCTCCCAAGTACCACCAACACGAGCTCTTCTCGTACTTCCACCATTGACCCGCATCTCCCTTCAGTTGGAAGGATGCCAAGGTCACTTTTCATTGCTCCATCCTCGATGCAAGCATCTCAAACGTCTTCGTTGTCTGTTCGAGCCATTCATCTGCCTTAAGCGGCTCTTTAGGATCCTCGATAAACTCGTCCGGATTACACCGGAAGAACTCCCTCTTCAAGAAGGAAGGCCCTGTCTCAGCTGCCTGATTCCAGCTCTAAGAATACCCAAAGCTCTGCTACTCTCTGGCCAAGGCACCCATGGCCTGCTGACCTACTGGCTCGGCCACATTGGCCTGCCCAACTCCCTCCTGCCACTGCCGGAATCTCACCCTGTAACGGTACTTCCTGCCTCGCAAGGTCTACACGCCTAGCACCTCTTCCTCGTCCTGACATCCTAATAAGGGCAACACAGAACGTTAGCACATTCATAAGTGTGCCAAACTAAACACTCACGTCCTAATGCATGGACAACTGTAATTCACTCCACATAAGCACATAAACACATAAGCACTTACGAACTTCATTTCCGGATAATGATAGTCCCGAGGCGTTACTAGAGTTCTGGTTAGAAATAGCATTGATCAAGTGCTTTTCCAACAAGACTCCCAGAAACTCAAGGATCCAATCAATATATCCCAGAAATTAAATCCCCATACCACATAGTCACATAAGCATGTTATCACTTAAGCACATAGCCTATGATACCACATCTAAGTCTCTATCAAGCGAGACAAACCCATTGTGATCCTAATCACTTCCCATGTACCCAAAGTATTCGAACCGGTACGCTCTGATACCAAGTGGTAACGCCCTCAAAAAAATAACATTAAACTAACCACATTCCTTTATTTCATTGAGTTTCATTACATAAGTATTACATGTTAACATCAAAACAAAATGCCCTACGGGTCTACAGCTTTCCAAGTTAACCACTTTGTTTCAACAAAAGAGTACTAACTCGTTTACACATTAAGCCCTTGGCTTGAAATTACATGTAATACATCAAAAGTTAAACAACTACACTATGTCCGCCTCTAGCCTCCCAAGCTATGTCCTTGGAGGTGGCATGCTTCCTGTACCTGAAATGATATTCCCATATAGGGTGAGCCACAGCCCAGTAGAAATACACTAAACCAACCATGGACAATGACTAAAACATTAGCAATTGATAGTTGGTCAATACTTGATACAATCACATAAATTACATATTTATGTCAACGACTTACAAAGTCCCAATTACCTTTCATTTTCCCTTTTTCAACAGATAAGCATGCTAGCTCTATCATCATTTCCACAGATATGTATAAAAACTATATCTCACATTCAGATAAGCATAAAAGCTATATCCACATTTCCCAACAGATATGTATATCAACAATATCCACAGTAAGCATACAAGCTGTATCCACATTCTACAACAGATATGTATATCAACAATATCCACAGATAAGCATACAAGCTGTATCCACATTCTACAACAGATATGTATATCAACAATATCCACAGATAAGCATACAAGCTGTATCCACATTTCACCAAATAAGCATATGAGCTCTATCTTCACTTCTCTAGACAAGCATATGAGCTCTGTCTACGGAGTTCATCCCCTATCCTCCTCCCAATACCTATCCGGTTTAGAGGTACATCCCCTATCTTCCCCTAAACCGCGGAGTACATCCCCTATTCCTCCTCTACACATAACGTATATAAAACATTGGTTCTATATACAATCACACAATACACACAATTAATGTATTCTATCAACCGTCAAGTTCCATGACACATTCCATTGATTAGTTTCCGTTTACCTAATCATCATGCATTGTCTACAACAATCTCGACTATCCTCCACCGATAGCCCAAAGCAGTTATTTCTAAAACAGAAAATAAATGCACAAATGGATATTCAATCAACATTTCATTTTCTCATTTCTCACCAATTAATTATTCCAATTAATTAAACAATGTAATTAGGCCATTTTCCATAATTACCATTTCAACCCTTAGGTCCATTTTTATCAATGATTCAACAATCATTATATTTTTCTATGCCAAACATGCATCTAGGTTTATTATGAATAAAACCCCAACTTTTGTAAAATTACACAAAAGCCCCAAACTTTCACCAAATTTACCAAACCAAGCCCAACATCTCAAAATACCAAACTTTAGAGACAAAACCCATAGAGAGGAGTAGGTTATCCCTACCTCAAATTCGGGAGTCCCAAAGGAGAAGACGACCAAAACTCAACGTGCTCCAAAACCCGAGATTTTCAGATTAAAATGAAGCCCTCGACGATCAACAACTTTTTTGTAAAGGCCAAGGTGAGTAAATCACTCCTACTAGATCAAAACCTAGAGAGAAGGTAGAGTCTAGAGTGAGAGGCTCAACAATGTGATTTTTAGAAAGTAAGAGAAGAGAAGAGGAAGCAAAAAGTGATTTGAAAAGTCACAAATTTCGGGACTTTAACCAGTCTCCCGCTCGAGCGTAAAACACCCGCTCGAGCGGCCACTCACAGACTTTACGCTCGAGCGGCCAACCTCCGCGCTCGAGCGCAGAATGCACTCGCTCAGCACTTTTGCAGAACCAGACCTCCGCTCGAGCTCCCAACCCTACGCTCGAGCGTACAACGCTGCACAGAGAAATACTGAAAGGGTGTAATCTACGCTCGAGCGCCAACCACTCCGCTCGAGCGTACAGGCCAAAAATCTGGGCAACTAGTTTTGGTTTCTAAACTCAACCAACCTGTAACAAACCCGCTCAACACATCCTATAACTCAAATACAACGTAAGAAAGGATGTAAACAAGATAATAAACAACTACCAACATCCACGGACACATGTCCGGATCACTATACAACAAGGGTAAACCTGGGATCGCTATATTTGCTTTCATTTTTTCCCATTTAACTTCATAACACATGCCTAATAAACACAAGATGAAATAAAATAAGACAAATCACACATGATATACCCAGGGAAAAAAAAATTCGGTACACCAATATGCTTACATATACACAAATAGCTCTAATCTTCTCCATTACAATGACAAGTAAAAATAAGATCAAAGTCCTGTGCTGCCATTAATCGATGAGAAACTTACAAATGGTGACTGTTAACAGGATGAATATTTAAACAGAAACTCAGAAACAACGTAAATAACAGCAAAGAAGCCAAACCAGATAATTGTAGTGCACACATTTTTGATTAAATCCATTTCATCTATCAAAAAACAGAAAGTTAATGTTTCACATATTACATGAATTAACTGCCAAAATAATTTATGCCTCAGCGTGAAACCCAAATATATACAGAAAAATTACTATGTAAACAAAAATACCCTTACACATATCTTTAAAGCCATTACAAATTACCACATAGTATGTGTATTCATAAGCATGGCACAAAAAAGTAAATTTGCCATGGAATAGGGTGGTCATTAGCTCGTTCATCCAATTAGAGAGATACCATGAAGCTTGAGCTTTCTGAATAGCTGTGGATAAATTTGCATTTGGTTAGAACATAACTAGAGAAAAACATAAGGCAAATTCATTGGAAATACTCCAGTCTCGAGGTGAAAAGAGGGGTTACTCCTTTAGCAGATTAGCCCTTTAAAAAGGTTTTAAAATCAACTCAACAAAATGTTTACTTCAATCTGTTGCAAGGTTTTTATTAGCATCATTTTTACCTTCGTCAAAGACAACCGCAGGTTACAAAAACAAAATCAAAACACAATGCTATAATCAGTGAAATTATATCAAAAAAAATATCCTCTAAACTATTTATAAGCACGATGACATTTTTTAGCAAATAAAATATTGAAATTCCAATTAATGGTCAAAATTGCAATAAAACATTAACAAATTTAAGTTAGTAACGTTTGACATCTGCCTGAATCAGTCATGACAGAAAGACTAAACAATTTAAAATAGATGCATTCCATTTACGTTGATGATTTGATGTCATGCTATGATTTATTTGATTCAACATAAGAGGAAACAGAAGAAATATTGGGCGCTAATAACAAAAAATCGGACTATGAATAAAAAAAAGGTGATGCAACAAGAACATGGTCATGCCTAGATGTGCACACACAAAATAAGCAAAGAACAAAAATTTAAATCATACATAAAGGTAGTCTTTGCAACATGGGAAATTTCCATCCAGGCTTGCATTAGGTAGGTGTCTGTCACCATTTAATATGATTAAAAAAAACTGAAACAAAGATAATGCAATGTCAAGAAAATTATTACTTAAGACAATCTGGAAAAGCAGGAATCAAATTGTTTAGATGTAGAAAATTTTACAATTAAGACAGATGATATGGTCCTCACCACTAAATCTAAGTATAATAGCAGGAAACCAAAAAATTTGCTAGCTTAAGTTCTAGAAGAAGAAAAAAAAAAAAACACACACACACACACACACCACAAAGTAGCAATTAGAAGTCACAGAAGCCCAAAGTTCAGCAAGGTAGTTTCAAGAATCTTTATCGGCGTTACCAAGTATAACATTAAGTGTAAGATGAAACTATAAGATGAAATTAAAGCTGTTATGAATTTCGGCTTGCACAACCCAAAAAAAGAAAAAATAAGAAATTACATGTTCCTTGAACATTTTATAAGAAAGAGAAGGATTCTATACCTCAAATTATTTTTAGGGAGTAGTTGAAGATGCTCCAGAAAATGGGGATGGTGAAGGCCCTAATGGGTGAACAGTGTGAACAAAATACTTTAGTCAAATAGAAAACAAAGATAGAGAGAGTCACAGAGGAGAGAGACAGATATTTAGGGGAAGAGAGTAGGAGACAGAGAGACAAACGAGAAAGCCAAAAATAGAGAGGACCATACTGGGGTGGTTAATGCTCCAATAGTGGATCGACAGTGGTGCTCGGATAGCAGTGATTGCTCCCTTACTAACGACGATGAAACAAGCCGGACAGAGATTCAATATCACAAAGAAGGCATTTGTGGATGAGAGGAGAGAGAGAGACTGAGAGATGACTCGAAGAGAGGACGAGAGAGAGAGAGTAATGGAATGAGAGAGACAAAGGCGTGAGAGAAATCGGAAGAGGGCCGATGCGAGAAGAGAGATCCAAGAGTGAGAGGAGACAGACGTTTTAAGCCCTACTAAATTTTAGTGTGTTTGAAATCCCTCCAGAGTTCTTACAAATTCAATTTTAAAAATCCCTCCAAAATGATAATAATAATAAATAATAATAATAATAATAATAATAATATAATAATAATAATAATAATAATAATTAATAATAATAATAATAAAAACTCAGACTAGGCAGTATGTGTTTCTATTAAAAAAATTGATTTTATTGCTGACTAATGTGTTTATATCACCAAAAATGTTATTTGCTGACCAAATAGGAGTCACAAAGATTTAAAAATAAAAATTAGTACTAGACATTGTGCGACAAATTTCTTTTAGTCGCAAAATTCGTATTATGACACAGTGACTAAAATATTTTTTAGTCGCTCAAAATAAATTTTTGACAACCAAACTTTTGGTCGCCAAAAATAAAAGTAAATTTTTGTTTTCCATTCGGCGACTAAATAAATTTAGTAGCCAAAAGTAACTATACAGCGACTAAAATATTTATTTAGTTGCTGAAAATAAATTTTTGGCGACCAAACAGAGATAAAAAGTAAATTTTTATTTTGTCATTCAACGATTAAATAATTTTAGTTGCCAAAACTATCTATATAGCGACTCAAATATTTTTTAGTCGCTGAAATTAAACTTTTGCCAACCAAACTTTTGGTCGTCAAAGACAAAAAGTAAATCTTTGTTTTTGATTCGGCGACTAAATAATTTTAGTTGCCAAAACTATCTATACAACGACTAAAATATTTTTTAGTCGCAAAAAATAAATATTTGGCGACCAAACTTTTGGTTGCAAAAAATAAAAAGTTAGAATTTGTTTTTCATTCGGCGACTAAATAATTTTAGTAGCCAAAACTAACTATACAGTGACTAAAATATTTTTTTAGTCGCCAATTGTGACATTTTAACGACTAAATTTTTTTTAGTCGCCAATAATCAATATACCTCGACTAAAAAAATTTAGTAGCTAAATATTGTACTTTTGCTGACTAAAATAATTTTTGGTCGCCAATTCTATAACTTTTGGCGAACAAAATATTTTTAGTCGGCAAAAGTGATCACCGAAAGTGTATTTTCTTGTAGTGTCCCCTGGCCCATTTAGTCCCCCTATAAGGGATAAGAGCCAAATCTCGAGATAAGATATTTTTGTCAAACAGTAGGCAAGAAGTTCCATTCCCTCCTCTTTAATCTGGCAACAAACAACCCTCGTGATATAGAGAGAGGTAACTTAAGCTATAGACTATAACTTACAATCCACAGGTGAGCTATTGAACTTGTACAATGCGTCATGTGGCGTCTCCCAAATGCTGTTTGTCTAGTGAATCTAAATCGATATGGATCTGTTAAACAAATCATATATTAGAAGGAAAAAGAAAAAAAGCTAGATTATTTTTTTTACGAGATTGAAAATGGAACTCATGTATATGCAATTCATTTGGGTTAATTAAGCAGGATTTAACTTGCTCATGTTACAGGCCTAAATAAGAGCAAATCTGTACCATAACTAGGTCTAGAAAGTCATATAATGCATAATTAGTTGATATTATATTAGGCCATGGCCTCCATAGTAAGAAAACAATAACTTCCAACTTTATCTTGCAATTTGCAAGGTTGATGATATTTCCCAAGGAAAAGTATAACAATTTTGAGTTAAAACATGAAAAGTCCTAAATTCAGATATAATTTCAAAGAAATTTGTATTTTAAATTGAGTCCACCTCGCCGTTTTAACGAATCAATCTGGGAGTTTTGTTCACCAACCAAGTTATTAATCATCTATGCAAGGATGGATCTAGGGAGTGCGAAGGGGCGGCTATACTCCAAAAAATTTGAAAAATATCATATCTTACATTAGAAATTTTAAAATAATTAAAAATTATAAGGATTTGCACCACAAATATACTTCTGCACCCCATAATAATAATAATCTTGGATCCGTTCCTGCATCTATGAGGCAAAGTGTGTGAATAAAATACAAGTTTAAATTAATTTAAATTAATAGACTACAATTTTAGGTGAAATCAACCTACTATAGTTTTAGACTAATTAGGTTCGGTGTTTCGTTCACACACTCCTAAAGTGTGTGACAAATTAATTTTCCATGAAATTTAATATAACAATACAACTCGAAAAAAAATGATTTAAAAAAGTATTTGTAAAAATATATTTATAGACTGCAATCATTACACATCTTATTTTGGAATGAATTTTGAGACAAAAATTGTAAATAAATAATATTTTTAAATTTTATCAGAGTCTCGTTGACTGGACCGAGTTGCCAAAAATGTTAATGTGAAGACCTAAAACTCTTGAAATAAAATAATTGAAAGATGAAGCAATAGAACTCCATCTCACACCAGTGAGTGAGTTTCTAGATCTAATATTTACCTTAATAAATAAATTTCAATACTTTAGACTATCTTTGGCTTGATTACATAAGTACTTATGCATGCAAAAAAGACCTCCCAACCAACAAGTTTCATTTTGTTCAAACTTTCAAAATGTGTGAATAAAAATAGGAAAAGTCTATAATGTGCACTATCTAAAAGGACATATAATATGCACTTATTGTACGGTCCATATCATGTCACATCATAAAAAGTGACTTGCTAAACTAATTATGTAGCAAGTTACATGAAATAATCATAACTTTTTTCAAATATCATAACAATATTACAATAAATCATAACAATGTCATAATATACACCATGGTGTCATAACAAAGACGCTATCAATCATAACAATATGACAACGACTCATAATAAATGTAGTTATTTTCAACAAATTATCATAACATTTGAATCGTAACAGTTTTTTTTATTATGATTCACCATGACAAATTATAACTTTTGATAATACAAATCATAACTTTTACTAATGAATCACAACCATAGCACTTTTTTTTTTAATTATTTTTTTTTATTGGAGAAAATTAGAAAAACAAGAGAGGCAAACAGGACTAAGCCAAGATACTGATCAAACCCGATAAAGCAGATGGAGGATTTGTCACCTGATCGATCATAATCCGCTATCTGGCTGTTGCGGAATAGATTCAGGGCCTGAGAATCAAGTGGTGTGGTATGGGACATGTTGGCTTTTGCTTATTCAAGGTCAGAGATGGTCCATGATGCTCTCTTTGTTCTTGCCAAGATGAAAGACTTGAAAATCCAAGCTTCAATCTTGACCTCAACAGTTTGTTGTACAACTTAAGGCACACTAGTATCATGTGGGATGTATATGATGACATCAAAGCTAGTGGGACTCCTCAGAGTGAACACACCAATGCCATTCTAATGGATGGTCTATGCAGACAGTCACTGCTACAAGAAGCAGTAGCCTTTTTGTGAGAGAATGAAGGGAAGCATTTTGGGCTTTGTGTTGCTTCATTCAATACTCTCATGTCAAGGTTTTGTAAAATGGGTTACGTAGATGTTGCAAAATCTTTCTTTTGTATGATGTTTATGTATGGACTACTTCTTGATGCATACAGTTACAATATTCTTATTCATGGGTTATGCATAAGTTTTCAGATCTTGAGAATATAGTTGGAACAATCAATAAAACAAGGGCAGAGAAGATCGCCGGAGTTGTACTTCGTGGGATGGTCTTCTGGGGCAAAGAAGATCGCCAGGGTTGTACTTCGTAGAATGGTCTTCTAGGGTGGAGAAGATCGCCAGAGTTTTGTCTGAAAAAAGGAGCGTTTCGGACCAGAACAACGTGAAGCTTTGTGGGATGAGAACAAGCAATAAAGAAAAAAAAAACCAGCTGAAAATGTATTCAATTTTTCTAATAAAATTATTTGATGGTTCAGATTAATTTATATATATTTAATGGTTTAAAAGTAAGGTGTATATGATGTACACAATTTAATAATCACATGCACATCCTAACAGCCCCCTAAAAAATAATGAAATTTATAATTTTAGATGAGATTAATGCATTTTTTAAAAAGAAAGTACACTGTTTTAGAAAATAATAGTGTTTGGGTGTGCAAAGTGTATACCATATGCACTTGAGTAAATTCTCACAAATATACATAATTTACCTCATAAAATTGCGCAAGTTCTTATAAATATACGTAAGTTGTGATTTCTCAAATTTTTATAGGTTAATTTATGTATGGTTGTAAAAATTTACTCAATTCTGTAAGGTAACTTATGTATATTTATGAGAACTTAAGCAAGTACATATGGTATGCACTTGCACACTTAAGAATTGCCCTATTTGATATCACATATTATATATTAAAGGGTGGGACTGGCTACTTTTTCATTCGATTATTCTCCATAACCTATTTTGTGGGTGATCTTAACATCTCATATCGTAAACCTTACAATGAAGGCCATTTGTTTAAAAAATTAGATTCATCATATATCGATTAATAGATGAACAAATCATATTTTGTTTTATAGAATAGACGGTTCAAGTTCAAACTTATAGTTGCTATTCATTTTTAAAAACAAAATGTAATTTGTGCATGTG
Organism: Camellia sinensis; assembly: GCF_004153795.1. Classification (NCBI taxonomy): domain Eukaryota; kingdom Viridiplantae; phylum Streptophyta; class Magnoliopsida; order Ericales; family Theaceae; genus Camellia; species Camellia sinensis. The sequence goes on along the minus strand of NW_021024878.1, from coordinate 1,615,346 downwards.
CATTGATGTTCAATGAATTTGATTTTTTGCACAACTCATCTTTACTGCTGGACTTACAAGATGAACGGTTTAAATTATGGTTTTGAGCTGGGAATAAGGCTCACGAAATACAATATAAATATATATGAAAAATAGTGAAACAGAGAGAAATCATATGAAAAATTGGAAATCATAATAGTATTCTTTAGACAAAAAAAATATTGTGTTTTGTTTCCATTTTGCGAACAAATTCATTTTTTTTTCTCCAAAGAATTGATATACATGTTTTGGTAGAAGAGAGTTGTCCAGCAACATGGCACTCCAAAGTCTACAAAGCTGAAAAATCACATAGAAAATGACCCAAAAAATACATGGTACGGCCACCTCTCGTGCAAAGGAAAAAACCTGACTTGTATATGTGACACCCGACATTTCATGCATATGCATATCACGACATTAATACATGTTAATTTCATGTTAAGTGCTTAATTTCTTGAACTAGAACTTGGTAGGAGTATAGGAGAAAGAAGAGTTAGCTTGGAAACTAGCCTTAGAAAATATTGTTTGTTTCATGTTTGAAGTTGGGGAACGATTTAGATTGGAAATTTGAGAACCATAGGATGATCCTATGCCTTAATTGAGGAGCTTAAAGGCTTTGGTCTAATGAACTTGTATATTCCATGCTATTTGCCAAATTGCTAATTGGAATTAATTACGATAAGTATGATTAGGATAAGATTAGATTACTTAGTTTTAACTTGGTTAATAAGACCAAAACAAGAAAGATTAGCTAATTAAGTAAACCTATAAAATTTTACCCAATTACACCATATAAAACCTCATGGCTCAAACCAAACAAATAAGAAATTGCTAGGGAATTCAAGAATAATCGTGAGAAGAGGAAAAAAAAGAAGAAGAGAAGAAGAAAAGGAGAGAAAATGAAAGGAAATTCAAAAGAGCTAAGGATTCAAGCCTAGAAATTCCCAAAAAAAAATACTACGAGGTAAGAAACTCGACCCTGTTCTATATTTCATATCAAAACATAGCCAAAAATTGATTAGGAATAAGTTTTGGAAGATTGAAATAAGAAGAAATTAGGAAAGAACTTGAGAAAATGATAGAAAAACTATGTTTTGAACTAATTTTATGTAAGATTTGAGCAAGACAATCATTATGTTATGAACCTACACCTTTATTTGTGATTAAGAAGTTTTAGAACTTGGTTTTGAAGGATTGAAATCATTGAATGAAAGAAAAATTTAAAAGATTAAGAAACTTGAATTGAATTATCTAGTGCTTGTTAAATCCTTAAATTCACGTATAATACCAAATTTTTATTACTTTTTCATTATATATATGATTATTAAAATGTTATATATCAAGATTTCGGATTTAAAAACATGAAAATTGGGTTTGAAAGCCCTAGAACAGCCTAGAACAGAGCAAATTGTGAACTGTAAAAGTCTACTCTGCATATTACCGTTCGAGTGGTGGAAAGACCACTTGAGCAGATCGCCCTAAAACCTGGCTGAGTATTTTTTAGTCGCTAAAAATAAACTCGAGTTGGAAAATCTATTTACAATTAGAAATGCCAAAAATGGACTGCATTGCTAGATTTCAGAGTCGCCACCTAAATATTTTTGAAAAATTTAGGAAACCCGTGACTTGTGCCAAAGCCACTTGTCCGTCATAACCAAAGTGTCTTGGCTCAGGAACTTAGGTATGAGAGGGGAAGGTCATGAATTGAGCACCCCACTCACCCAATCAAAGATCGACCTCTACTAATCATGATGCCATTTTTATTTACATTATATGCTCATGTTCCGATTGTTATGATAACCTTACTATGTGAGGCACACAAGTATAGACCACTTCACCCACTTTGGAATGCTTTGATTTTATATTTGTTTGAAAAGAGTTTTGAATGTGTACATTAATCAAAATCATCCTAACTTAAGCAAAGTAGCTTTCATCCACTGGCATTCAAAGAGGTATATCAAATAAGCACTTAGCCTCATGGTAACATGCTTGATATGGCAACACAAACACATATGCAATATGCTAAAACAAAAACGCTCACCTAGTACTCAACCGAGGCAAGCCAAAGAGAAGAAAATAATTAGAAAAATACATGCTTTAATATGCAAGTGACTAATGTAACACATGCAAAATGCAAGGACTAGGTTCGGTTTATTAGTATATCATACGGATCAACTCAAAGCATATGGCAACACACGTATTCAAGTAGATAGGAAATGACAACACTATTAAAATGATGAACTGAACACAATGCATGCAAACATGGATACAATGCATGGTAATGATATGAGACAAAAATATGATGCTACCACGATAAGCATATAAATAAAAGGGAGAAATGAGTGGGGTTGGAAGACATACACAATATTAAAAGTGTTACAAATTTGCCCTCACATAAGAGGGTTCAAATGAATGTCCCAATTAACTAATTATTACAAACACCAAATGAATTAACTACAATAACGAGTTATTACAAATCCGAATGAATCTAACTAATCAATTACATATACTAATATTAAAGAACTAATTAAGGGACTCGCACGGGAGGCAAGGAACCACAAGCACACAATCGAGAACATCCTTCAGGAAACCTCTCTATTTGTAGTCAAAAAATTATTCTATTTTTGCCTCAGATTCCGTTCTATTCCACCACAAAAATGCCACTGCCTGTACAAAGATGGGTGGCCGGCCAGCCTTGAAAAGTGGTGGGCCATGCAGAATGGTGGCCAGCCGGCCACTGTTTTTTGGGAATTACCCTGCTGCAACAGAGCTGAAACAGAGCAAAACAGAGTGTTTCCGGGAGATGTTTATCTTCTCCGCCCTTCCCTATCATAAAGATGATCAAGGGAGGAGTAAATTTGGTTCACAAATCATCAATTTTCGCAAATTCGTTGCGTGATGATCTATGAACCAATAGGACAAAGGCTCAATAAAAAGAAATGAAAGACCAACAACACCTTCTTCTATCATGGAGTTACCTCAAGGAAAGGGATAGACATTGCTTCATAAATCATTGAACATCACTAAAAGTATGCAATGGTCCACTACACAATGGGTTCAATATAACATCCGATTGAACCCAACTCAATTTTATTACTTTTTTTTTTTTTTACCTCTTTTACTCCAATTTTATTAACTTCTTTTACATTACCTTTCCATTTTCTTATCTTTTCTTCATTTTCATCCAAAAGTGATAACTACATCCACTAAGTTCAAAAAGCAATAAAGAGTAGTGTCAAACAAGAGGTTGTGCTTAGCATGAGAGAGATGTAATGCCTTGGTAATGAACATCCGAAGAAATTAAACCATTAAGTATGGAAAGTCTATTTCTCATGCCTTGAGCAATAATCTAGTGTTGGATACAACTCTTAATCAAAGAAAGAAAAGAAAGGAGGAAGGTTGCAAAGGTGATTACAAAGGTATGAACATGTATAAAAGCTATAAAAAAGTTAAAGAAAAGATTATCAACTCAAATGGATTGAAAGCTATATCCATGAGGACCTACAAGAACACATCTACAATATTCCAAGTATGATTTAATACATAAAATAGCACTGAAATAACACTAAAACAGTGTTGAAAATCAGGTTTTTGAGGTGGAAAAAGTGAGGAAAAATAGGCCAAAGACAAGAGGTTTCAAACAACCAACAAGCCTAAGGAAGGGTGGTTAACCCCTCCTCTTTTTTGTGACTTAAAATCACATTTTTGAGCTTAAAATAACTCTTAAAAAACAATAAGAATAAGCAAGGCAAAGAGATAGAAAAGATGGTATAAAAGCTCAAAGTATACCTCTTTTCAAAGAGAGGATGCTCTTTAGTTCACAAACCACAAGTTGAACACTCTCAAGAGCTGAAATTTGTGTTCAAGAATCTCAGTAAGAGGCCTCACGTTCTGGCTTAGGAGGTGTATGTATGGTGTATGTACATTACAAGAGACAAAGGTAGTGTTTTGGACAAGTTTTAGCACTTGGAGAATTTTTCTAACCCCAAACCATGAGGGGTGGCCAAGTATTTATAGAAAAATAGGTCCTCACATTGGAAATATCTGTAATGAGACAGGTGGTGTAAGGTATGCACATGGGGACAGCTGGCTGTCAAAAATATCTGTCTATCACTGAACATGGTCGGCCGGTCATGAAGGGGGACGGCCGGCCAACCAAAAATGGCCTATCGGCCACTTGTTGGCCAGCAAGTCTCTAAGTGGTTAGGCTAGAAAAATATTAGGTTTTGGTTCAAAAAGGGGTGCAAGGTTTAGGTTCTAAAGCTCGAAACCAAAGCCTTTTGCTAAAGAAATTGAACGATTGCACAGCGTATCATTATCATCATCAAATGTTCAACATGAGGCGCCCAAGTCTTCAGGGCGGTCAAAATGTAGTGTCTACAATAGCAAGGTACATAAGTAAATTGTATGTTTGTATTGTTCTTATCTTACTTGTGCACTTGTTCTAAATGGATATCAAATTAATATAATAAACAGGTTATTCTGCTTAAGCCCAAAGATTGTAGTCTAGTCTTGTCTCGTCTTGTCAGACCTTTGGTAGTCGAACACTACTGGCCAATCACTACTACTATCCTGTTTGGGACGGGATGGGGTCGTGACAGTATACATTATTTTTTCTGTTTTTTTTTTAAATTTTATTTTTAATATTAATATAATTTTTCAAAGTTCCCAAACTTATGTTGATTAGATCAATTTGTCATGTTGGACCTTTGGTAGTCGAACACTTCTGGCCGATCACTACTACTATCCTGTTTGGGACGGGATGGGGTCGTGACAGTATACATTATTTTTTCTGTTTTTTTTTTAAATTTTATTTTTAATATTAATATAATTTTTCAAAGTTCCAGTTCCCAAACTTATTAGATCAATTTGTCATTGTGACCACTCTAGCGTAGATGGCTAGCCCTTTGGCCACTAAGTCCCTCCTAAGAGGAAAATCTTTGGTTCCACTCTTAGGAGTGGAATAGGAGAACAAGATTTTCTTGCAAGGTGTATGGGTATGAGTTTCAACTTTGTCGATGTGCTAATGTAACAACTAACCATTGACTTTCGTCGACTAAAGAAAATAATTTGAATCGGAAAAGTTTTCAACAAAAAAATATAAATGAAGTGTTTGGATTATCGATTTATATAGGAATTTGAAAAGAGAAAAAGAAAAAGTGGGTGAAATGTAATTATATTTCATTCACATTTCACCTATCTTTTTTCTTTTCCTTTTCAAATCCCTACCGAAATTTATGATCCAAACACAGTTTAAGCATAAATTACATTAATATTAAAAAAATATAATAACTACTACAAGTTTGAATAATTATATCAACTTCTTTTTTAATAAAGTCAAGGTGACAGGAAAAATACAAATGGCGTGAAGATACTAGATAAACATGATAAGATTATTCACTATAACATATAAGAATTTTAGGTATCAAACTTTTTCATCCTCAAGTGTACATTATTGCAAAAATTATTAAGAAACCAATTCCAGTTGTCATGTGAGTCGTCCCAAAAAATCAAAAAAAGAACATTTAGTGACAATTTTAAAATATAGTTAATAAATGCAGTTTTAGAGATAATATTATTTTGTACTGAAGGGTCTACCTTTTCGAGACAAAAAATTTAGTCCCAAGATAATAGTAATTCATTACCAAATGTTCAATTTTGTCACTAAAAATATAATAATGACACTTTTAACAACTAAATCTGATAATGAAACATCAGAATAAGTTTTTGAGTCATATTATACTTAAACAAGTTACTTTTTGAGATTTTCTTAATATTAAACACAAAAGTAATTAAACTCATATATAATAAATACACGTGAAACTCATTCATTTATAATATTTTTTTAAAAGTTTTTAGACATACTATAGACATCCCATTTTGATTGCCCTTAAGACTTAGGCGCTTCATTCCGGACACCCGATGATGAAACATTTCACTGTGCAATCTTTTGAATCTTTAGCAAAGGAATTTGAATTTAAGCTCCAAACCCAGACCTTGCACCTCTTTTTGATCAAAATCCTAGTTTCTAGCCTGACCACACAGAGAGCAGCATGCCAATTAGTTGGCCGGCATGCCAATTAATTTGGCTGGTCGTACAATTAGTTGGCTAGCCGGCCATATGTAGTGTTAGATTAGGCATTTGCAGCACAGGCTGCTCCCATGCACGGGATTTAGCCACCTATCCATTTTTAAAGATATTTCCGATGAAAGCAGGCTAAAATTCTATAAATAGACCATCTCCCTTCAGAATTTAGGGTTAGAAAAATTCTTAAAAGGCTTAGGAGATTGTTTAAAGCATTATAGATACCCCATTGACTATAGATACACTATAGATGCACCATTGGAGCTCAAACTTGAAGCTTTTTGCTGAAGTTTTAAACCATATTTCAGATACCTGAGGGTGTTTCGATTGAAGTTTGTTAACTAAGAAGCTCTTCCTCTTTCCAAGATGTTAACCTTTGAACTCCTTTCATCACATTTTTTTTTCATTCTTTTGCTCTTCATTTCTTGTCACCATACACTGATTTTTAGAGTTATTTTAGGCTTAAAAATGTGATTGAGTTTTGCTAAAAGAGGAAGAGCTAGCCACCGTTCCATAGGCTTGTTCACTAGGTGTAGTCCCTTTGTTCTCTTTCATCTTTACTATCTTTTTTTCACTTCTTTTAGTTAATTTTCAGCAATGTTTTTAGGTTATTTTTATATGATATGAACTGAATATGGGCTTATAAAAGGGTCCTTGTCCTCCCCAATACATGACTTCTATGACATGATCAAGTTGAATATGTTCTCTTTTTTTTTTATGCTTTGAATACTATATTTGCATTGTTATAATAGTGTAATAGTCCTCACGGATTTGGTGTGTTTAGGATATAGCAGCCAATCTATTTGAGTTGATCACTTTACATTTGTTCTCATAGCTTTCCTTAGTATATTGGAACTTTTTGGTCATGGGAGGTTTAGAGCTTAGCCACCCCGCAACAAGTTTGATTAACTAGCTGTAAGTCTTTTGCTTTCATGATATTGTTGTTTACCTCGAAGCTAGGTGATAGTTTCCATGTCAAAAGTTTTGAAAAACTCTCTTCTCAATCATTTTCGAAACATGGAAATGGATGTTTCATCCTTATTCCATGAATAAAAGAGGAGTTGTTAGCAACTTTGATGAGTTGTGTATTTAAGCTTCGATAGTTAGCTTGATTTTTCATTTTCTCCCTTATTCCCATTGTTGCTCATATAGAGCTCTCTATCAAAAAGTGTTGAAAACTCTCCCCTAGTTCCACTTTGAAGCATGGAAATGGACATCTCATCCTTATTCCTTGAGTAGAGAGAAGCTTACAACAATTTTTGAGTTGTTATATTTGTTTTCATTTAGTTTTGATTTTGTTTTCTTCGAAGAAAAACAAGAGTTCTTCATCGAAAGTGTTGAAAACCCTCTCCTAGTTCCACTTTGAAGCATGGAAATAGACGTCAATCCATGTTCCTTGAGTAGGGAGAGGACTCTCTAATTCTTTTCTTTAATGATGTAACCTATTGTTTACAAGGTTCTTTTTCAAAGATGGTTTTCTTTAACCTATTCTCTCCAAATTTGAGTACTCTTTTTCTCTTTTTCACTATGAGATATAGTAGGTTCCAACCAATTCTTTGAATGATTCTTTTTGTTTTTAGCTTTGTACTCAGTAGATTTTTCATTTTGTTGCTTCACTAATCATCATGTAATACCCTTAAGATGTTTAATGATTTGTGAAGCAAACCTATTTCCTCCTTGAATATCTTCATGATAGGAGGGAGCAGGACATATGAATATCCTCTGAAAACCCTGTCTTTGCTCTGTTCTAGTTCTGTTGCAACAAGTTTTCCAAAATTATTGTTCGCGTGGCCAGTCAAGTATATGGCCGACCAACTCATTTGTACGACCAGTGTGTTTATTCAGCCAAGCAGAGCATATCCTAAGGATAAAACAGAACTGTTTTTGGGATACGAACAGAGCAATTTCTGGCGACAGGCAGAGTTGTTTCTAGAGGATGTTCTTGTTTGCGTGCGCACGGTTTCCCACCCTTTATTCAACTCCTTTAGATTAGCCGCTCTGAAATTTGTATATGCAATAATTAGTTAATTCATTTGGGGATGTAATAATTAGTTAATTAGGCCATTCGGACCGTCTTGTAAAGATGACAAATTTGTAACACTTGATGTATGTCTTCCAACCACTTCTTTCTCCCTTTTATTTACGCTTACCGCAATTGTATAAAGCATCATGTTTTTCTTTGTCATTTCCATGCTTGGTATCCATTTTTGCATGCATTAAGGTTCGGTTCATCATACTTGATGCTATTATCATTTCTTACTTGATTATGTGCACTACCTCATGTTTTGAGTTGATTCACATGTCATGTTAATAGCCGAATCTAATAGTTGCATTTTGTATGTGTTGCATTAGTCATGTACATTTTTAGGATCACGCATTTTTATAACTGTCTTCTTTTCTTTGGCTTGCCGTGGATGAGTACTAGGTAACCATTTTCTTTCCTTTAGCATATCATGTGTGTGTTTATATTACCATGCCGAGCATACTACCATGAGGCTACTTGCTTACTTGAAATAACTCTATGAATGCCTGTGGATGGAGGCTATTTTTGCTTTAGTTGGAACGCCTTTGACTATTGTATATATTATCTCATTTTTCCTTTGAGTTGTACATATTCAAAACTCCTTCAAAATCGCATAAGATCAAAGCATTCCAAAGTAAGTGACGTAGTCTATACTTGTTTGCTTCACATAAGTAGTGTTAGCGTTATTAAAAAAAATCAGAATATAAGCATATAATGTCTATAAGATTCACATTATGACTTAGTAGAGGCCGATCTTTGATCGGGTGGGTGGGGTGCTCAATTCATGACTTTCCTCTCTCATACCTAAGTTCTCAGACCGAGACACTTTGGTTGTGACAGACAAGTGGCCTTTGGCAAGAGTCACGAGTTTCCTAATTTTCCCAAAAATATTAGGTGGAGATTCTGAAATTTGGCAATGCAGTCCATTTTTGGCATCTGTTGTGATTAATGGATTTTCTAAGATTTGTCGAATCTGGACTATTTCATTTTTCTGTTTCACATTGCACTTATGAAACCAGATTTAGAACCACGGGAGTCCAAACTATAGGGAATTGTACCCGAGGAGACTAAACCCCTCTGAGGAACATGAAAAATAAGCTACACATACCATTTGCAACTTGGTACTCAGTTGTTTGAGTTTCTTTCTCCCAACCTTTCCTACGTCTAATCTACGTAGATTAAAAACAAATAAAAATGAAAAGAGAGGAGGAAATGCAGAAAAATTTTAAGCACATAAATTCGATCACAAGATTAAATAGGATTGTGTCTAATTTTGTGATTGAATTATGTGCACTTAAAATAATTGAAAAATGTATAGCCAATGATGGACGCTAAAATTTGTAGTGGACAATATAGCTTGTTACCTTGATCCTACCCAAAGCCATGGTAAGTATTGTAAGACTAAATTTAATTATTTAGTCATTATGGTGATTCACAAGACATGGTAATATGAATTATAAATTTAATAAGATTATAGTTCCATATCTTGAATCACAAGTTATTTTCTGATTGGTCAATAGATGGAGTAGTTTCCAAGTCTCTTACTTTGATGAACAAGTAGAGTTATAGTTATATGAGGAAACTGGTCCTATCTCTACCTATAAAAGTATATTTAGGTCATCTATCAATTATTTTGAATATAAGGTATTCTAAAGAGGATCAAGAGAGAGAAACATTTTTCCTCTAATATTGATATTAGGTTTATATTCAATCAATTTTGGATCACTTGAAGGTTTTACATAACTAATCCGAGTATGTTATTTATTTTCCGCATTATGTTATTATTTGTGAAAATCATGATAGTTCATGGTCTTGGATTATGAATGTTGTTATATGCATAACACCATAAAACTACTTACATGTGGTATCAGAACTTGTGTGTTGAGAATTATTTTGATTTTCCCGTTATGTGAAATTAATTGAACTTATTGTTATACCCAATTACGTGATGAGTATTGCATTGACAGTTTTATGAGTTTGTGTTTTCTTGGTTTATACAGACAATTTAAATAATCTCATCTTTTATCATGATACATAATGGATACATCTATTAATTTTGATATTATGTTTTGGTTCACTTTCATTGAGAGGATTTTTTTTTTTTTTTTTTTTTTTTTTTTTTTTTTTGGGATTTCAAATCTAAATAATGGTTTGGCATTATAGTTATATATATACCGTCTCTACGTTGTGAGGAGAATTTCCAATTAAATGTATCGACTTATGTAAAACCACCACCTTCTCATATTTTATTGTTTTGGCAGAAAATATTATGAAAAATTACCATTATTTATTTATCTATTTAGGTTGGAGTTATATGATTAATGTTAATATGTTTTCTTCTATAACTGATTTGGCAATATCAATTAATGTTATTGAGAGGGAATAAAAATAACCACAAGAATTATGTGAGTCCAAGCACATCCATATGACATGATTATGGATTATCATGTGTATGACAGTTGTCAAATCTTTATCAAACACTGCATTAGAGTTTTATGTTATGCAAAACTCATCAGGAGATAAAATCTTATCGATATAGAACCAGAAATTGTTTAGGATAGGACTTTTAGAATATTCAAACTACTTGAGGTAAGTGACTCATGGATTGAGGTACGCAATTTCTCTCTATGAATTTGTCCATTAAATATTTTGATAATATTGGAGGACTGGCTTAGGCATCGGAGGGCCCCCAACTACAGCTGTAGGTGTTTTGTCTTGCAGATGGTGACCACGCGATGATGCTGATCATCTTCTTCATTGGATTTCTTTATCATCAAATCGGTATTTTTTTTTATGTTCGTACAATTGGCACCGTATGTGGAAAACGATTGAAACCAACAAAGAGAAGATCATCATATCATGTGTCCGCATTTAAAGAGAAGCCCTGCGTTTATTTTGTTGAATATTAGCAATCAATTTGCTTTTGATAACACATGAGAAATCATTTGCTCCATATTGTAATTTATGAGCAACAAGGGCCCGCTAGGGCCACGTGAATATCAAATCAAATCTTTTGTCAATTATAAGAGTTTGGCTACACAAGGCTTTTGCATTCATGGTGCCAGAGCATATTACATCGGCTTGGTGCTCACTACAGTTATTTTAGTGGAATTGATATTTGTGGGATAATGTCAGACTATTGCATTATTTTCTTTATATGCTTCTTTTGCACGGGGTATTTGTGTAAACAAGTGAATAAAAACTGCAGATATTAGTCTGATAGGAAGGGCTAATCTCATGTTCATAGGCATTGTTTGGGCCTCTAAATTAGATGCAGTAGCGCTTAGGGCGTGCATTGGATCACTGGGCAAAAACCGACCACATCAAAGTGATTGGTATGATGGGTTTTGGCCGCTCAAGAGTCTAAGTTGGATAGGCGCATGCACGGTCGATCTAAGCACTGGAAGGCCGGAAATATGCACAGTGCATGGTTTACCTTCCGTAAGGCCATTTGAATTGCCATAATGCTCAGGATACACCAAGATTAATGCAACCCAACAGTCACATCGTTGCCAAGCACTGGGCATCGGGCACATAAATTCAGCGCCAAACTCATCAAGCATCATTCGAATTAGAAACCATCATGTTGACCACTGAAATTGTCCCCCAACACAATAATATTGCAATGAAGCAAGGAGGCACTGATTTGGGCACTACATCGGTAAATGACAATTTATGAACAAGCAACTGAGCAAAAATTGATATGGAAGAGATAAATCTTACCGATATTATATCACACTAAAATGTGGGGGCAGAGGAGTAGATAAGCTAGGCTATGTTTGAATAAATTATTTGGGTCAAATATGCTGAGATAGAGTCTGCTCTTTGTAGATCATAGGGGTAAAATGAATTACGTTATCTCTTCGATTAAAACTTTGAAAATCTTTGCCAAGCGGCACTTTGCCCAACAAAGTAAGTTGGCAGATTTTACCAATTTTGAAAATCTTTGTCGAATGACATTTTACCCCGACAAATTTGGAAAATGGCTTTGTGAAACCTTCTTTTTTGCTAACTTTGAGCATTAATTAGGGTAGGACCCAAGCGTTATTTTTGATGTTTCTAAATGGGTTCATGTTTAATGCCGCATAGTGAATAACATTGTGTATTTGGTTGCTCAAAACCAATTCTGGATGAATCAGAATTCAACGGGCATTTTTGGATTCGTGGAAATGGCTTTAGGTGAGTTTCCTACACATTTGTGAAATGTGCTTGTCACACATTGGAAAGGCTTAAGGATTTATATAGGTATGTAAACTCTGGCTTGGGATACTTGGGATGGGCCCCAAGGGGTACCCAAGTTTGTGGAAGGGTGAGGTTATAAGTAAAGTGGGCTAGACCCATTGGACCTAAAACAAAAAAAGCGCGCTACCACCGTCCGTTCGTCCGGTTGGGCTGGGTTGGGCTTCTCCAACCCAATACTTATCTTTTTGGGCCAAAAAAGTTTGTATTTTATTTATTTATTTATTTTGGTTTCAAAATTCAAAGTAATTGGTCTAGATTTTTTCCTCGACCCAAACAGGTTAAAACTCCATCCGAACAGGTTCATACCTATTGAAATTCAAACTAAACCGATCTGTTTTTGTCCAAATAGGTTTTCTACCTATTGAATCCACCCGAATAGGTTTTCTACCCGTTGAATATGTCCGAACAAGTTTCTATCTGTTGAAACCTATTCTGAAAAGCCACCAATTTTTCCTATAAATATCCTGCCATTCCAACAATTCTTTGCATCAAAATTTTTCCAAACATTTCTTTATTTTCTTCGTCTGTTCGTCCTCATGTGCTCCTGTATTTGTCCACCATTTTAGTTTCTAAGAAAATAGAGAGAGAGAGAGAGAGAGTTACAACATTGTTTGGTTTGCCAGACTTGAGTTTGTAATGTTGCAAATCAAGTGTTAGTCATTGCATCTTGGGAAGTAGACGCCGGCAAATCTCGAAGCACCGGAGCGAGAGCGAAATCTGCTTTAAAGAAATTGTGTCCAGCACAAGCTTCGACTTATAATTTCTATAATCTTTATAATCTACTCTAACTCAGAATTTAATTTATTAAATTATTTTTTGGATTATTTGTTTTTATTTTGTTTAGTCATATATTTACACATCTACTATAGGAATGACAATATTAAAGTAGATCTCTGTTTTTTTTATGTGTGTTAGACAGACGAATATTTTGTTTTAGGAAATTAAATAGTAGTCATATACTGTTTAATATCTTAAATAGTAGTAATATATTGTTTAATGATTTCTTTGATAACATAGTAGTCATATACTGTTTATCATTGGAATTTTGTCACAAAATATTATTCTGTATATTTTGTGTGTAAATTCTATTTTGTATAAATTTGTGATTGGTGCATTATTATTTCGTCAGAAATATGACTACTAAAATAAACAGTACTGAGATTGTTCTTACTCTGACCCCCACACCCGTTGTGCCAGTGATGACTTCAGCAGTACCGGTAAATCATGGGGAGAAGCCAAGAAAATTCAATGAAATGATTTTAAAATATGGTAACAAAAAATGATGTTTTATCTTACGACATTGAATTTGGTTCGCTTCACTCATGAAAAAGCTTTGGCACTGAACGAAGGAGAAACTGACCGGCAAGTGGTTGCTGCAGTCTATGCATAGAAACATGGTGATTTTCTGTGTCGGAATTATATCCTCAATAGGTTGGACAATACACTGTACAATGTGTATAGTGTCAAAAACACTGCAAAATAACTGTGGGAATCTCTAAATCTTAAGTATAAGACAAAGGACGCCGGTACAAAGAAATTTGTTGTCAGCCATTTTCTGGATTCTAAAATGATAGATTCCAACATGGTTATTAGCCAGGTTTAAGATCTCCAATTAATTCTCCATGACGTACATGCAGAATGGATGGTTCTCAGTGAATCTTTCCAAGTAGCGGCAATCATTGAAAAATTACCACTATCCTGGAAAGAATTCAAGAATTATTTGAAGCATAAGCCCAAGGAGATGAAATTGGAGAAACTGATAGTGCGGCTCAGAATTGAGGAGGACTATAGCAATCCCGGTATTCCTTGTTGTTGTTCAACTGTAATCCAGACTCGGTTCCGTAGATTTGTTGTTGTCTTATCCTCATTTCTATCCCTTACTCTTTGTTTTAGAGTTTTGGGTTGTGTTGGGCAAGTTGGGAATAAGTTAGTTGTGTTTTAAAACTTAGAATTTTGCCCAGGTTTTGCTCTATACGCTCGAGCGGCACTTTGACGCTCGAGCGGGCATTTGTTGTTGCCTCTTCGCTCGAGCGGCAGTTTGGACGCTCGAGCGTGAATTTCATCCTCTCAGCATTTTGGTCATCTGCAGAAAATTCTGGAAGGGTGCATCCGACGCTTGAGTGGATCTTTGGACGCTCGAGCGTGAACCTGTGTCTGACGCTCGAGTGGGGTGTTGTACGCTCGAGCGGACCTGTTTTATATCAGTCCGTGAAATCACTTTTTGAATCACTTTTCACTTTTCTTTTCTCTCTCTTACTTTCCCAAAACTGATTTTTGAGAGCTCCTCACTCTAAAACCTAACTTCTCTCTAGGGTTTGATCTAGTAGAAGTGTTTTCCTCACCTTAGGCCTTTGTAAAAAGTGTGTTGATCGTCGAGGGCTTCGTTTTGATCCAAGAAATTTAGGATTTGGAGCACTTCCAAGTTTTGCTCTTCTTCTCCTTGGGTTCTACATTTGAGGTAGGGATTTCCTTGTTCTTTTTCAATACTTCGTCTATAGATAGACATGTGGTAGTTTTGTATTGCATGAAAATCATATCCACGTTGGATTTGTTTGAAATCATGAGAAGGAACCTAGGGTTGGTTGTTTGAAAATGGTTATTTTATCATTGACGGTTGTTTTGGGCTAATTGGAGTGTAAATTAGCATGTTATAGTTGAAAGAAGAAAAAGCCCTAAATTATATTTTGATTTGGTAAATTAAAATGGAGGGTAGTTAACCTATGTTGTAAATCTCTATTGTTAATGTGAGTTGGGTGAAGGTGTTAATGCCTAAGGGGTTATCTTTGGCTTTGGAATGGTTTTGAAATGAATTTAGTGGACTAATGTGAGTTATGGCTTTATTATCAACGGAATTGATTTTGTAAAACAAAAGGAATGGAATTGGTTTTGTGGAAACAAAAGGGATGGAGTTGGTTTTGTGAAAACAAAAGGATATGAAATTTGTTTTGTGAAATGAGAAAAGTATCTTTGATATAAGTACGAAAATTAGATTGTTGTTTCTTGAGTGTTAAATATACACACGTGGGGGTTGTATCTTTAACTACCGTGTTAGTGTTGTTGTTGGGTTTGTGGTCTCATAGTAATTGAGCCCTTAATAGCTGTACTAAATACTTGCATCTGGAGGTTTTGTCCTTGGTCATCGGTGGAGGATGACGTGGTTGTGTTGAATTGTCATGTATGCATTATACCATTGTTGATTGAACATTGTATGTGAGGAAGTGCTGAGATACATTATATATGTATACTTGCTCGGGGGGAATTGATTATGTGTTCATATACTTTAACACATTGCTTGTATCTTGATGGTTTATGTATATGTGTTATACATGTTAGTTATGCCCTGTTGTATTTTGGTTGGTGGTGTTATACCTTTCGCTAAAAATCAGAGGTACCGTGACCTTCCAGCTAGCGCCTGGAGAACTGACTGCGCTGAGAATCTAAGGCACCACACCCTTCCAGCTAGCGCCTGGTAAACTGGTATGTTGTTGTGAGAGGTGTATCTTTGGCTTACTACGCACATAGCTGGTAGAGCAAAGTTTTGTTGTTGTTGTTCCATTGTATCTGAGGATATCATAGATTTGGTTGGTTACAGTTTCGGAGGGCCAAGTTACCTCATTGGTTGATTATATACATATTAGTGAGTTGTTATCTCCCTTTTTATAAAGGTATGCATGTATAGTTATGATTGTATTGGGACGAACCAAAATGTCATTTTGTCATTTGGAAAGTGTGAAGGAGATCGAACATTTTAAAAAGAAAAAAAAAATGTTTTGAAAAGGCACGTCTATTGTATGTATGGAAAATGGAAGAGAGTAATGGGCTTAGTGAGATTATTTCCTAAGTAATTGTCAATGTTATGAAATATTGGGGTTAGTGAAAGAAAAAGGAAAGATGAATCGCTTATAGCGTTGAATGAAATGGCTGTTTTCGAGAAAGTTCATACATATATATATTTTGTATAAACTGTCACATTACTATTCTAATATGAGATTGGACATTCATGATCATAACTATCTGTAAGTTGTTATTGTTGAGGGCCATGTTGAGATCCCTACTGGACTATATGTTCATCCCACGTTGTTGAATCTTTTTCAGGTGTTGAGCAGGATGTGCTACAAGATTTGGATCTTCTTAATTGTTGGCCACGGGGCCTCTTTTATGTTGGTGGAATGCCATATATGTAAAAGGGTTACACCCTTCTTCTTGACTCTTTAATGCTGTAAGCCCAAGGGCAATTTATTTAGCATGCTCATGTTGTATTTACAGTGCATACGAATGAAAGTGCTGTTATTCACTTCTACGAGTTGAATATATGAGTTTATTTCTGCATGTTATCTCTGAAATGGAATTAAGTTAATGAATTTGGTAATACTTCGAGTAATAAAAAGTGGGGCGTGACAAGGACAACCGTAGTTCTGACAAGAAATCAGGAAACCACATCATGTAGGCTAAAGCAAATGTTGTAGAACATGGACAAGGGTCAAAATTCAACAACAAGAAGCGGAAGCATGATGGCAATGGTCCCAAACAATGATCCACTAGTAAGATCAACAAAGGGATCAACAATGGGTTCAACAAGAGGTTCAAAGGCAAGTGTTTTGTGTACGACAAAGATGGACATCGCGCTAAGGATTGTCACGTTCGCAAGGACGGAGGAGTTCAAGCAAAAAGCCAGCACAAGCCAACATAATCGGGGATTTTTATCTTTTTAATGGAGTGGCAAACATCAATCTTGCTATAGTAGTCTCTGAGGCAAATTTGGTAGGCAATCCCAATAAGTGGTGGGTGGATACTGGAGCAACCCATCATATCTGTGCAGATAAGAAGATGTTCACAACCTACAAAGTGGTAAAAAGTGGGGAACAGTTTTTTATGGGAAACTCGTATACTTCAACTGTAGAAGGACAAGGAAAGATCATGCTGAAAATGACCTTGGGGAAAGAGCTCACTCTTAATAATGTACTCCATGTGCTAGAGATTCGCAAGAATTTGATTTTTGGGTCATTGTTGATTAAGAATGAGTTTAGATTAGTCTTTGAATCTGATAAGGTTGTACTCTCCAAGAGTGGAATGTATGTGATGGAGGTTACATGAGTGATGGGCTTTTTAAGCTCAATGTATTAACTGTTGTACCAAATTTGTCTATTAATAATAAGAACACATCTTTTGTTTCAATTACTGAGATTTTTTATTTATTTATTATTTTTTATGGCATAGTAGATTAGGACATGTAAATTTTAATTCTTTGTGTAGACTTGCTTATTTAGAATGTTTGCCAAACTTAAAGTTTGATCCTAATTATAGATGCGAGATTTGTGTTGAGGCAAAACTCATTAAGGCATCATTTAATAAAGTAGAAAGAAGTACTGAACCTCTAACTTTAATTCACACAGATATTTGTGATTTAAAATTTGTTCAAACTAGAGAAGGTAAAAAGTATTTTATTACTTTTATTGATGATTGCACTCGATATTGCTATGTTTACTTATTGAGAAGTAAAGATGAAGCCTTATAAACTTTTAAGCAATATAAACTTGAGGTTGAAAATCAACTATTAAAGTAGTAAGGAGTGACAGAGGTGGTGAGTATGATACACCATTTGAGGAATTTTGTTCTAAACATGGTATTATTCACCAAACCACTACACCATATTCTCCTCAGTCAAATGGAGTTGCTGAGAGAAAGAATTAAATTCTTAAAGAGATGATGAATGCCATGTTGATTAGTTTAGGGTTACCTTAGAACTTGTGGGGGAAGGAGATTTTGTCTGCTAACTTTATCCTTAGTAGGGTGCCCCACAAGAAAATCAATCAAACACCTTATGAAGTATGGAAAGGTCGATGACCTACCTACAATTACCTCAAAGTATGGGGGTGTTTGGCCAAAGTGGCAGTCCCTAGTCCTATAACAGCTAAGATAGGACCAAAAACCATTGATTGTGTGTTCATTGGTTATGGAAATAATAGTAGGGCATATAGATTTTTAGTTCATAAATCTAAAAATCCTGATATGCATGTAAACACTATTATTGAGTCAAGGAATGTGTCGTTTTTCGAACACATTTTTCCTTGCAGGGAAATTGAAGAGACAAGTTCAAATAAAAGAACTTTTGATACTGCTATAGGTGGCAGTGAGACCAAAATAATAATGAAGTAGATGAACCTAGACGTAACAAGAGAGCTAGGATCTCTAAATTGTTTGGTCTAGATTTTCTAACATACATGTTAGAAAATGAGCCTCAAAACTTCAAGGAAGCAATGTGAAGTCCTGAAACTCCATTGTGGAAAGAGGCTGTGAATAGTGAAATTGAATTAATTTTGCAAAATCAGACTTGGGAACTGGTGGATCTTCTACCAGGGTGTAAACCTATTCGATATAAGTGGATATTCAAGAGAAAAATAAAAGCAGATGGTTCAATAGATAAATACAAGGCTAGGCTTGTTGTTAAGGGATACAGGTAGAAGGAAGGCCTTGATTATTTGGACACCTATTCACCAGTGACAAGCGTAGCATCTATTCGCATACTAATTGCAATTGCAACTTTGTATAATCTGGAGATACATCAAATGGATGTTAAAACAACCTTTTTGAATGGCGAGTTAGATGAGGAAATCTATATGGAACAACCGGAAGGGTTTCAAGATTCCGACCAAGAGAAAAAGGTTTGTAAACTTGTCAAATCCCTTTATGGAATAAAACATGCTCCGAAACAATGGCATAAAAAGTTTGATCACGCTATGCTTTCAGATGGTTTTAAGATAAATGAATGTGACAAATGTGTCTATATTAGAAGCATAGACAAAGGCTATGTCACAGTTTGTCTTTATGTGGATAACATGCTCATTATTGGAAGCAATAATGACATGATTAAATCCACAAAGAAAATGTTGAACAAAAAGTTTGACATGAAAGATTTGGGAGTAGCAGATGTAATTCTAAGAATAAAAATTACTAGATCATCTGAAAGATATGCTTTATCTCAATCTCATTATGTTGAGAAGATTTTGGAGAAATTTGGAAAGCATGACGATCGTCTTGCTAAAACAACTGTTGACATTAGTTTTCATTTGTCAAAAAATACAGGTGCAGACATATCACAATTAGAGTACTCTTGGATAATCAGAAGCTTGAAGTAGTTAATGAATTGCACTAGGCCAGATATAGCCTATGCTGTAACCAAATTGAGTAGGTACACAAGTAATCCAAGGTCAGATCACTGGAAAGCGATAATTAGGATACTTAGGTATCTAAGACATACCCAAAATTATGGCTTAGATTATACAAAATATCCAGCAGTACTCAAGGGGTACATCGATGCAAATTGGATATCGGATACTAAAGACTCAAAATCCACTAGTGGATACGTCTTTACCCTAGGAGGTGTAGCAGTTTCTTGGAAATCCTCCAAGCAAACATGCATAGCAAGGTCGACAATGGAATTTGAGTTTATCACATTAGATAAAATAGGAAAAGAAGCATAATGGCTTCATAATTTCTCAGAAGACATTCCAATGTGGCCTAAACCTGTGCCAGCTATATTCATTCACTGTGATAGTGAAGCAGCAATAGAACGGGCACAAAATCATATGTATAACGATAAGTCTCGACATATTCATCGAAGACATAATACCGTTAGAAATTTGGGCTCACATGGAATAATATCCATAGAATATGAAAAGTCAAGAGAGAATATTGCGGATCCATTGACTAAAGGGCTAGCCAGAGAGCAAGTGTACCATTTATCGAGGGGAATGGGATTAAAGCCTATTACTTAAAATTCGCCATAATAGCAACCCAATCTAGTTAACTAGAGATCCTAAGATCAAGGTTCAAAGGGACAACCGAATTATGGATGACTTTACGTATCACTAAGGATGTTTTCTCCTGCCCATTTCTATAATAAGAAGAGTGATACCTACAGCGTTAGTAGGATAAGCTTTGTTTTGAATGATTCTTATAGCTGGGACATCCAAGAAGAGTGATACCTGCTGGCTGTGGCTGTTGTTGTTACAACTTATTGATGACCTCAGCCTAGCGTGCTGTGACCTCAGCTTGACGAGTAGCATCTTGCTGCATAGTTTAAACTATTTGCTGAAGATGGTGGATCAAGTCCTCCATGCTGACCGGGGGATATTGTGCCATCGGAATAGGTGAACGATCTTGTACTAGACTAGATGTAGCAAACTGAGCCTAACTAAATACAGGTGATTGTTGGACTGGTGAATTGTGCCTAACTATTCTCTGTCTAGTAACTGGTGGGAGCGAAGCAAACACAGGTTGTGCCTTAACAAGATCTCCAGTTCTGTAAAGCCTCCTGGCACGGGTCCAGAGCGCTTGGGGGATATCCGAACTGTCCGAAGCTATGATGTTATACTACCTAGCAAAAAGAAATAAAGCAAAAAGAAAGCACCAATCAGAAACCGCACAACACCTCAACTCAGATGTTAACAACACACAGATGTAATCAAAGCTGTAGGACTGTACTCAACATTGAATTCTGCCCCCAAAACTGATACCCAACTTGCAACTGATATGCACGTTCCTGTACAGTTTCACTGTAAAGCACATACCAATTAAGTGAAAGGCAAAACACAACTATGAGGGGGTAAGGTTACCCTATTCTAGTTTCATCAGGAACTAGGTTTCATTATTCAAACAAAGCGGTTTTTAGGCAATCCTGCATTCGGGTAAGCATCCTGTCCTAGTTTGGATCAGTCTCTATGGCTTTCGATATGTAACTATAGGCCAAATGGTCAAAAGGGTACCTCGGCAAGACTACCTAATATACCTCTCACACCTATCACCGAAAAGTGAAAGGAGGATCAAACGGTACATCGATAGTCTAGATCCAAGGGTTATGTTCCTATCATGGCAGAACCCGTGACCGGTCAGCCTTTTGGCAAGCTTTTCAAGTAAGCCTCTAGCAAACCTTCCAGGAATAGCAGATGGCAAACATAGTGACTTAAGTGCACCAATGCAAATGCAATGCAAAGAAACATATAAGTGTATATAAAATTTCATATCATGAGTTTGAGTCAAGTTCTCTAAATCCCTAGCAAAGTTGCCAGAAATTGTAGCTCAGCTTTGTCCCCCCCCTTCGGAAGTTTGAAATAAGCCCTACAGTTCGGACTCACGCAGTTCTGAATCTAATCTCACATGTACAACATGAAATTGATAACCAAAAAGTCCAAATCTGGCAAATCTTTTGGAAAATTGCTTTTGAATCAAGTTGCCAAAAATGGACTGCTTTGCCAGATACAGAGTCGCCACCTAAATATTTTTGGAAAATTTAGGAAACCCATGGCTCGTGCTAAAGGCAACGTGTCTGTCATCACCAAGATTGTGTCGGCTCAGGAGTTTTAGGTACTCTTTCTTTGTCTGTATTTTGTTGCATGTCCGTTATCGTGAATTCCATTCACGTAGGGGGTTGTTGGAAATGGCTTTGTGAAACCTTATTTTTTGCTAACTTTGACCATTAATTAAGGTAGAACGCAAGCGTTATTTTTGACGTTTCTAAATGGGTTCATGTTTAATGCCGCGTAGTGAATAACATCGTGTATTTGGTTGCTCAAAACCATTTTCGGATAAATGAGAATTCAATGTGCATTTTCGGATTCATGGAAATGGCTTTAGGTGGGTTTCCTACACATTTGTGAAATGTGCTTGTCCCATATTGGAAAGGCTTAACGATTTATATAGTATTGTAGCTCAGCTTTTTCGCGCCCCCTTTCGGAAGTTTGAAATAAGCCCTACAGTTCGGACTCCCGCAGTTCTGAATCTATTCTCACAAGTGCAATGCGAAATTGATAAACACCAAAGAGTCCAAATCCGGCAAATCTTTTGAAAAATCGATTTTGATTCAAATTGGCAAAAATGGATTGCTTTGCTAGATACAGAGTCGCCACCTAAATATTTTTAGGAAATTTAGGAAACCCATGACTCGTGCCAAAGGCCACATGTCTGTTATCACCAAGATTGTCTCGGTTTGGGAACTTAGGTACGAGGGGGGAAGGTCATAAATTGAGCACCCGTGCTCACCCAATCAAAGATCAGCCTCTACTAATCATGATTTGATTTTTATCAACATTATATGCTCTTGTTCCGATTTATTAGGCTAGCATTACTATGTGATGCGCACACACAAGTATAGATTAACTTTCAAGAATTGGAACGCATGATTCATGTTCGTTTTGAAAATTGTTTCGAAATATGTACCACTTGAAAAAGTGATCGCATATGAACATTATTCAAATTATTCCAATTCAAACAACAAGTCTTCATCTACAGGCATTCAAGCAGTTTATCAATTAAGCATTTAACCTCATGGCAAGCATGCTAAACATGGCAATAAGCACACTCATGGTATTATGCTAAAGCTAATAAAAGCTTACCTAGTACTCCAAGCCAAAAGAAAAAAAATGAGTTAGAAAAATAAATGCATGATTCCTAACTATGCAATATGACTAATGCAACGCATGCAATATGCAACTAAATAGGCTCAGCTACTTAACATGGCATATAAATCAATTAAATAGCATGCGGTTGTAAGCACGTATTCAAAGACGTACTTAAACTAACAATGTAGTTAGAATGATGAACCGAACCTCGGTGTATGCAATACAAATGGATGCAAACATGAAGAATGATAATTGAAACATGGTGTCTCTAAACTAACCACCATAAGCAGATAAATAAAAGAGAGAAAGACGTGGGGTTGGAAGACATACACATTATTACATTGTGCTCTCACGAAGGAGAGTCCAAATAAAGTAAGCTAATTAACTAACTAATTAGAGCTAAGCCAATTATTACAAAACAAATGAATAAATAGCTAAACTACTTAACTAATTATTACAACAAATGAATCAAGTAACTGTTCTAGTTAACTAACTAATTACAAAATGAAATTGAATAATTAATTGACTAATTAATTAGTTACAACACTTTACAAAATTAACTAGCCACAACTAATTAATTACAATAAGATTAATTTACAACTATGATAATTATAACACTAACGAAACAATTGATTACATTTGAAAAAATGCGTAAGTGAAGATGGATGAAGGTTGCATGCACAGCGCATGAGAGTTACTCTATCTGCCCAAGCCAACTCTGTTTCACTTTCAGCCACTGCCTTTGTTTCCTGCAAAACTGCACTGCTGGCCACACACTGAGGGCTAACCATGCATCAGTAATGACCGGCCGGGTCTACAGATGGCTGGTCGTGCATCAATTTGGTGCAAAACTCTGTTTTTGTGTTCTGAGGTGAACCAGTGCAGACAGAGTGTCCTCAAGCTCTGTTTGTCCCTTTCTTCCTCCTCTGTCATGGGAAAGCCTTGAGAGAAGGTTAAAATTGATTCCAAAACCATCAATGAGCAAAATGATTGCTCGATGATCGCGGATGCAATTTTGGACAAAAATCAATGAAATGCAAAGGAAAAGACCAACTCTCCCTCTTGTCATAGAGTGAGCTCAAAGAGGGAGGTTGCAACGCTTCGAGAATCATCAAAATGCCATGAATTAGCATATGACAACTCTTGACACAAGGAACTTGGCATAACATCCGACCAAGTTCAAGCAATTCCAACCATTTTCTTCATGTGTGTTGATCCAAGTTTTAAGCCAATTTTATGAAACCTTGCCATTCTTTAGTCCATTTGTCCCAAAGTGATGTTAAAGTCCTCTAAACAAGAAATAGTGTCAAATGAGAGGTTCTTCTAAAGCATGAGAGAAGGACTATACCGTTCGCAATGAATCTTCGAAAAGATTAAGCCATTAAGTAGGAGTCTTTCTTACTTGTTTTGAGCAACTTCAATCGGTTGAAATCATTCTCAGGAATGGAAGAGATGGATGGTGGATTGATTGTTAAAATTAGACTTTTAGACATGGAAATGAATAAAGAAAAGCTATATAACAACATGCAACAAGTTATGTATGCCAACTTATGAGACAGCAAATGAACTAAACAAAGCATGAACCAATTTAAAAGGCTTGGACAGTCCTAAAACAACCCTTACCACATGAAAAACATAGGCTAAAAATGCATGAAAAGAGCCTAAAGAGCCTAACAACAAAAAGATGAAACAAGGCTAGGAATCAAGAACAAGGAGGGGTGGCTAACCCCTCCACTTTTGAAATCTCAAAACATGATTTTTAGCCCTTCTTAAACTCTGAAAATCAGTGCAAGGAGCAAAGAAAATGAGTGTAAAAGAAAGGTTTGAGCTATAAGTAAAGATATAGAAAAAGTGTAAACTCTCTTTACTCTTTTGGTAGCTATTCAAACTCTATCTTTAACACTTAGGATAGACTCAAAAAAACATAAAACAGTTAGAATTATGTAGCAAATGAAAGAAATGAAGGCAAGAGAGTAGATAACAAGCTTATACCTCTCAAGGGGTAAGCTTTTTGTTTCTGATCCAAACTTAGTCTCAATCCACTCTCAAGCTTGAATTATGCTTCTCAAAGATCAACCAAGGCTCTAAGATGATGAGACAAGGTTGTGTATGGTGTATGGAGATGACATAAGGAAGCTAGGTTAGCTCAAAAGTAGCTTGGTATGGAAGAAGGAGGAGGGAAGAGCTCTCAAGGTGTATATAGGCTTTCTAAATTTTGTTCAACCCTCAAAACAATAACACAGCTTCGTTTTTATAGAATTTGAGCTCAAAAGGTGATAAATGTCTTCAAAAATGGACAGCTGGCGGCCTTCCACCCAAAATAGTGTTTTTTGCCACCGAAGGCTGGCTGGCCATTCATAGCCACGGCCGGCCATCACTAATGCACAGCTGGGCTTTGATGCCCTCCCCTATTTTTTGGTTCAAACTCAGCTTAGGGTAGTAAAAGGTCCAAAAATGAGACTTAAAGGTTCAAACAAGGTAAATGTTGAAGATTTGAGGTTATTTCGAGAGCCTGACTGAATCCTAATCGCTGTGAATTCAAAGCATACAATTCAACTTCATCATCGAGTGTATCGAACCAAGCGCCTAAGTCTTGCGGGCAATCAAAAATGGGGTGTCTACAGTTGCCCTTCTTTGACAAAGCTCATGAAATGACATGAGTGAATGTCAAAGCCGGAAGATGACCCATTTTGACAAGGCTGCAAGACTTGGGCAAAAAAAAAAAGACAAAAATTAGATTGGTTGCGCTCGCAAGCTACCTACGTATCCCTTTGCAAGGAATCAAACCAACGTAGTTCACGGGCAAGATGCAAATGATATGCACAAAAACTTTGAAAGCTGGACTCACACGTTTCGCGAAGCCGGCTATTTTCAAAACTTATGATCACGCGAGATGATGCAATAGGCAATAACAAATGTGATAAGCAAGAATGAATACAATAAGCAAGGTAACAATACATGAATGAGCAGCTTCAAGCTTAAAACCAACACAGGTTTCCATATAAGAGATAAAACGCACTTGAACCACATCAAAATAAGAGACGAGGAAAGAAAACACCACTTAGGGTTACGTTTCACGTACCCTAAGAAATTGAGAAAATCGCTCGGAGTCGTGTTTTACACATCCCGAGAGGAAAGAAAAATAGCTTAGGGTCGCATTTCATGCGTCCTAAGATAGAAACAAAATCGATTGGGATTGCGTTTCACACATCCCAAGAGAAAAACACACGCGAGGCCGTGTTTCACGCGTCCTGAGATAGAAGAAAAACCGATCGGGATCGTGTTTCACACATCCCGAGGTAAAACCCGCCCAGGGCCACATTTCACACGTCCTGAGAAACATAAAACCATTCGGGGCCATGTTTCATACGTCCCGAGATAAAACCCATCCAGGGTTGCGTTTCACACGTCTTGAGAAACAAGAAATCACTTGGGGCCGTGTTTCACACATCCCAAGATAAAACCCGGCCAGGGTCGTGTTTCACGCGTCTTGAGAAACAAAAAACCTCTCAGAGCCGTGTTTCACACGTCCCGAGATAAAACCCACCCAGGGTCGCGTTTCACACGTCTTGAGAAACAGAAATTGCTCGGAGCTGTGTTTCACACGTCCCAAGATAAAACCCGCCTAGGGCCGCGTTTCACGTGTCCTGAAAACAGCAAACCGTTCGAAGCCGTGTTTCACACGTCCCAAGATAAAACCTGCCTAGGGTCCCGTTTCACGTGTCCTGAGAAATAACAAATCGCTCAGAGCTGTGTTTCACACGTCCCAAGATAAAAGAGAGAGGTGTGCAATAGATGCACAAAGAAGAACAAGTGCATGTGTGCGATAGATGCACAAAGTAAACAAGTGAATGTGTGTGATAGATTCACAAAATGAATGTGTGAATGCGTGTGCAATAGATGCACAAAATGAATGCGTGAATGTGTGCGATAGATGCACTCATGATCTTAGCTACAAAGCTATACAGGTTCTCCTACCGAGACACAAATGACTCATCCGGAACTTCTCTGAATGAACCATACATACAATATCGTTTGGTTACAACAAAACGGAACGAACTACAATTCAAGCAAAATAATTAAAACAAACAAATAAAATCAAATAAATACGTTCTCTTTTGTTTGTTTTCACTTTTCCTCAACTTTTCTTCTCTTTGTTTTCTTTCTTTTTCACTCACTATTGTTTTTGTTTTTTTCTTTGTTTTTTTTTATTTTCACTCATTGTTATTATTATATACTCAAATTAAACTCAAACAATACCAGAACTAAAATAATAAAATAACATAACATATTATAAATAACAAACAACACACAACAACAAAAAAACAAAAACAAAAAAGCAAAATTGAATTCACCAAGGGCCGGTCGGACCTCGGTGAAGCACGATCGGGCTTCGATACAATCGGCCGGCCTTTGACAGCGGCAAGGGCAGAATCGGGAAGGCCTCGACCCGTGGCCATTTAAAACACATTTCAAGCTTCAATTCACCCACACCTTAGGTCGAAATCCTTCCCCCTTTCTCTTTAAACTTCCTCTCTCTCTAGATTTCCACTTTGCTTGAATTACCCAACAACTTTTGCAAAATTTTTCCTTGAAACCCTCTTGAGCCTCCACCTTTTGAACCGATTGGATTTTGGTTTGGTGAAGTTTTGAGTTTTCTCTTGGTTTTTCTTAGATTCTCACACATTTTCCCAAACTTTTCCCCTTTCTCTCTTTGATCTTTTCTCTCCTCTTTATTTCTCTCTCCTCGAGTTTTGGTTTTGTGATTTTCACTCCAAAAATCACTCACTCACTCACTTTTCTTCACTTTTCAACTCCTCTCTATGGCTAGTGATGAAGTTTCTATTCTCGACCCTACCACAAGTATTGGTGACGCCCTTGGTGCGGACAGGGAGGCGGAAGAGGCTGTTGTATTGCTTCCCTTTGTCGAAAGGCCCTTTGACGTGGCTACATACCAGCCGCATACACATGAGCCACCCCCAGGCGGCATGTTGAGATTTGAGGGCTTCATCCCAGGACTAGATGAGGACACTCTACTGCGAGAGCCGATGGAGCATATATCTGCCGATGCCTCCACGGTATGTAACTTTTCCCCTTGTTTTACTATACATACATATTAAAACTGATGAGAAAACCACTTGTCTCTGCTGTACATATATTGATAAAACTTCAAACTAATAGGTGATAGCCTGGAGGATAGGCGGCTATGGCTCCATATCTGGCCCCCGGCGTTGGTACGAGTGGCTTCCTGCAGAGGTCCGCACTTTAGTTGATGTTGTTGGCTTTGGGCCCTTCTGCTCGGGGCTCATATAAATGAGGGCTAAGTCATGGCTCTATGGGGCCCTGGTACAGAGATAGAGGGATACCACTGACTCATTCCATTTCTCTTCAATCGGGGAGATGACACTGACTCCATACGACTTCTCGATGCTGACTAGTTTGCGGGTTGGGGTCGGCGGCATAGTCCCCTTTGATCTGGATATGACCTAGTGGAGAGCTGCACAGCTCCAGCTTTTCGGGGCGATCCTAGACACTACCAGCCACGGGATGGTGCACTACAGTTAGTTTTTGGAGCACTTTTTTAGCACTCAACCAGCTACTGCAGATGAGGTTGCCCAGTACACCCGCGATTTCGTCATATATCTTCTCAGTACTACCCTATTTGCGAACAGGGAAAATACCGTGGGGTTATACATTCTAGGGGCATTGGTACACCTTCCTCGGGTGGTGGAGTATGACTGGGGTGGTGCCGGCCTGGCCATCTTATACTGTTACATGAGCTCCATCTCCCGTCGCAAGGCAGATTCTCTCGGCGGCTACTGGAGGGTTTGGGAGGTATACCCTACACTCACTTTTCTGATATGCTTTACATTCTGTTCACTATTGCATCTCCTGTTTATCTGATCTATTTTCTCATATCTTTTGTTTGCAGCTTTGGGTCTACACATATTTCACTTCCATGGCTCCAGTCCCAGTGAGGCCGATCGAGTTGTCAGTGCTCCGCTCCTAGTACTACAACTCGCGGTTCGAGCGACGCTGCCTTGTAGACTGAACTTTCCCGTACTTTCGCCGCTTCTTTGACACGATCACGACAGATTAGGTAACAAAATACCAGCCTTTAGTGGTTACCTACCATAAGCATATTACACTATTTCCCACACTAAACGGTCACTCTCTTGCTGTTGCATCTGTACCATATTGTCATTCTTATACTGTACTGACTTCTGACACTTTTCTGCCATTCTCATCTAACATTGCACTGATTTCACAGGTTGACTGGCACCCTTGGGCGGGCATTCCCCAGGTGTCGAAGATGACCTACGCCGCTGCCTGGCATGCCTCTACGATGAGGATTTTGTTTGAGGGCCCCTTTGGCCAAGCATACTACCTAGGAGAGAGGTTCATCCGCCAGACGCGGGGCGTTGCTGACCCCGACATTCCACATCCTCCTCCTCCTGGCATGAGGGTAGTGGATGATCTACAAGACGGTCCTGAGCTCGACCACTTGACGATAGGCGAGGACGACAATTGTCATCATGAGCCTAGTGATTTCACTACCTTCTTACACACCCGGGTGATGGCACCTCTTACCCCAAGCGTGGCTCGAGTTGTGTCAGAGGTTACTGCTGCTGGGGCTAGCGATGCGCCTGCTAGAGGTGCCCCTACCATTGCTCCCATTCTTAGATTTCTTGTGATCCCCACTGAGATCGTATACATGCGTCTGGATGGAGTGATCAAGCAGATCCCACTTGAGCACATCGAGGAGAGGGATCGTAGACTCGTGTTTGCTTTTGGCATCTAACAGGTACACATTCCTTTATGCTAGTCCATATTATACTTTAGATTATTTTCTCCCATGTCTATTCATTGTCTGCTAGTATCTCTGTCTGCCTTGTCTCAGATTCTGTTCTTTTACAGATATCCCAGGCATTTGGTGCTGAGCTCCTTCAAATGATCAACCGGCTACTCCTCATGGTACAGAGGAGGCAAACTGCCTTAGTCACCCATGGGATCGAGGTACATTCTATTTGCAAGTTACTATTGTTGCCATACTGTACACTTTTGTTAATTCATACTGATATCTGTCTTCTTTTTAGCTTGAGCTGGCGCCAGCAGTGCCTATAGGACCTTTCACAGCCAGTAGGCAGAGACAAGGCTGATGGAGGGGCCACTGAGGAGCTGATCGAGGGAGAGGTCAAGTGAGGTAGCGCTCACCTTCGAGGAGTCTTTTGATGGGTCTACGACCCCCGAGGACGAGGGAGAGGAGGTTGACTTGTAGTCCAGCAGCCCTAGCGATGACAGCGATACACCTTCTTCGTAGCTGAGGAGGAAGAGGGCTAGGATGGGCTAGTAATGATGATAATGATTTTTTTTCCCTTCTTTTTTTCGCTATGTAGTTTTAAAAAAACTAGCTCGAATAGACCTTTGTTTTTGAAGACTTTTCTTTTGTTTTTTGTTTTGTAAAACAATGATCGGGGTTGGACTCACCAATTATTAAAGACAAGTTTTTGTTGAATTTGCATGTGATGAACGGTGTAACCCTTGCATTGTAACCTTTGGAACTTTGAATGCTCTGTTCTTGAAGTGATTCATGAATCGGATAATGACTTATAACCGGTCAAAATGTAAAATACAACTCAATAATAGAAAAATGAAATGAAAACAACTCGAAAAAGATAAAAAAACACTTGGTACAAACAAAACAAGACTCAAAAGTACTGTTGTGGTCCACCCGAACAAAGGCCAGCTTCTGCTGCAACTGCACTGAGCTGGACCAGCACCAAGACCCAGCCAGGCTTCACTGATGCACAGTTGGCCATCACTGATGCACGACTGGCTATCAGTGTGATATCGGTCAATGCTATCCAGCTGTCATGTTCAGCTCCTTCTCAAACTCTATAAATAGTGCTCCCATGCTGTTTTCCTGGCAGACTCACAAATCTTTGATATTTTGCTCTCAAGATGGAGATGTTACCTATCAACATGCTTTAAGACTAGGTTGCCACTTTAGATGGCTCGGAAAAGGTGAATTTCTGCGGTTTCGGCGTAAACGCCCTTTTCCCTTTAAGCCACACTTCTCTTTGCTTTCCATTCCTCCATGCCGTTGTTCGAAGTTGGAACCCGGGTACACATTTATTTCAATTTGGATATCAAGAAATATGTCTAACATTCGAAGAATTTCAAACACTAATGGAATCCCGGCGCGACGAAGAAATCATACCTCAACCCCGTTTTAGCCATGCCCAGGCTTTGGGTCAGATGTGTGGATTATCATTGCACGAGGCTTGGTCTTTGGCTCATGACGGGGAGCTGGACATCCCCGGTTTAGTTCATCGGTTTTCTGTTATTGGTGACCAGAGTGACCTTCTTTGGCACAACCACAGACAACATGCTCTCTGTTTATGCCTTCTCTCATAATTCCTCCTTGCCCCTAGCTTTGGCGGAGCTAACATCTGGTTGATGGAAGTAGCTCAACGCTTGAAAGAGGGCATGAGCTGCATAGGTTTAACACTAGCCGAAACTTTGATGGGTTTGGACGCTTTTTGTCAGCGAAAGACTACCAGATTTGCGAGGAGCCCACTACTTCTTCAAGTATTGTTTCCTACCCTGTGCTTATATGTGTTTCTCACATCTCTCGACACTCCTACTCTGGTTTTCTCTCAAAACCCTTTCCTCGCTTTTCTCTCAACATACATCTTTCT
Source organism: Camellia sinensis (assembly GCF_004153795.1). Lineage (NCBI taxonomy): Eukaryota > Viridiplantae > Streptophyta > Magnoliopsida > Ericales > Theaceae > Camellia > Camellia sinensis. The sequence continues at coordinate 1,583,879 of NW_021024878.1, read as the reverse complement.
ATTCTTTAATCTCTCTTTTCTTTCATTCCTCCCTAGGTGTGGCTTATGGATAAGCTGAAGATAGTGGATTCTTGCCTTGAGTACTCAACCCAAGGCTATTTCTTCCGCCACCGACTAGTGGATTTCCCAAATAAGGGGTGGTGGTGCAACTGGATGTGCAATAGGTCTGCAGTTGACATAGCTTGGCATTGCCCCTGGCTTAATCTGACCGAGATGAGCTACAACATGGCTCGACAGCCCGACATTCAGTTGATCGACTTGACACACTGCGTATTCTATTTCCCCTTCTGGTTCAGACGTCAATTTGGGCATGATCAGACCTACCCAGAGAAGGGGGTAGAGTACCTGGTTCCATTCCCCATCCGTGGTTCACACTTGGCTAGGTACCTCATTGCTTAGAGGACGATAGAACTTCTGGCCCCTACCCCTAGTTTCAGTTACGCCCTTTCTGGAAAGTGTTTGGCTTGGCTCGAGGATGAGGCACAAATCGGGCCCACTTTAGCTTCAGAAGCTTTCATAAGCACGAGCGGGGGACGTAGGAGCACTTGATTCATCTATGCCCCTAGTTTATTGCTTTGATATTTCTTTTCAAGTTTTTTCAATGTAATAAAAGAAACTTTGATTTGTATCAGAGAGTTGGAGAACTTCATGTTGAAATCAATGAAATTAGAGTTGTGAGCACTAAAAATTTCCCTTTTGGTCCAAAAATGGTCTAAGCTGTAAAAGGTAAAATTTTGAACAAAATCAACTTATATTAAAGCTTTTCAAAACCATTTTCGGAAAGGATCACCACATGACAAGCACAAAATCAATCCTCAAGATGTACAACCCCGAATCAAAAGATCGTAAATTGCCCCTTGATTGAACAACACTGCTCAGCATTGTAACCAGCTCTTCTTCCCAGAGTAAAGATCACAATCGAACTATCAGGTAAAGGATTGACAAAGATGACATGATCAGATACATGGACAGGATAGTTGAGTTGGATGTGTTTACGGCCAGACTTCAGAATAAAGTTGCCTACGTATCCCGAAGATGGGAATCAGGCCTTACGTAGTTCGGTTTAGGTTCACTAGAGTATTTACTCTCTCATTTTGTGCTCTAACTTTTGCCAAGGCCGTCCTTTAGGGTTTTCAACCTTGCAAGCTCAGTTTTTCTTTATTTCTATGTTTTTGTGCTCTAACTTTTGCCTAGGTCACCCTTTCAGGTTTTTGGTCTAGCGAGCCTCTCAGGGATAGTATTTCTTTAACTTGTCCATGTTGATCGGCTGGGAAAATTCCAGGCCATCCAGGTCCATGAGAATAACAGCTCCACCCCAACCAGATAGTTTTGATGATATAAGGACTAGTCTAATTGGGTCTGAACTTGCCCCTAGGGTCATGAATGGGAGCTCAGTTGTCTTTCAACACCATATCTCCCTCTTTGAGATTCCGAGACTTAACCTTCTTGTTAAAAGCCCTAGCAATCTTGCGTTGATAGCCCTGAACGTAGTACAATGCTTGCAGCCTTCTCTCATTGAACAACATTAGCTCCTCAAACCTACTCTGCTGCCAGTCCGCCTCTGCTATTTGACACTCAGAATAACAAATGAATAATCAATTACTCCATAACATAATTTTCACCTATGAAAAGTTGTAGTTAACCACAAGAATTAAATATTAAGAAGATCTTGTAAAGTACAGAGTAACAATCTTATTATGATAAGTAAAGACTTGGTTGTGTTGTCACAAGGCATATAAAGTCTTGATTCTACTAAATGAATTGATGCCATGAATGATGAGTTGAAATCAATGTGTGACATTTTGTCTCAGGTGACCGCTTGAGCGAAGATGGAGAACATCCAGTAGTTTTGCAGGTAAGAGTAGACTGCTCGAGCGAACTAGTGGTCGCTCAACCGAACTTGAAGAGCTCCCAGTATCTCGTTTTGCAGACAAAAATATTGATAAGCCTCGTTCACCACTTGAGCGATGGAAAGATCGCTCCAGCGGTCTGCGCGAAATCAGCAATTTAAAACGGCACTTTTTAGATCATTTCTTCACCTTTTTCTTTCTATCTTCTTTCTCCTCTCCCACTTTCCGAAAACCCTAAGTTTCTAACCCTAAATCTCTCTTATTTCCTCTAAGATCTAGCCTAAATCACTTGCAAGGAGTGAAGTACACGTAAAGATCATCCTCCTTACCGATTGGATTTTGTCTTTGTGAAGAATTCTCCTAGAAGCTTGGCGTACTTGCTCTTTGCTTAAGGTAGGGTTACTTTTAAACTTAGTTTCTCTTTGATTTGAAGATGTTTATGTGGTATGACTATAAAAATAAGACTTGATTTAAAGATTCAGTGAGGTTAAACTTGTATTCGAAAAAAGGGGAATTTTATGTGATTATTGTTGGAGTTTTACTCAATCTTTCATATAATATGATTATTGATGTTGATAATCTATATATATATATATATGGAAAATAGAGTGAAACCCCCAAAATTATTGAAACCCTAACTTTAGTATTGATAGAAAATGACATTGTGAACGAATTTATCCTTAATCCTTGAGATTATGTGGATGATTAAAGGGTGTAATATATATGTAGTAATTGTTGGGTTAAGATTATGATTTGAACATTGATGAATTTATAAACCCTATTTCTTTAATTGTTTCAAGTGATGTTAGACACTGTAAACACCCCATTTTTGACCGTCCTTAAGAGTTAGGCGCCACTAATTAGATCATTCGATGGCGTAGGCTATGCTATGCAAAAGTTCGATTTCTTCGGCAAGGAGAGAGTCAAATCCCAACCTTACACCCATTTGTGGACCAAAGCCTTTTGATCAAAATGATTTTACACCTTAAAACCCTCTCTTTCAAACTAGTTTTTGAAAATGATTCTACGATGTTCTGAGGCTCGCATTTCGTTAAATGTTGCACTTTTCAATAAATTGAGCAAGAACAAAGTGGAAATGCATGAAAGAGAGGTGAACTTTTTGACAAATATGTCAAAATATCTTGGTTAGAGGTTTGGATTTGAAGAAAAATGGAGGAGAGGGAAGAAACGAAGTTGGGGGAGAAGAAAGGCATGAACCATTGAGAGAGAATCGGGCAGCCTTTGCTAAATCAGGCCTATCCGTTTGTACACTTGGATTTCAGCTATGATGCCACCACCGTTGGAAAGTGGACTTTCGAGGGTTCATTTTGCACTCAAGAATCTCTTCAAGCCGAGGCTAGATGAGGGAGATATGGCTGGTTGAAGTTAGGCATCAATCTGGTTCAACTGAAACTGAGCAGTCTTCACTAAAAGAGAGATATCTCTTAGCACACTTGGAATTTTGATGTGAGGCTACCACCATTGGAAATAAGACTTCCGGGGCTTCAATTTAGGCACAAGAAGGACCTACGAAGGAGTCCAGGTGAAGGAGATATGCCTAATTGAAGTCACAGCCAGAAACCAGTCTTTGCTTTCTAGCCACTAGTGAAGCTCGTCGGCCATGTGTCGGCCACAAATGGCCTTTGTCGGCCATATGTTGTCCACAAAAAGTGGCCAGTCGGCCACAAATGTCCAGAAAGCTCAGAATTGGCAGATATTTCTCCTCCAATTGTTCTACACTGTGCCAGCTGTCCTGTATTCAGATATTTCGACTTGAGGCTTGTATATTGCTATATATGGAGGCCATATCTCTCATTTTGGAAGGTTAGAAAGTTTGGGAGCCTCTCTCTCTAAAATCTCTCTCTCTCTATAATCCTCTCTCTCTCTAGATTTCTCTTTCTCTCTTGAGCATTTGTGCATAGAAGCTTGCATACTTCAAACTTTAACCTATCAACCCTTAGCCAAAGTGGTTCATCCTTGGGCTGAGGTTGCTTGAAGCTCTCTTGGAGCCTCCTTTGAGCTCTAAAATGGTGGTTTGAGCTCAGATTTGTGCCTATTGTGTGCTTTGCTTCAAAGGTATAAAACTTACCCCATTTAAGCTTATTTTGCACACTTGTTTTGCCACCAATGCAAACTATTTTTGGCCTAGTTTTCAACTACAAAAACCTCTATTTTAAAGGTTTAAAAATGGTGGTTGAAGCCCTTTTTGGAGTTAGGGGTGGTCCACCCTTCTTGTAGCTTGTTTGCTAAGTTGTTGTGCCATCTTTCAAAGTTGTTTTAAATCAAACTTTTTGGTCTTTCTAACCACTGAAAATCAGAGAATTTTCAGTGGTAAAAACCATGTTTTGAGGTCCAAAATAGGAGGGGGTGGCCTCCCCTCCTTGTGTCTTATTTGCAAGTGTAGATAGCCTAACATGTGAGCCTATTTTTATACCTTTTTGTGACTTGATCTCAACATGTTTTTGCTACTGATTTAGCATGCTTTAGCTCTGTTTTGAGCCTTTTCGGTCATGTGAGCCATGTTTTGTATAGCTATAGTGCAAATGCCTTCCCTAGCTTTGTGTTTTAAGGCCTCTAACATGTTTTGCTTGAGATGATAGCATGTTGTAGCATCATTTAACATGTGATTTCAGTGTGTATACCTCTATCACACTCTCACTCACTTCACTCTTTCATTGCTTTTGAGAGTTGTGTTTTGTGCCTTGCTTGCGAGCCAACACATGAGCATGTTTTTCTTACCTTTCATGCTTCTATCTCAGCATGTTTTGGCTACTGATTTGGCATGTTTAAGCTCTGTCCAGAGCTGGTTTGGTCATTTAAGCTTGATATTGCATGCCTCTAGTGTAGTGCTCTTCACTAGCTTTAATGCTTTAGGCTCTTAACATGTTGTGCATGTGTTGGTTGCATGTTGTAGCACTATTTTTCATGCCATTTCAGCACTGAAATTTGAGCCTTTTCGGTCATGTGAGCCATGTTTTGTATAGCTATAGTGCAAATGCCTTCCCTAGCTTTGTGTTTTAAGGCCTCTAACATGTTTTGCTTGAGATGATAGCATGTTGTAGCATCATTTAACATGTGATTTCAGTGTGTATACCTCTATCACACTCTCACTCACTTCACTCTTTCATTGCTTTTGAGAGTTGTGTTTTGTGCCTTGCTTGCGAGCCAACACATGAGCATGTTTTTCTTTCCTTTCATGCTTCTATCTCAGCATATTTTGGCTACTGATTTGCCATGTTTAAGCTCTGTCCAGAGTTGGTTTGGTCATTTAAGCTTGATATTGCATGCCTCTAGTGTAGTGCTCTTCACTAGCTTTAATGCTTTAGGCTCTTAACATGTTGTGCATGTGTTGCTTGCATGTTATAGCACTATTTTTCATGCCATTTTAGCACTGAAAAATCTGCAACCTCCTCATTTCTTCATTTTTCCATTTGTTTTGAGGGTTGGTCAACCTTATGATTATGTTTAAGCTTGAGATAGAGCTTGTGCTTAATGGCTTTAACTCTCTTTTGAGGGTTCCTCCTAGCCAAAGGCATGATCTCTCTCATGTCTTAAATCATCCTTTGGTTGACCCCTCTCTCATTGGAGGACTTTCACATTGGACTTATTCGGTTAAAGGAGTAATCGGTAATGTAAAATGTGTAAATAAAATAAGCAAAGTAAAACTTGTGCAAGATAAGCATTTGTGTTGCATTCCATGTGTTTGGATCGGACGTTAATCCAAACACAAGAAATGTGGGATGTTTCATACTTAAAGTGATGAAACGTGTCACGTTTTTTGGTCGCCTCCGCCCTTGATCATGCATGATAGGGTGGTGGCACTTCGAGTCTTATTTGTGCATTCATTAAGCTTGTACTAGCTTGGTTCTTTGGCCATCATACATGAAAATGCTTGATTAGTGACTTGAGAGCCAAGTGCCACACTCCTTTGAGCTTGAGAAATGATAAGGAGGGTGGCAGTACACATATTCCTTGAAAAATGCATTGCTTTGCCTCTGTTGTTCTCTGTTGCAGCAAAACTAGAAGCTTGGAAAAAGGGGTGGCCGACCGGCCACTTACAGTAGCCGACCGGCCAGTTAAGGTGCATGTCTTCCAACCCCACTTCTTTCTCCCTTTTACTTAACCACTTTTGATGGTTAGTTTTAGGGCACGTTTTGATTAGCATACTTTATGCTCGCATGTTTGCATTATTCATTTGTCTTGCATACACCAAGGCTTGGCGCATCACTCAAACTGCATTGTATTTCAATAATTATTTGAATACGTGTTTCAAAGCATGTTATTGAGTTGTTGCATTCATATGCCATCTTAGGTAGCCGAGCCTATTAATTTCATATTGCATGTGTTGCATTAGGCATCTAGCATAGTTAGGATCATGCATATTTCTAACTAGCTTTTTTTTTTTTGGCTTAGAGTACACTGTAAGTTTTACGCTTTAGCATATTGCATGAGTGTGATTGCCATATTGCCATGCTTCGCATGCTTGCCATGAGGCTATGTGTTTAAATGCTAAACTGCATGAATGTCTATGGATGAAGGCTTTGTTGCTTGAATTGGAACAATTCAACAAATGTGAGTTTTAAGCCCATTTTGCGAGGTGGCAAATCATGTTTTTCAGCCCACTTGAGGGTGGCAAATCTGCGTTTTAGCCCTCTTGAGAGTGGCATTTTCAAACCATTTTCGAAAACAAACATGAGTTGATTTGTTCCAATTCTCGCGATCTTAGTCTATACTTATGTCGTCGTCATATAGTAAGGCTAGCTAATAATCAGAACAAGAACACATGTGTTTATAAAACAACATATCATGCTTAGTAGAGGCTGATCTTTGATTGGGCGAGCGGGGGTGCTCATTTCAGGACCTTCCCCTCTCGTACCCACGTTCCCGAGCCGAGGCAACTTTGGTGATGACAGACACGTGGCCTTTGGCACGAGTCAGGGTTTCCTAAATTTCTCAAAAATAAAATATTTAGGTGGCGACTCTGTAATCTGGCAAAGCAGTCCATGTTTGGCACTTTTTGATTCAAAATCTGATTTTCCAAAATGAATTGCCGAATTTGGACTCTTTGGTGTTTATCAGTCTCACATTGCACTTTGTGAGATTAGATTTAGAACCGTGACAGGAGTCCGAACTGTAGGACTAATTTGCGCCTCTCTGAAAGGGGGTACGCGAAGAAAGTCTAGTCCGCATACACTTGTTCATTTGAAGAATAGTTTAAGGAGAGGTAAATAGAGTATGAGTCTGGGTAGAGAGTCGGGTTTGAGAACTCAGTGTTTTGTTGGTACCCGTGCGGGGAGTCAAGGTGTCCAATTGCCCTGTCTGCGCATATCACCGGACGAATGTGGGAAAGAATTTTTGGGTGTCCATTGGTCTTGCAGTATAATAGTCAGCAAATGTCGTATTATAGTCGGTAAATGTGAGGAGAGTTTCTGTTATAGACATATATATGTATGTATATTGGTGTAGACACCCCATTTTGACCACCCTTAAGACTTGGACGCTTCATTCCGAACACCCGATGATGAAACATTATGTTGTGCAATCTTTTGAATCTTCAGCAAAGGAATTTGAATTCGAGCTCCGAACCCAAACCTTGTACCTCTTTTTATCAAAATCTTATTTTCTAGCCTGACCACATAAAGAGCAGCAGGCTAATCAATTTGGCCGACCATACAATCATTTGGCCGGCCAGCCATATGTAGTGTCAGATTCTACATTTGCAACACAAGCTGCTCCCATGCACGAGATTTGGCCACCTGTCCATTTTTGAAGATATTTTCAACAGAAGAAGGTTGAAATTCTATAAATAGACCATCTCCCTTCAGAATTGAGGGTTAGAAAATCTCTTCAAAGGCGTAGAAGATTGTTCAAAGCTCTTTCTCTTGATCTTCAAACCTTCTTGACTATAGATACACTATAGATACACCATTGGAGCTCAAACTTGAAACTTTTTGCTGAAGTTTTGAACCATATTTCAGATACTTGAGGGTGTTTGGATTGATGTTTGTTAGCTAAGAAGCTATTCCTCTCTCCAAGAGGTTAACCTTTGAACTCCTTTCATCACTTTTTCTTTTACTTTTTTACTCTTCATTTCTTGTCATAATACACTGATTTTTAGAGGTATTTTAGGATTGAAAATGTGATTGAGCTTTGTTAAAAGTGGAAGGGCTAGCCACCCTTCCATAGGCATGTTCACTAGTTGTAGTCCATTTATTTTCTTTCATCTTTGCTCTCTTTTTTTCACTTCTTTTAGTTAATTTTCAGCACTTTTTTTAGGTTATTTTTGTGTGATATGAACTGAATATGGGCTTATAAAAAGGGTCATCATCCTCCCCAATACATGACTTCTATGATATGATCAAGTTGAATATGTTCTCTTATTTTCTATGCTTTGAATACTATATTTGCACTGTTGTAATAGTGTAATAGTCCTTGTGGATTTGGCATGTTTAGGACATAGCCGTCAATCCGTTTGAGTTGATCGCTTTACTTTTGTTCTTACAGCTTTCCTTAGTATATTGGAACCATGTGGTCATGGGAGGTTTAGAGCCTAGCCACCCCGCCACAAGTTTGATTAACTAGCTGTAAATCTTTCGCTTTTATGATATTTTTATGATATTGTTGTTTACTTTGAAGCTAGGTGATAGCCTTTGTGTCAAAAGTGTTGAAAAACTCTCTTTTTGATATTTTCGAAACATGGAAATGGATGTTTCATTCTTATTCTATGAATAAAAGACAAGTTGTCAGCAACTTTGATGAATTGTGTGTTTAAGTTTTGATAGTTAGCTTAATTTTTTATTTTTTCCCTTATTCCCATTGTTGCTCATATAGAGCTCTTTATCAAAAAGAGTTGAAAACACTCTCCTAGTTCTACTTTGAAGAATGGAAATTGACGTCAATCCATGTTCCCTGAGTAGGGAGAGGAGTCTCTAATTCTTTTCTTCAATGATGTAACCTCCTGTTTACAAGCTTCTTTTTCAAAGATGGTTTTCTTTAACCTATTCTCTCCAAATTTGAGTGTTCATTTACTCTTATTCACTATGAGATGTAGTAGGTTCCAACCAATTCTTTGAATGATTCTTTTTTGTTTTTAGCTTCGTACTCATTAGATCTTTCATCCCGTTGCTTCACTAATCATCATGTAATACCCTTGGGATGTATGATGATTTGTGAGGCAATCCTATTTCCTTCTTAAATATCTTCATGATAGGAAGGAGCACGAAGGATGAACATCCTTTGGAAACCCTCTGTTTGCTCTGTTCCAATTCTGTTGCAACAGGTTTTCCAGAATTGTTGTTCAGGCAGCCAGTCAAATGTATGCCCGACCAATTCATTAGGCCGGCCGACAAACTCATTTGTATGGCCAGTATGTTTATTTAGCCAAGCAGAGTAGATCCCGAGGAGAAAATATAACTATTTTCTAGATACAAACAAAGTAATTTCTGGCAATAGGTAGAGTTGTTTCTGAAGGATGTTCTCGTTGGCATACACACAGTTTTCCGTCCTTTATTCAACTCCTTTAGATTAGTTGCTCTGAAATTTGTATATGTAATAATTAGTTAATTCATTTGGGGATGTAATAATGAGTTAATTAGGCCATTCGGACCCTCTTGTAAAGAGGGCAAATTTGTAATACTTGATATATGTCTTCCAACCACTATTTCTTTCTCCCTTTTATTTACGCTTACTGCAGTTGTATAAAGCACCATGTTTTTCTTTGTCACTTCCATGCTTGGTATCCATTTTGCATGCATTAAGGTTCGGCTCATCATACTTGATGCTATTATCATTTCCTACTTGATTATGTGCACTACTTCATGCTTTAAGTTGATTCACATGTCCTGTTAATAGCTGAATTTATTAGTTGCATTTTGTATTTGTTACATTAATCATGTGCATTTTTAGGATCATGCATTTTTATAACTATTTTCTTTTCTTTGGCTTGCCACGGATGAGTACTAGGTAAGCATTTTTTTTGTTTTAGCATATCATGTGTGTGTTTATGTTACTACGTCGAGGATACTACCATGAGGCTACTGTTTTACTTGAAATAACTTTACGAATGTCTGTGGATGGAGGCTATTTTCGCTTAAGTTGGAACGACTTTGACTATTGTATATATGAGCTCATTTTTCCTTTGAGTTGTACATATTCAAAACTCTTTCAAAATTGCTTAGGATCAAAGCATTCCAAAGTGAATGACGTAGTCTATACTTGTTTGTTTCACATAGTAATGTTAACATTATTAATAAATCAGACTATAAGCATATAATGTCTATAAGATTCACATCATGACTTAATAGAGGCCAATCTTTGATCAGGTGAATGGGGTGCCCAATTCATGATCTTCCCCTCTAACACCGAAGTTCCTATATCGAGACACTTTGGTTATGACGGATAAGTGGCCTTTGGCATGAGTCATCGGTTTTCTAATTTTTCCAAAAATATTAGGTGGCTACTCTGAAATTTGGCAATACAGTCTATTTTTGACATCTCTTATGATTAATGGATTTTTTAAGATTTGCCGGATCTGGACTCTCATTTTTTTTCTGTTTCACATTGCACTTGTAAAACCAGATTCAGAACTACGGGAGTCTGAACTATAGAGAATCGTACCCGAGGAGACTAAACCCCTCTGAGGAGCACGAAAAACCAACTACAATTAGGACTCCTACAAGGGATTCATGACTTGTTTACTCCCCTGTTTTGATAAAGGTTTTTGCAAGGGACATACTTGTCTTACTTATTTATTCCAAATTTTCAAACTTAAATCTTGAATTATATTTGAGTTATAATTGTGCCATATAAGTGTTCAAATGATTAGATACTTTGTTCAATGTATCTTTGTTGGGAATATAGCTTAACCCTGTTTGACTTTTCAAGAACTGGTGACGTGCCACCACCGCAGTGACTCGGAGTTTGCATTTTGTTTTTGGTTGGGAGCTGTGGCCCAAGGATATTTTGTAACGCCCCGAAATAAATATAATAAACCATCCAAGATGATAAGTAAATAACAAGATGAATCAAAGTATGATGTCCTTCTATTATATGAGATTCGGTTGTACAAAAGAGTGACACATGCAATATACATTTATAAATAGTACATCCTGAATCTACATCATATGTTATGAAACAGTAAAAAGAAATAGAATCTAAACAGATAATCATATGCCCTAAAGGCTTACATCTTTCCAAGTCAAGGCTTGGGTACATCAAAAGTGAGTCTTTAGCTCAATACAAATAAAATCCTAGGCTTGTACAAAAGTGAATACAAAAGAATAAAACTGAGCCTTCATCTCCACTATTCCCCCAAGCTAAGTCTTTGGTGGAGGCATATCACCAGCAACTAAAATGGTTTTCCCCAAATAGGATGAGCCAAAACCTAGTAGAAATAATCTAACACAATATATGAATCTTAACAAAGATATAAGGGTGAAATGCATATGCAATGCTCATGTCAAAAAGGTTCACATTTCTTTCTCAAAATCATGTCATGCTCAATTTATATCATGATTCTCAAATTATATCCTTTACCACTGGAAACAAGGGGAAATTCTCAAACCGATACAACTTTTTACGGATATTTCGTCTACAGAAAACCGTCAAACGACACTTATGTAAACGTAACCTATACATGTGCTACTCTTGCCATTTTATGGATATTTTGTCCGCAGGAATCGGCACCCACGTATACACGTGTTTTTTGAGACTTTCACCCTGGACACACAGGCCAACTTAATTTGGTGATACACACCGCTTTCCCATATTCATCCATTTTTCTTAAAATCATATACATTTGTAATGATTAAATGAGCAACAATGTTCAATACACATGGATGAGAAATTAGTTTCAGTTCACCAAATCCTCATGCAATTTCTACAACAATCATAGCTATCCTCCACCGATAGCTCAAAATAGGTATTTCTAAATAGATATACAATCTCCCATACAGATAAACTTTTCAAAATTTAAGATGTGAGCGATAATACATATTCAACTTCACCATCCATATCAATAACCATCCAATTTCATAATTCCAACATCAATTCCATTTATTTATACAAAATATATAGTTAAGACATTTAGGGCAAAATCCCTTTTTCTTCCAAAATCCTTTCCAAGTATGTAGTCAATACTTTAGTCACAACTCATCCTCATTTCCACTCCCATAACCATTTTCCATACAACCATTTGAAAACCCTTCTTTTTGATTTTAAATCAAAACCCTAGGTTTGTTCAAAATTCTCCAAAATCACAATATTGTTTTACAAAAACAAATAAGTAAGTTAGAAATCATAAAAGAGTGTAGAGAACCCCAATCTCAAAGCTAGGAGATGAGATACACACGGATGAAACTCAAATGAAGCCGAAACCCAACTCTATTCTGATTAAAACGAAGCTTTAAGTGAGCTCTGCCCTTTTAAGAAAGAGAGTATGGTGGAGAAATGGGTTGATCTTGGTGTATTTGTAGAGAGAGAGAGAAAGTTCTAGAGAGAGGAGCTCTAGATTTAGGGTTTTGAAATGTTTTAGAGAGAGATAGATGAAAAAGTGACATAAAAAATGACTTTTATGAACTGATAGACGCATAGTCTGCTCGAGCGCGAGAAGTGACCCTCGAGCGTCTAGACACAAAAATCATTACCACTCGAACGCAAAAAGTGACGCTCGAGCGTCAAGACACAATGAAAAAGGCATCACCGACGCTCGAGCGCAGAATACACACTTTCAGTAGTTTTACAGATAGAAGGCCAACGCTTCAGCTTAAAAAGTGCCGTTTGAGTGCAGGAAGCACCACTCGAGTGTAGAATACACTCTCCCAGTAGTTTTGCAGACCTGTAAAAGCACTGAGAGTTTACAAAGGCCACTCGAGCGCAAGAAGTGACTCTTGAGCGAAGGAGTAAAATTATGGGCATCAAAAGTTTGAAAACCAAGCTACCAACCTGTTCCAAACGCAACCAACACAACGCAATAGCCAAATTCAAGGAGGGACAAGAGGAATAAGACAAGAACAACAATATAGAACCATGAAACCCGAATCCAGAATGCCCAATGGGTCGGGTCTAAACCAGAATCGTTATAATCTCTCCCCTTAAAGAATTTTGTCCTCGAAATTGTAAATCAAACTTTAAAACCATGTGTAAACCAGTTACAATAATGATGATCAATCAATTCCAATACCATGACCCATCTACCGGTCATTCATTCTCCTCCACATAATAAACAAGTTCTCAATACAAAATACACAATTCACATTTCCAAAACATATGCAATTTTTATATTAAATCAACATAACAGAAGTTTCAATATATGCTCAAACATTAACAAATAGGTCCGGATACTGCTCACGGACTTCTAACTCACATTCCCAAGTTGCTTCATCAACTCTGTGATGTAGCCACAATATTTTAACCAAGGGAATTGTCTTGCCTAGCGTGACTTGGTCTCGAGTATCTAAGACTCTTACCAGTCTCTCCTCATATGAGGCATCCTCATCTACCTCTAAGTCGGTCCAATCCAACACATGTGATGGATCCGGCTCATACTTCCGAAGTATACAAATATGAAATACATCATGAACCCCAAAAAGCTGTGGGGGTAAGGCCAAGCAATATGCTACCTCTCCAATCTACTCAAGGATCTCAAAAGGCCAAATAAATCTAGGGGACAGCTTCCTACTTTTCCTAAACCTCATCAAACCTCGCCTAGGTGATATTTTCAAGAAGACATGATCTCCTACCTCAAAAGACAAAGGTCTCATCCTACGATCAGCATAACTTTTTTGACGACTTTGGGCCAAAACCAACCTCTTGCGAATAAGTGCAACTTTCTCCTTCGTTTCCCAGACTAACACTGGACCCAACATTGGTGCATCACCCACTTCGGCCTAACACATAGGAGATCTACACGGTCGGCCATACAAGGCCTCAAACGGTGCCATGCCAATACTTGACTGGAAGCTATTATTATAGGAAAACTCCACTAAGGGCAAGTGTCTCTCCCACGACCCCTTAAAGTCAAGAACACAACCCCAAAGCATATCCTCAAGGATCTAAATAGTATGCTCAGACTGCCCGTTAATCTAAGGATGATACGTAGTGCTAAAAGTCAATCTCATGCCCAAGGCATTTTGTAGGCTCTGCCACAAACGAGCCGTAAAACGCGGATCTTTATCCGAAACAATAGTCACAGAGACCCCATGAAGCCTCACTATGTCCCTAACATAAAGGTCAGAAAGATAATCTACCGAGTCACTCACACGCATAGGTATAAAGTGTGCCGACTTGGTTAACCGGTCAACTACCACCCAAAATCATTACCTCGTTGAGTCCTAGGAAGACCCACAACAAAATCCATCTTGACATGTTCCCACTTCCACTCGGCTATAGGCAAGGATTGCAACAAACCCGCTAGCCTCTGATGCTCGGCCTTCACTTGTTGACAAGTAAGGCACCTCGATACAAACACGACCATATCCTTCTTCATTCCCCTCTACCAAAACTGGTGACTAAGGTCGTGATACATCTGTGTGCTTCCTAGATGCACCGCAATGCGTGAATGGTGAAACCTCAGAGTACTTCCTCCCGATAAGATTCTAGCACGAAAAGACGATTATGGTATCTAACACTTGAATCGGGGTACACATTCAAGCCTTTCTCTACCTTTCCACTAGAGGTCTTTTCTTGGAGGGATTCCACTTCAAGGTCACCCCTCTGTGCTTCTATCACTCGGCTCACAAGTGTAGGTTGTGCCATTACCGAAAACAAGGTTGTAGACTCCACGGACTAGCCAAGATACAAGTCAAACTCCCCAATAGCACCCAACATCTCTCATTCCCGAATGGAAATACAAGCTACATCACTAATAGATTTCCTACTCAAGGCATCGGTCACGACATTGGCCTTCCCCGGATGATAATGCAACTCAAAGTCATAATCTTCTAAGAACTCCATCCATCTCATCTGCCTCAGATTTAAGTCTTTCTGTGTAAACAGATATTTTAGACTCTTGTGATCAGAAAACACTTCAAACTTCTCACCATACAAATAATGCCTCCAAAATCTTTAAGGCAAAGATCATCGCCGCAAACTCTAGGCCATGAGTAGGGTAGTTCCTCTCATGTGTAATCAACTACCGTGAGCCATAAGCTACTAACTTTCCCTCTTACATTAATGCATAACCCAAATTTTCCCGTGAAGCATCACAATACACTGAATAGCCCAAACCCCTCTCCGAAATAATCAATATTGGAGTAGTGGTAAGTCTAACGTTAAGCTCTTGAAATGACTTCTCGCAAGTCTCACTCCACATAATCTTGATTTCTTTCCTCGTCAGTCTAGTCAAAGGTGAGGCTAATCTAGAGAAATTTTTCACAAACCGCTGGTAATACCCAGCCAACCCTAAGAAACTACAGATCTAAAAAATATTCTTAGGTTGTTTCCAATCTTGCACTACCTCTATCTTAAATGAATCTACAGCCACCCCTCTCCCGGATACCACATGCCCTAAGAACTTTACTTCTCTTAACCAGAATTCACATTTCCTAAACTTAGCATACAGTTTGTGGACTCTAAGCAGCTCAAGTACCACTCGCAGGTGTTCCTCGTGCTTTTCCTCAGAGGGTGAGTAAATCAAAATGTCGTCCACAAAGCGATCTAAGAACTCACGAAAAATTGGTTCATCAAGTCCATAAAAACGGTTGGTGCATTGGTTAGCCCAAAAGGCATCACTAGGAACTCATAATGGCCCTACTACGTACAGAATGCCGTCTTCTGGATATCCTCCTCCTTTACCCTTAACTGGTGATAACCCGATCTTAGGTCTATCTTGGAAAAACAACAAGACTCTTTTAACTGATCAAACAAATCATCTATACGAGGCATTGGGTACTTGTTCTTAACAGTCACCCTGTTTAACTTCCGGTAATCAATACACAATCGCAAAGTGTCATCTTTCATTTTGGAAAATAAGGCAGATAAAACCCTTATCTAATAATTCTTGGAGTTAAATCTTCAACTCACTCAACTCAGTAGGTACAAACCTATACGGTGCCATGCTAGGAACTAAGTCAATAGAGAACTCAATCTCACGATGAAGTGATAAATTAGTGAGATTCTCAGGAAACACATTCGGGTATTCACAAACTACCCTTAGTAACTCGACTCGAACTTCATTACACTCATTACCCAAGAAGGCAACTAAGTTCACTCTGCCTAAGCGAATCATACACCAATGATAAGACTCTGTCAACCGGGTCCCCCAAGAAATAAAAGCAATCACCGCTCAAGGTACATATAGTAACCTTTTGAAAGTAACAATTTATGATAGCCCGATACAATGACAACGGGTTTATACCTAATATTGTATCAAAACACGACATGTCAATCAACACGAATGCAAAAGGAAGTCGGCGACCAGCAACCTCTATGTCACAACCCCGACACCCTTTCCAAAACAATCTCACCACCAATAGGTGACTCTCCACTGAGAGGAGATGCTAACCGAGCCAACTCTAACCCCAAAGCCGATGCAAATGCAGACAAGATAAATAAATGGGATGCACCCGTATCAATCAACACATTAGCAATGTAATTGCATAACAAGAAAGTACCTCTCACTACTGAAGGCGTTGGTATTAGGTCTGGCGCGGTAACAGCATACACGCGTCTTGAAGGTCTCTGCCTTACCTGCTCACCCCTCGGAGCATAAGCCTGATGCACTAATTGAGTCGAAGAGGCTCCCTGATTGGCCCTTGAGACCTGAACTGACTGTGGAGGCTGGTAGCTTTGTGTTTGCCTCGAACCAGACGCATCAGGTGTGCCACCCAACTGTGGGCAAAACCTCTTCATATGCCCCTCATGTCCACACTGCTAACAAGTGAGTGGCTGCCCTCTTCCTTGGCTCTGACTCTGAGAACGAGCCATAGACAATGTAAACCGCTACCCTCCTCCACTCTGCGGGTAAGCTGGAGACATATGGACCAACTAGCCACACTTAAAGCAAGTGAAATCATCCTGACCACTTCTTCCAGAACCTGAACTTGGTACTAGAAAAGTGGACCTCGATTGTGCTTCCTATGACTACTATGGGGTAGAACCCCTCTGCCTCTGACTGTCCCCCTGAACATCTTGACTCCTTCTAGAGTCTCTCATCCGCTCCTCATCCATCTGCATCATGGTGTCAAGGTGAGCCACTTCCTTCACAAGGTGTTCATAATCTCTAATCATTGACCAGACCACTTTAAACGTGAGCCCGGTCCTCAATCTCTTCTCGAACTCTAAAGAATGGCACTCCTCAGTCGCCTCAAGTTCCAGTGCAAACCTTGACAAACTAGTAAATACAGCCTTAAACTCGGCCACCGGTATGCTCAACTTCTTGAGCTGAGAAACATGATCCCTCAACTTCTCCCTAACAGTGGGGGGGCAAAAATTTATCCAGGAAAATGTTGACAAAAGCCTCCCAAGTCACTCCAATGCGCCCACGCGCATACTTTCACCACTGACCCGCATCTCCCTTTAGCTAGAAGGATGCCAGGGTCACTCTCAGTCCGTCATCCTCGATGCCAAGCATCTCAAACGTCTTCACTACCTGCTCTAGCCACTCATCTGCCTTCAACGGTTCCTTGGGATCACCCAAAAACTCGTCCGGATTCGACCGAAAAAACTTTTGCTTCAAGAATGACGGCCTTACCTCGGCTACTTGGGCCTGGACTTGATTCTCAACTCTCAGAATGTCCATGGATTCCCACAATGCTCCAGCCATTTCGCAGGCTAAGGCGCCCATGGCCTGCTGACCAACTGGTTCGGCCACATTGGCCTAATTAACCCCTTTTTCTTGCACCAAAATCTCATCCGATAGAGGCACCTCATGCCTCCTAGGCCTACCGCAACCATGTCTTAACATCCTAATAAAGGTAAAAAAAGAGATTAGCACATTTACAAATGTGCCGAAGCTAATTCACTCACGTCCTAATATGGTTGACAATAGTAATTCACTCCATGTAAGCACGTACGAATTCCCTTCCTAGATAATGATCGTCCCGCGGCGTTGCCAGAGTTCCAATTAGAAACAACAATGATCAAATGCTCTTCTAATAAGACTTCTAAAAACCTGTAGACCCAATTAATATCTTAGGAATTAAATCTCATACCCATATAATCATATAAACATATTATCACATAAGCATACCATACATACAAACATCTCTGTTAAGCGAGACAAACCCATTGTGGTAATAACCACTTTCTTTGCACCCAAAGTATTCAAACTCGATACGCTCTGATACCAAGTTGTAACACCCCCAAACAAATGTAATAAACCATCCAAGATGATAAGTAAATAACAAGATGAATCAAAGTATGATGTCCTTCTATTATATGAGATTCGATTGTACAAAAGAGTAACACATACAATATATATTCATAAATAGTACATTCTAAATCTACAACATGTGTTACGAAACAGTAAGAAGAAATAGAAGCTAAGCAGATAATCATATGCCCTAAAGGCTTACATCTTTCCAAGTCAAGGCTTGGGTACATCAAAAGTGAGTCAGTTATTTCTATACAGAAAATAAATGCAACAATGGATGTGTAATCAACATTTCAATTAGGTGAGCGATAATTAATCCAACTACACCCTTTTATCCCATGCCTTTCCAAATCAATTCCTCATTTCTCATAATTAATTCTACAAATTAATTAACCAATGTAATTAGGGCATTTTCCATAATTAACATTACAACCCTTAGGTTCCATTTTCATTAATGTTTCAACATTAATTTCACTTTTCCATGGCAAACATACATCTGGGTTTTACATAGCTAAAACCCCAATTTTTGTAAATTTACACAAAAGCCCCAAACTTTCTCAAAATTACCAAACCAACCCCAACATCTCAAAATACTAAAATTTAAAGACAAAGCTCATAAGAAGGAGTAGGTTATCCCTACCTCGAAGTTAGAGCTCGGATGGAGAAAAGACCAAAACCAAAATGCTCCAAAGACCAAGATTCTCGGATCAAAACGACGCCCTCGACAATCAACACGACTTTTACAAAGGCCGAAGGTGAGGAACTCACTCCTACTAGATCAATACCTAGAGAGAAGTCAAGGTTTTAGAGAGAGGGGCTCTGAAAATGGGTTTTAGAAAAAGTAGGAGAGAGAAAGAAAAGCAAAAAGTGATTTAAAATCACCCAGCGGATAACTCATATACGAATGACCCGCTCGAGCGGAGAACACAACGCTCGAGCGCCAGGAACAAAATCTGGACACGCTCGAGCGCAATAAGGCCCGCTCGAGCTCCAAGACACAAGAATAAAGCACTTCCGCTCGAGCGCGAAAACCAGCCCGCTCGAGCGTAAATTTCCTCCTTCCAGAACTTATACCCAGAAGGTACTACCCGCTCGAGCGCCACCAAACCCGCTCGAGCGCTACCGCTCGAGCGTAAACAAACCCGCTTGAGCGTAAAAATCACATCTGCAGAAGTTTTGCAGGAACACGAAATACTGGAGGTGTGCAATCCCCGCTCGAGCACAAAAAGGCCCGCTCGAGTAGATCGCCTAAAAACTGAACAACAAGGAATTGAAGCCAAGGCCTAACCAACCTGTAACAACCCTGCTCAAAACATCCTAAAACTCAATCAAGTGGAATTAAAGGACGACAACAAGATAGATACCACTACCAACTTCTCGGAACCGAGTCCGGAAAACAATAGAACAGTAAAGGGATAACCAGGATCGCTATAACCTCTCCCCCTTAAAGAATTTCGTCCCCGAAATTAAACACAAGTTCTTTTTCAAAAACAGGTTTTCTCCATTCTCAACAATATTACTACATAATATTAAACAACCCGACCCATTACTGGTCGATTCCATCTCTTTTCAAAAGGCATTTCACAACATATATTACAAATGCATTATCAACATGCAATTTTCTTCCATTTCCAATCATTCCCAATATACATGGTTCACAGTTCATATCATAATCAATGTACATGATACAACTCTAATTCTAAAATATAGCCCACATATGCAATATCATATTCAACTCCCATATCAAGGTAAGTTCTACAACATACTTCCATTAATACCAAAACATTACCAATGTTTTACAACTTAAGACATATATAAAGCTCTTAAGTCCAACAACATTACAAAATTTAAACACTCATAACAGATAAGCATACTAGCTATATCACACACCAACAGATAAGCATACAAGCTATATCATCACTTCCACAGATATGCATATGAGCACTATCACACTTCCAAAGACAAGCATATGAGCTATGTCAACACA
>NW_021024878.1:1499654-1545113 GCF_004153795.1 Camellia sinensis | reverse complement strand
TAATCACTTAATCAAATAGCCTCATGGCAACATACACATCTCATGCAGTATGCTAAAGTGTAAAAGTTTATCGAGTACTCCAAGCCAAAACAAAAGTTAGTTAGAAACAATGCATATCCTAATTATATTAAAATACCTAATGCAACACATGCAACATGAAATTAATAGGCTCGACTACTAAGATGGCATATGAATGCAACAATTTGATAACATGCTTTGAAACACGTATTCAAATAAGTATTGAAATAGATGCAATTTGAATGATGCGCCGATCCTCGATGCATGCAAGACAAATGAATGGATGCAAACATGAGAGCATAAGGTATGCTAATTGAAAATGTCCCTAATATAACCATCAAAAGCGGGGTAAATAAGTAAAAGGGAGAAAGAAATGGGGGTTGGAAGACATACATCACACACACGCATACTTATTACAACATTACGCCCTCTCGAAGGAGGGTCCGAATGAATAAACTAAGCTACACTAAGCTAAGCTAATTATTACCAAAAGAATTAATTAACTATTCTAGTTAACTATTTATAACAACACAATTGAATAACTAGCTATGCTAAGCTAATTAAAATATCACAAAACGAATTAAGCTAATTAATTATAACACATGTATGAAGGAATTAGCTTAACTTATTCTAAGCTAACAAAAGCGATTAAATGGCCTCAGGGCGAGGGATACATGCATGCTCGGTTGCTCCACCCGAAAATCCACCGCCTTGCCTTTGGATGCCTCTGTTTGCACTCGTTTGATCTCTGAAAATTGTGCCAACTTTCCAGAATGCCTCTGCTCCAACTCAGGAACATACTGGTGCAAAATTCATTTCTGGCCGGTCGGCTACCAACGGTGGCTATCAGCTGCTTTCCTGGATTTCCCTTTTTGCAGCAACAGAGAGCAAACAGAGGCAAAGCAGTATATTCCAAGGAATATATGTGTGTACTTCTACCCTCTTTATCATCTCTCAAGCTCAAAGAAGTGTAGCTCTTGCCTCTCAAGCCATCAACCAAGCATTTTCAATGCATGATGGCTAGAGAACCAAGCTTGTGCAAGGTCAATGAATGCACAAACAAGACCAAAACAACCACCACCCTATCATGCATGATCAAGGGTGACGGTGACCAAGAAAAATGGCACGTTTCATCACTTTGAGTATGAAACGTCCCATTTTCCTTGTGTTTGGATTAACGTCCGATCCAAACACATGCAATGCAACACAACATGCTTAACTTACTCAAGTTTTACTTGTCATGTTTTATTTACTTATTTTGATTACCAATCCATTCTTTAACCGGTTAAGTCCAAAAGATGAGAGTCCTCTAATGGAAAGAGAGCTTAAGTCACAAGTACCTTGAGAATGAAAGAGGCATCATGCTGTTGGTAATGAACTCCCGAAGGAATTAAACCATTAGGCATGAGGGTCTCAATTCCACACTCAAGCCAACAAGAGGCTCAAAGCCACTTTCAAAACAAAGTAAAGAGTGAAGAATAGAGAGAGGTTACATATATTTCAATGCTGACATGGCATGCAAAATGACACTAAATCATGCAAGCAACACATGTAAGTCATGTTTAAGAGCCTAACTCATTAAGCTAGTGAAGACCATTACACTATAGCCATGCAATACAAGCCTCAACTGACCAAACCAGCTCAGAACAGAGTTAAAATATGCCAAAACAATGGCTAAAACTTGCTGAGATTAAGGCACAAAAGGCTAGAAAAACATGGTCACATGTTAGCTTGCAAACAAGACTCAAGAGCAACTCTAAAAAGCAATGAAAGAGTGAAGCAAATGAGCATGTGACAGAGCTATAAACGCTGAAATTACATGTAAAAAGACACTTTAACATGCAACCATCTCATGCAAATCAAGCTTAAAGGGCTAGAATGCCAAGCTAGTGAAGCTATTTGCACTACAACTATGCAAAACAAGGCTCATATGACCAAGACAGCCCAAAGCAGAGCTAAAACCAGTCAAAACGGTAGCTAAAACATGCTTGAATTAAGCTAAGTTAAACCACAAAAACATGCTACCATAGGATGCTAACTAGGCATGCAAATGAGACACAAGGAGGGGAGGCTAACCCCTCCATTTTTGGACTTCAAAACATGCTTTCCACCGCTGAAATAACTCTGAATTTCAGTGGTTTAAAGGCCCAAAAAATTTGATTTTAAAGCCTTGAAAGATGGCACAAAAAGCATCACAATTAAGCAACAAGAAGGGTAAATAACCCCTTAGCACAAAATGGCTTCAAGCCACCATATTAAGCTTCAAAAATCAGATTTTTTTGTAGTTGAAAACTAGGCCCAAAATAGTATAAAAGGATAGCCAAGCAGGTGATTACAACTAAGCTTACAAGGTAAGCAATATACCTCTTGAAGCACAGCACAAAACAGTCACAATTTTGAGCTAAAACCACCCTTAGGAGCTCAAACTAAGCCTCAATGAACCTCAGCTCCAAGATGAGGATGTTTGGTTAAGGGTCTTTGTGCAAAAGTGTAGAGAAAATCAACTATCAAGCATAAAACAAGAGAAGAGAGAGAGAATTCTAGAGAGAGAGGGAGAAATTTGCTCAAAATTGTGTAACCTTCCAAAATGGGGGAGAGACCCCCCTATATATAGAAAATCAAGCTAAAGGCTTGTATTCATCCCTCCATACACGTGTATGGAGATGAGCATCAGTGAACAATAGCTAGCACAGCTGGCAAATAAATATCTGAAAAAGGAGAAAAATGCCCGTCGACCATCATCAGTGGCTGACCGGCCATCAATGTAGCCGACCGGCCATAAAGATAACCGACCGGCCACCACTGGTGGCCAACAGGCACAAGTCATGGCCGGCAGGCTAGGGGGATGGCCGACAAGCCACCCTCTCCTCCAGAAGTGAAGCAACAAGCTCTTGGTCCATAACCAAGCACAAAACAGACAAGATTAAAAGCTCCAAGGCAAGGCGTTCAGCCGAGACCTTCAAGGACTCAAAACGAACACGAGCAAGCACAATCATCAGTGTTCAAACGATGACGTCCAACTCTTGAGGATAGTAAAAAATGAGGTGTCTACAGCGAGAAGTGACGATCGAGCATTCAAACACAAAAATCATTACCGCTCGAGCGTAGAAAATGACGCTCAAGCGTCAAGACACAATGAAAAAGGCGTCACTGCTCAAGCGCATAAAATGACGCTTGAGCGCAGAATACACACTCTCGGTAGTTTTATAGACAGAAGTCCAGCGCTCGAGCTCAAGAAGTGTCACTCGAGCGCAAGACCGCTCAAGCGTAGAATACACTCTTCTACTAGTTTTGCAAACCTGTAAAAGTACTAAGAGTTCACAAAGGCCGCTCGAGCGCAAGAAGTGATGCTCGAGCGAAGGAGTAAAATTCTGAGCAACAAAAGTTTGAAAACCAAGCTACCAACATGTTCCAAACGCAATCAACACAACCCAATAGCCAAACTCGAGGACGGACAAGAGGAATAAGACCAGAACAACAATACAAAACCATGAAACTCGAGTCCAGAATGCCCAATGGGTCGGGTCTAAACCAGAATCACTATAATTTAATTATAAAGACTTAAGCTGTTGTAAGGCAATGTCTTGAATTTTGTGCACCTTAAGGCAATTTCTTTTGTGTTGTCACCTAGCTTATTGAACTTGTTAATGGACTTGAATTGTCATTAATGTGTTGACCTTGGGATTGTATTTATAAGCCTTAGTTCAATGGGAAAGATGACTTTATTGTATTTTGCTACACGTGGTTGTGGTTTGTTCTTGTATAATATTTCAGGGCGTCACACAATGGACCAGAATGAAATTTTGGATCTCATTGAATTGCCTAAAGATACAAAAATGTTTATTGTTCTAAGGACAATATAAAATGATATAATGCTAGATATTTGGCCAAAGATTTTACTCAGAAATTATACATTGATTACAAAGAGATATTTTTTACTTGTTTCTTAAATAGTTAATTTATATTCATTATGGCATTTGTAATTATGATATTGAGTTGCATTAAGTGTATGTGAAAATTAATTTTCTAAAAGAGAGTTTAGATGAAGAATTTTTTGTAGATAGACCTAAAAGTTTATCTATTGAGAAAAATGTAAATGTGACTTGTAGACTTAAGAAATCAATTTATGGACTTAAACAACCTTTCTAAAAATTGTATCTTAAGTTTTATGATACTATTTTTCCTTTGGATTTAAAGAAAACATTTTTTATTAGTGTACATATTCAAAGATCAGTGGGAGCAAGTTTGTATTTATGATTTTATATATTGATGATATTTTGCTTGTCAATAATGTATGTGATTTATTGCATGAATTAAGAAATTTCTCTTCAAAAATTTTGAAATGAAGTATGTTAGTGAGACAACCTATGTGATAGAAATTGAAATATTTCTGAATGAATCACATGAATTGTTGAGAATGTCTTAGAAGGTATATATTAAAAATTCTTTAGAGATTCTATATGAAAGAATATTCATATAAAGTTACCCATATTCCGAAATAAAATAAATCCAATCTTATGCAAATTTTATATAAAATTAATTGGAATGAAAACGATTCTTTATACATTTATTGTAAGAAATTTAATGCTCAGACAAGGAAATGATAAGGTAATCATAAGGAATAAAAGATTATTTGCTCACATTTATGAGGTCTAATAATCTTGAATTGATTGGCTACTTAGATTCAGACTTTGGAGGATGCATTGATAGTAGAAACTTCACTTTTGATTATTTTGTTCTTATTATGTGAAGAAAAAATATCATGAAGAGTGTGAAATGAACTATAATAAATATCTCCTATGAAATTTGAATTTGTGGTGTGCTTGGAGACCATAATTCATGAATTGTTATTGCGGAACTTTATCTCAGGATTTGGGATTGTCGACTTTTGTTGCCAAATCGTTGAGAATTTATTGTAATAATAATTTCGCAATTGTTTTATTTTCTTAGAATGATAAGTATTCTAATGATGTTAAACAAATAGAATTGAAATACTTTGTTATTAAAGAAGAATTTCAGAAACAGAAAGTGTCAATAAAACACATAAGTATATAACTTTTAAGTGTAGATCTATTGATGAAGGGATTACTTTTAAAGACAAGTAAAAAACTTGCCAATTGAATGGATCTTGAGTGTAATCCATAACAATTGTTTATGATTGATTGTATTATTTGACACATTGAGATCTCATTAACTGTGTTTCTGATATATTTCTTGTTATAAATAATGTACGTACATATATGAGAATGAATAAATGATAACAGGAATAGTCTTTGATAAAAAGACACTATTGGACTTTTTAAATACACTCCTTACTTAAGGATTATATTCAATTAGTTGCTAATGTTGTGGTATATGGAAGGGACTATGTTGCACTATTGGTGTAGAACCGCAATGACTCGCATTAGTGAACGATTTAATTATAGTATTATGATGATGATCAAATTAAAGTAATTAAGGTCGGATATGATTTATTGCGCATAATAATGTTTACCTTATTAAATCTTGATGTATGTTATCATATGGGCTAAGTGGGAGAATGTAAGACTAAATTTAATTATTTAGTCATTATGGTGACCCGCATGGCAATATGAATTATAAATTTAATAAGATTAATAGCTTCATATCTTGAACTACAAGTTATTATCTAATTGGTCAATAGATGAAGTAGTTTTCAAATCTCCTACTTTGATGGGCAGGTGGAGTTATAGTTATATTAGGAAACTGGTCCTCTCTCTACCTATAAAAGTATATTTAGATCATCGATCAATTATTCTGAATATAAAATATTCTAAAGAGGGTCAAGAGAGATAAAAAAAATTTCCACTAATATTGATATTAGGTTTATGTTCAATCAATTTTAAATCACTCAAAGGTTTCACATAACTGATCCGGATATGTTATTTATTTTTCACATTTTGTTATTGTTTGTAAAAATCATGATAATTCGTAATCTTAGATTATAAATATTGTTATATGCATAACACCATAAAATTACTTACAAATATACTATAAACAATTTGCATGACTGCTAGCACAAAGAAGAATATGTGAAGCAGGTGTATCCCTTCTTGTGACACTAACGAAACCATTCCCTGCAAATTTCAGCGGGTAGATATTAACTTCCTCTTTACAAATTTGTCCTTTCAATTAACGAAATTCATATAATTTGTATAGGAAATTTTAAGGGTGATTCTACTTACACCACTCTTTTACCTCCTTACACCCTCCATATGAGATTTTTTTTTTCTTCCAAATTTATCCATGTGTGAAATTACTTAAAAGGACAAAACACTAAAATTAAATATATTTGATTATCTCCTTACACTCCTTGGTCCTCGATCCCTACTTCTGTTTTTCCTTTCTCAACTTTTCTTTTACACATCTCTTTTGAAAAAGTGATAATCATAGTGTTTTGATCATCAAAAAAGCAATGGATGAAGAAACAGTGGTGAAAAATCATAAAATAAAATAAAAAAAAGTGAAATGGTGAGTTTTTTTATTAATTTGGTAGGTTTTTGTTTCGATTTTCTAGGCTGGTCTGCAACTTTTGTTCGGTGTTTTGAAATCGAACAAGATAACATAGTCCGGCATCACAGTGCCGAAACAAAAAATATAAGTCTAGTATCAAATTGCTGAATAAAAGATACATTTCTGGTAAATTACCGAACAAAAAATATAAGTCAGGTATCAAATTACCGAACAGACCCAAATTATCATTTGGAACAAAGTGGCCCTGTAAATGTATAGCAACAGAACGCTAGACAAATCTATTTTTTCCAGCAACATAACATTGGAGTAATTAAAATTCACTAGCATTTTATTATCGAATAGGCCCAGCACAAATTATTACTACATTATTTGGAAGGAAGTGGCTCTGTAAATGTATAGCAACAAAAGGTTGGAACAAACAATTTACTCCGGCGTTATAGCACTGAATTTTTGTAAATTGTTTCGCATTGTGTGACCAAATAGGCACTTCAATGTGGACTCTACTGGCTTTGTTGGGAAGCAAACTGAAATTATCCAATTGAATGGTAACATAATGCTGGGAAACAAAATTTTATCCAGTAACATGGAACTAGAGTAATTCAAAATTTTTAGCATTGTATTACCGAACAGGTCTAGCACAAAGTATGGGTGTAAAGAGATGGGTTTTGAAGAGTTTTTTATCATAGGGTTTGCTTTGGTAATATATTAGGTGTAATGAGAATTTAATTTTTTTTTAAGTGGTGTAATGAGATGGAGGGTGTAAAGAGGTAAAAGAGTGGTGTAAGTAGAATCACCCAAATTTTAATTAAGAAAAATATACGCAGAACTTCAAAAATACTATTCTTTCATACCAAATAGTTTCCTTTCTTTATATATTAGTATAGATAGATGCAACATGATCTACTTGGTTTGATTTTCAGAATCAATTTTCTATAAGATTTCTAAAAAAAAAAATTTAAAAATTGATTTGGTGTAAAAAAATAAAAAAATATTCATAATTTTCACATTGTTTATCTTTAGGGGGGACAAACAATTTTTTTTTTTTTTAAATTGAAAATATCTTTTAACTGTTGATTTTATCAAATTAATTTTTATTTTTCAAAATTTTTGAAAACAGATTCCAAAATGAAACCAAACAATGTTTTTTGAACTTTTTAGATTTGAATAAACAAATAAATTGAAAACCTTAATTTTTTTACTAAAACACTCTTTAACTTTTCAAAGTACAACTACTTAACCTATGAAGTTTTAAATTTTAAACTAAATGAATTGGAAAATTTTGCCAAACAAGCAAGGTAAATTATTATCAAATGTGTTAGTAACAATATAAGGTATCGTGTTGTATTCAATTTTTTCTCGCATGGCAGAAGAGGAAAGTACCTGAGCAATGCATTTATCTGTACGGTTAACTGCACCAGCATACATCGCATCATTGGCCAATACTTTACGTGGCACTATCCAGAGACTACCATTATACAAACCCGCCACCAGAAAGTTCAAATTTCTGATAACTCCGACGGTCAAATATGCCACTGCGGCGGTGGTTTCTGCCTCAGTCTCCTTTCGACATGGAAGCGTGATGTCTGCAACGCTAGTGGGTACGCAGATGTTGGAAATGGGCTCGTGTTACTGCTAGTATAAGTGACATGAACCCTAGTGTCAACAGCAAAACAAAGCAAATCAAAAATTAGTGCTGACACTAATCAACACTGGCAAAGCATATTAAAATTTAGTATCGATGTTAGTGTTAACATTAGCAAAGCAAATAAAAGATTATTATCGACACTAGTGTCAAGTGCTAACACTAGCAAGAGTTGTTAAAAATTAGTATCAGCACTAGCAAATCTTATCAAAAATTAATGTCGACACTAGAAAAACTTATCAAAAATTAGTATTGACACTAACATATCTAATAAAAAATTAGTGTTGACATTAGAAAAACTTGTCAAAAATTGGAATTGACACTAACAAATCTTATCAAAAATTAGTGTCAACACTAACAAAACTTATCAACACTTGATGGGAAATTGATAAAACTTAATTTTCTATTCAACTATGATCATTCTCTTAAATTACAAATTAAACTCATCCCGAATTTGATCCCTTAACCTTGCTCTCTTATGCTCAGATTGGTAAAGAGTTGGTGGATAAATTTAGTTGAGTTGTTATTTATTAAAGGGGCTGAGCACACAAATAGTTAAGAAATCAATTTTTGGTTGCATTTTATTATGTAAGAGGACTAGCTAGCAGCAGCGGTAATAAAAAAAATTTCCAAAGTTGCGGAGCAAAGCACTGAAACAGGACTAAAATAAGGGTAATGATTTTTTAACAAACAATGGTAAAGTTTGAAATAGAGTTTGGATTACTTTTTAAAAAATTAATATTTTATTCTCTTGAATCCACAAAGGTTGGTTAAATGGCTGGCTACAAATAACTTTTAATACATGACTTCTTTCACAGTTGTGTTAACAGCTCCATTGCATGAGATAAATGCAATAAATTTTCACTAACTTTTCATAAATTGCTTCAAAACTCTAGCCAAATTGTAAAAAAAATAAAAAATGATGTAATATTTCTTTGGTTTGCCATCATTGAAAATACCAAATTTGAAAGGATAAACTAATTTGAGCAAATGAAGCTTCTACTCAAAAACCAATTTTTGATGAAATCTACAAAGCAAACCTGAGAACATTTTTGGAAGTCCCCAAAAAGATTTTCTTTTGTTCTTTCCAAAGATATATGTCTTGCACAACCATGGTTCATTCACACACATAGACACCACCCCCCCAAACAAAAACAAAAAAACAAAAAAAAAATGACTGAGATGTCAACATTGAAGCAACTTTGAAGGCATGGAATAAGATAGATAATGACATAACAAAAATTCCATCACCAATTTTAAAAATCTAAACTGACAATAAATTCATAAAAAGAAAATTCTTATAAGCAATCTCTCAGCAAAACTAAGAGAGAGAATCTCCAAGAACTATTTGATAGATCATAATTTGCTGCAAACAGTGCTTAAAAAAAAAAAAAAAAAAAAAAAAAAAAAAAAAAAAAAAAAAAAAAAAAAACTTACAATGCTTTGCCTGGTAAGCTGAGTGGTTCAAAGCTTCATTGGGTAGAGACTATAAGAATACCAAGTATATACTGTTTCTATTGAAATAATAAACATGATTTTAGTTCAATTAATTTACACATTTTCTAGAAGTATCTATTTATATTTTATTTATGTATTGTCAATGTTCATATATTTTTGAGATTCATGTATTCCTAGAATAACTCATGTACCTAAGTGTACCTAGAATAACTCATTTTCTAGATTCACGTTCCTGTATCTAGGATGATTCATGTATGGTACATTGGATGTAGAAGATGTATATTGGTCTCTTGGCTTGTTCATTAAAAACTATAAATAACTCATGTACCTAAGTGTTTTAAGTAAGTAGAATCAAAATATTTGAGAGTTAAGAATTCATCTTTCCTCTTTCAATCTCTCTAGTCTTTGTGTGATCCATTTTATTTCCAACAAAGTGATATCAAAGCGCAGGTTGTGTGGTGAAGAAAATGGCGAATGGTGTGATGGGATTCCAGTTCCCAGGCTTCAGAAAGATAGTTACGAAAATTGGTCAATTCGGATGAAGGTCGTGCTTGGATCGCAAGATGTTTGGGAGATTATGGAGGATGGCTATGTGAAGCCACAAGACAAGTCAAGTTTGATTGCTAATCAAAAAGATGCCTTGCAAAAATCTAAGAAAAAAAAAGATAAGCAAGCCTTTGCTCTCATCCGTTAGTGCTTGGATGATCCTTTGTTTGAGAAAGTGACAAATGCAACCACCGCAAAAGACATGGGAGCTTCTCCAAATTAGTTATAAAGGAGTTGGCAAGGTGAAGAAAGTTCGACTTCAAACACTTAGAGGTGAGTTTGAAAGTCTTCGAATTAAAGAATCTGAGTCTATTTCACATTATTTCTCAAGAGTATTAGCCATTGTGAATCAAATGAAGAGATATGGAGAAGATTTACCAGATGTTCGCGTAGTGGAGAAAATTCTTTGCTTGTTGCAACCAAAATTTGAACATCTTGTGGTGGCTATTGAAGAGTCAAAGGATTTGGAGTCCATGACTATTGATCAACTCTCAAGATCTGTATAAGCTCATGAGGAAAGGCTAAAGAAAAATTCAAATGAGATTGTGGAACATGTTTTGCAAACAAAACACTCTTCTAGAGGCGAAAAAGGCCAAAGAGGTCGCAGACGATCACGTGGATGTAGTCATAGAAGAGGTGGAAGAGGTGGTTGTGGCTCATTTATCAATGAGTTAGAAGGAAGAAACTAGTCTTTCGAAAAAAGAAACCAATCCTCATCATCAAGAACGCGTGGAAGATGAAGAGCTAGAGGACGGGGAAACTTTTCAAGAAGGTATGATAAGTCTCAAGTTGAATGTTATAATTGCCACAAATATGGCCATTATGCTTCGGAATGCCAAGATGCTACTGACAATCTTGAAGAAAAAGCTCATCTTGTTGAACAAAAGGATGACGTATAAGAGCCTACTTTATTGCTACCAATCAAAGACAATGAAGAATTAGAAGCAAATCTATGGTATCTTGACAATGGTGCAAGTAATCACATGTGTGGCGACAAAAGCAAATTTGTGGAGTTTGATGAAACTTAGAGAGGTCAAGTTATCTTTTGAGACTCCTCAAAAGTTCCAATAATGGGAAAACGTACAATTTTACTTTGTTTGAAAAATGGGGATCATAGAATTATGTTTGAAGTATATTTTGTGTCCAAAATGAAAAATAATATTTTGAGCTTGGGTCAACTTTTAGAAAAGGGTTATGAAATTTAAATGAAAGACCGTACCCTTTCTCTAAGAGATGAAATGAATAATTTGGTTGCTAAAGTTTCAATGGCTCGAAATAGAATGTTCTTGTTGAATCTTCAAACTGACATGGCTAAGTGTTTGAATGCAACTGTGAAAGATAAGTCTTGGTATTGGCACATGAGTCTTGGACACTAGAATTTTAGAGAACTAAAGTTGATGGCCAAAACAAAGATGGTATAGCGATCCCGGTTTTGACCCGACCCTTGTTGTATCCCGGACTCAAGTTTAATGCTTTCATATTGTTGTTTACCTCTTGCTTCCCTTGTATCTCTTTGAAATCAGCTTTTGGGTTGTTGTGTTTGGGCAGGTTGGTCACTTGTTTTTCAAACCTTGTGTTGCCCAAAATTTTGGTCCTCCGCTTGAGTGGCACTTCCTGCGCTCGAGCGGGCTTTGCAAACACTCAGTACTTTTATAGGTCTGCAAAACTACTAGGAGAGTGATTTCTATGCTCGAGCGGCGTTTCCTACTCTCGAGCGGGTGGGCGCTCGAGCTATTTTTCTTGCACTCGAGCGTTGGCCTATTGTTTGCAAAACTACTGGATGTGTGTTTTCCACGCTTGAGCGTCACTTGTTGCGCTCGAGCGGTGAGCGTCTTGTTGATTGTGTCTTGGCGCTCGAGCGGCCTTTCTTGCGCTCGAGCGGAACAACTTATTGTATCTAACACTCGAGCGTCAACTCTTCTGCTCGAGCAGACTGTGCGTATATTAGATCACGAAAATGACTTTTTACATCACTTTTTCAGATCTTTTCTCCCTAAAACCTAAAGTTGGGACACTCTCTCTCTAAAACACACACTCTCTCTACATTTTCACCTAGTTTTAGTGATTTCCTCACCCTAATCCCTTTGTTAAAAAGGTAGACCATCTCAAGATCTCCATTTTGATCCAAATAGAGTTGGATTTCGACATCTTTGAAGTTTCACTCTTGCTTGGCTCGTCTTCTCTCTTTGAGGTAGGAATTTTCTATACTTTCACATGGTCTTTGGCTTAGTTATTTGTCGTTGTGTAACAATGGTGGGATTTTGGTGTATTTTTTAACAAACCTAGGGTTTGGGTATGGAACAAAAAGAGGGGTTTTTAGTGAATGTGAAATGAATGGTTTTAGGATTTGAATATGAGATTGTATTGTGTCAAAATTGTTGATTTTGGTACTTGGGTTGATATTTGGGGAAAAGGGAGTTTTGCCCTAAATGGGTTAAATTGTTGTTTTGTATAAATAACAGAAATTGATATTGATAATGTGCAATTGGATGATTGTTGATGTAAATGGTGAAGTTGGACACGGGTTGTCTCTTACCTAAGGAAAATTTGAATAATTTATTTATTGAGAAGATTGTATATCTGTTTAGGAATATCTGTATTAGGCTATCGGTGGAGGATAGCTATGAATGTTGTAAGAATTGCATGAGAATTAGGTGAATTGAAACTAATCTCTTGTTGATTGTCATTGAATATGACTATATTTTAAATACATTGTATGTGTATGATTGTTTAGGAGGAGAAAGAGGATATACTCCATTATTTGGGAGAAGATAAGGATGGACCCCATTGAAATTAAGTTGGCTGGAGTGTCCACGGTGAAAGTCCCGAAATTGTGTGTACACATGGGTGCCGATTTGCGTGGTAATGTATTGAATTGGAAAATCATTGAGTTGTAGTCTCAGTTGAATTATTGAAAAATAATGAAATTGACTCACAAATTGAGAAGAATAAATGAACTTGAAATGAATTGAAGGAAAATAAATTGACATACGAACTTTGGTGCTTTGCGGTTATATAAAATGTGGATATTTTGTCACTGGCATGGTATATGCACACTATACTTATATCTTTGTTAAATTGCATATATTGTATTAGATTGTTCCTATTGGGCTTTAGCTCACCCTATTTGAGAAAACTATTTTCAGGTGTTGGTGACATGCCTCCACCAAGGCAATAGCTTGGATGGACTTTGGGAGCAAGAGCTTCTTTATTTTGTTTTATTCTTTTGTATAGCCAAGGGCTTAAATTGTATTGAGCTAGACTCACTTTTATATAACCAAGTAATGACTTGGAAAGATGTAAGCCTATAGGGCATATGACTATATGTTTAGTTTTGATTTCCTGTACATTGCAACACATACTATAGATTCAGGATGAACATTTGTGAATGTATATCGCATGTGTTAACTTTTGTAAAAGAACTCTAATGAATGAAAGTATCTTATTTCTATTATTCTTCCGCTTATGAGTTGGATTTATTGTATTATTTCGGGGGGCGTTACAGATGGTGCATGGGTTGCCCTTTATTAACCATCCAGAACAACTATGTGAGGGGTGTCTATTTAGCAAACAATTCCGGAAGTCCTTTCCAAAAGAATCCGCTACTAGAGCTACGGAGCCACTGGAGCTTGTGCATACAGATATTTGCTGTCCAATTAAGCTATCATCATTTGGTAAGAACACTTATTTTCTGCTTTTCATTGATGATTTTAGCAGAAAAACTTAGGTTTATTTTTTAAAAGAAAAATCCAAAGCTTTTGGAGTTTTCAAAACATTCAAGGCATTGGTTGAGAAGCAAAGTGGCTATGTCATTAAAGCCTTGGGATCCGATAGAGGAGGCGAGTTCACATCAAATAAATTTAAAGAGTTTTGTGAAGCTAATGGGATTTGTCATCCTTTAACGGTTCCAAGATCGCCACAACGAAACAGTGTTGCCGAGAGAAAGAATAGATCAATCCTTAGTAATGGCAAGAAACATGTTGAAGAGTAAGAGAATGCCAAAAGAATTTTGGGCAGAGGTTGTGGACTGTGCAGTTTATTTGTCAAATTGATGTCCTACAAGAAGTGTACGGAACATGACACCACAAGAAGCTTGGAATGAAATGAAGCTCAATGTCTCACATTTACGTGCATTTGGAAGCATTGCATATGCTCATGTTCCAGATCAACAAAGGTCCAAGCTGGATTCTAAAAACGAGAAATAAATTTTCATCTGGTATAATTCAAGTTCAAAAGGCTACAAGCACTGCAATCCTATTACAAAGAAGATCATCATCATCAAAGATATGGAGTTTGATTAAGAGAGCACATGGGATTAGAATACTCAAGAAGAAGAAAGTTATAATTTCTTTTCCATTTTTGAAGAAAAGCAATCACTTTCTGAGGTGCCAGAAAAGCCTATTACACCTCCAGTATCTCCTCTTCATCATCATGAACTGTCATCGTCGGAAGGAAGCTCAAGTGAGAGAAGTGTTAGGGAAAATATATGATTTCCCACAAGTAAATCAATCAATGGGAATAAAAATTATTGCGGAAAAATTAAATCAATAACGGCACAAGAATTTTACATGGTTTCCTCAATGTGAGGTACGTCGACGGGATCGAAATCCGATTCCACTATCAACCAAAGAATTTCCAAACGATTACAAACAAGACACGAATGGTCTCACAAAACCACCATTAGGTGAATTCCAAATAATCACAAATAATCAAGAGGAAAGATCTCACCAAGTAGATGAACAAAAGTTTTCAAAACAGAGCTGTAGAAGACCTAAAATAATGCCCAAATCAGCATCACCAAATCATCCAAATATGCACACTAACAATGCTTCAAAAAACGGAAAACGAAGCAAAGAAAAATCTTCAAAAAACAGCCAAATTAATTCCACCGAATTGATTGATCAAATCTAGCACTATCTCACCGAGAAAAGTTTTTCCTGCTGCCACTACACTATGCCTCGGATGAACAAAACAATATATATCTATATATTATTAAATCTTGGGATTTTTTATTAAAACACTACCTGTACCAAATTGATTAGTAAATACCCATTGGGCCTCCAAAAGTTATGTATAATATATTAAAAATATATTATAACCAACACCAAACCAAACTAAATATTTGAATAAACCAATTGGGTCTCATACTCTAATAAGGAGGTATACCCAACAATTCTCCCCCTACCAACATAGGTGGAGACATCAACCATACTCGCCAAAGTTCGACACTTCAAATGTTTGTCCCTTGACGAAGTCTTAGTCAACATATCCAAAATATTATCATCCGCGTGAACCTTTTTGAGTTGCAACAATTTCAAATCTAACACATCACGAATCCAATGGTATCTCACATCAATGTGTTTTGATCTCGAATAAAAAGTGAAATATTTACTCAAATGAATAGCATTTTGACTATCACAATAAAGCACATACCTTTCTTGCTTCAAACCCAATTCTTACAAAAATTTCTTCAACCATTACTCTTCTATGCAAGCTTCTGTAATGGCAATAAATTCAGCTTCGGTAGTTGAGAAGCAACACATTTTTTTAATTTAGATTTCCATGCCACAGCTCCCCCTGCAAAAGTGATTACATACCCCGAAGTAGATTTTCTAGAATCAACATCACCGGCCATGTCATAATCCGTGAACCCATCAAGCATCGACTTACCATCCCCAAAACACAAACACACCTTCGAAGTCCCTCAAAGATACCTTAGAATCCATTTTACCGCTGCCCAATGTTCTTTACCCAAATTAGAGAGAAACCGAATCCCCACACCAACGGCGTGAGCAATATCTGGCCTTGTACAAACCGTACATCAAGGAACCAACCGCTGAAGCAAAAGGAATTTTTAGCATCTCTTTCTTATTTTTCTCACTTGTAGGACATTGATTCGAACTAAACTTGAAATGACCCGCAAGAGGACAACCAACCGGCTTTGCTTTATCTATGTTGAACCTCGCAAGCACTTTCTCAATGTAGCTTTCTTGAGACAACCAAATCAGCCTTTTTTTGCGATCACGAACAATTTTCATACCAAGTATTTGCTTTGTTGGTCCCAAATTTTTCATAGCAAATGACTTGCCCAACTCCAATTTCAACTTGTTAATTGTAACAACCCCAACCCATGATTAACGTTAATCCATGCTTAATGATGCCTAATAATAAGTTTAAGTGAAGCTTTGCATCATATGTTGCCTTATTTGTGTTTATATCTATTTAGCGTAGACAGATCTGTTCATGTTTTCGTTTTGGTTCGGGAATTAAAGGCCTTATCGGCATCCAATTCAAAAATTGGCTTGATTTATATGTTAATTAAGATTTATAGTATTTAATGGTAAGTTTAATTAAAATTTGATTTGGAACGATTAAATTAGATTAAGTGAATGCCACTTATTTAATTATAATTAATTACACTAGTAACCAAGCCAAGCTAAGGCATTAGTTGACTTTCTATGCACTCATACACCCCCACTTCACTCTTTTGGGAGCTACAAACGTGAGGAGAGGGAGAGAGTAGGAAGATTTGATCCTAGGCATGAGAATTGAACTCAATTAAAAGGAGTTGCTAGGCAAGGAGAAGGAACTTTGGAAATTTGATCATCTAGCTCAAGAATTGAGCACCTAAGACCCAATTGAGCATCTAAGGTAAGAAGCCAAGTCTCTAGTCTTGAAATTAAGTTCATTCATCCATGAATTCAAGTAAATTGAGCTAAGAGATGTAAGAATCAAGCTTAAAAAGTAGAAATGAAGATCAATTCATACATGCATGTACATTTCAATACATTTAGAGCATGTTCACTAGGAAGTTCTCTCATGCATGTCATAAATTGAGCTTAGTTATAGAAATTCATCATGTTTTACATCCTTTCATTTCATTTGATCATGAAATGGAGATTTGAAGCTCAATTATTTCATGCATGTCATTGGAATTGTGTACAATTGGCATGCTTTTGGGCCTTGATTTCATGAAATGATCCTTAATTCATGATGTTTTATGAGTTTCTAAATATTTCTCCAAGTTTTGGCCTAGAAAAATTGAGTTTGATGCTTTAAAGTTTGAGTTTTAAGCTTGAAGATCAATCTGGAAATTCCATAATTTGCATCATCCGCTCGAGCGGAAAATGTGAGCTCCTAGTACTTTTGTAGAGTTTGGGGGTTGGCTTGAGCAGCAAAACCTGCGCTCGAGTGGCCATCCTTTTTTTAACCTTCCGCTCGAGCGACCAAAGTTGTGCTCGAGTGTCAAATGAGAGCTCCTAGAAGTTTAACAAACTTTTGCAGACCGCTCAAGCAACAAAAGTTGCGCTCGAGCGGAGACCCTTTTTACTCAGTCTTGCGCTCGAGCGACCGTCGAGCGGAAAAATCATGCAACCAGTACTTTTGCAAACTTTATAAGCCGCTCGAGCGACAGAAGTTGCGCTCAAGCAAACTGTCCTGTTTTTGAAAATTTGACTAAGTGCTCTATAGCACATTTTGACATCCTCATGGCATCCTAGGCATTCCTAAGTCCTAATTAAGATATTATAATGAGGATAAAGATTAGAAACACACCCAGGCAAGAAAGAAATTAATTAAATGAATTTCGAGCGTGTGTTTCAATGTGCATCCGTTCAATGTTTGTATAGATCAGTGAGTAATAACTTAGTAAAGCTATGTTCAAGTAAATCATTTTCTGCTCACGGATTAAGAACTGTTCTATGTTTTATGCTATGAATGACTGTCCAAGTCTAACAAAAACCCATGACATTATGCTATGATTCAAGTAATGCCATGATTCAAGTATATGCAAGTTTCCGATACCGGAGGTTCCTTATGGGACTGACAAGCTATTTATACCTGGCCGGAGGTTCCCAAGTGGAAATGACAAGTTTACAAGTTCCCAGTCCGGAGGTTCCTTATGGGACTGACAAGCTATCTATACCCAGCTGGAGGTTCCTAAGTGGAACTGACAAGTTTACAAGTTCCCAGTGTGGAGGTTCCTTTATGGGACTGACAAGTTATTCTTACCCGGCCGGAGGTTCTTATATAAAACTAACAAGTATGATTTAAGACATTCTATGCGTGATCAGTTAGTACTAATGGATGTACTATGTAAGACTAAGCATGAACTCTGAATTCTATATATGCTCAGAATGAGAATACGAATGTGAATTTCAGTTTCAGCCATAGTTATGGGACATCATTCATTTACCCCTTTACTTTGTTATTATTCACTAAGCCTCTGCTCACTAGTTATTTATTATGTACGCAGGTGAGGAGGCTCGTGATCAAGCTTAAGATGATGCCTGGGGTATTTTGTGTTGGTCAGCCACCTTTTGCGCCTCACGAGGAGGTTCTAGATCAAGTCATGTTTTGTGGCTGTGTCAATATGGATGTATAAGACCGTTTCTTTTGTTTTATGAACAAGTTCTCCTTTCGTATGTACTTGATAGTGACGTGTAAATATTGTACCTATGACGTCACTTGTATGTATATAAAGTTTAAGATTTTCAGTTCTATGTATGTCTTCACAGCTCATTGGACTTCGTATATTTTGTATATTTACTTCCACAGCCCCTAACTATATGTTATTATGTCAAGAGGCCTTTGGTAATCCAAGGATTACTGGCTGGTTATGACGCTAAACCTATAGGGGCGGGTTTGGGTCGTGACATTAATCTTGACCCACAATTAACATGTCATCACCATAAAGCAAAAGAATAATAAATTTGCCATCTAAAAATTTTTTCACAAACACACAATGATTCGAAGTGGTTTTAGAAAAACCATTATTTATCATGAAAGAGTCAAATTTTGTGTACCATTGCCGTGGGGCTGACTTGAGAAGATCAATTCATACATGCATGTACATTTCAATACATTTAGAGCATTCAATGTATAAAACCTTCCGGTTGCCCCAGGTAAATTACGTCTTCAAGATCACCATGAAGAAATGTGGTCTTCACATCAAGTTGCTTAACTTCAAAGTTCATACTTGCGGTCATGCCAAGTACAACCTGAATAGAAGACATCTTCACAACTAGCGAGAAAATCTCATCAAAGTCAATACATTTATTTTTCCCAAAGCCTTTCACAACAAGCTGTGCTTTGTATCTTAGATTCTTGCTATCATTCTTCAATTTGAAGACCCACTTATTTTTCAGGATTTTCCTTCCCTTAGGCAACTTCACTAAATCATAGGTGTGATTTTCAAGTAAGGAATTCATCTCCTCTTCCATGGCCTTTTTCCAATCATCTTTCTTGGCATGCTCAATTGTTTCTTGGTAGCTCTCGAGCTCCCCTTGATCGAAAATTAACACAAATTCATTGAGAGGATACGTTCTCGAAGGTTGTCAGTCCCTTGTAGATTTCCTCAACTCAAGTTGTGGTGACAGTTCTTGAGTTGGATGCTCTTTCTCAATTTTTGGCTCAAGTTCATTAGGATTAGTATCATCCTCTACTTTTTCAGTAGGTGGTTGCACATCTCCTCCATTTTCATTATCAACTGAAGATGAAGGAGATGGATCCATGTCAATAAGATCACTACTTTTTGGCTCCAGTTGATCACCTTTGCCAAAGTCTTCAATTGTTTGGTTTTCAAGAAACACAACATCACGGCTTCGAATAACTTTATTCTCGACCGGATCCCACAATCTATAACCAAACTCATCATGCCCATAGCCAAGAAAATGCATTGTCTTGACTTGCTATTAAGCCTGGACCTTTCATCCTTTGGAATGTGAACAAAAGCTCGGCAACCAAACACTCTCAAGTGCTCATAAGACACATCTTTGCCGGTCCAAACTCTTTCAAGAACATCACCATTCAAAGGATAGAAATGAGACAAATTGATCACGTCAACTGCTGTCCTCATTGTCTCACCCCAAAAGAATCTTGGCAATTTAGCTTGTGAAAGAAAACACCTTATTCTTTCGACAATGGTGCGGTTCATCCTCTCGACAACCCCATTTTGTTGAGAAGTCTTCTTAACTGTCTTTTGGTGCCGAATACCTTGGCTGCGACAATACTCATCAAATGGCCCAATGTATTCACCACCATCGTTTGATCGGATGTACTTCAATTTTTTCCTTGTTTCTCTTTTAACCATGGCCTGAAAATGCTTAAATACATATAGAACTTGATCTTTAGTTTTTAGTATAAAATCCCAAACTTTCCTTAAATAATCATCAATGAAAGTAACAAAATAAAGTGCACCACTAGGTGTTCTACCTTTCGAAGGACCACAAACATCCGAATGAATCAACTCCAAAATATTTTCTTTTCTAGAAGCAACATTTTTATGAAAAGGAACTTTATGTTGTTTACCCACCAAACAATGAACACAAGTTTTAAGATGTGTACCTTTCAAACCAAGTAGAAGCTCTTTCTTAAACAAAACTTGTAGCCCTTTTCACTCGCATGGCCAAGCCGCTTATGCCACAATTTGGTAGAAGTATCATCTTCAAGTGCATTGACAACACCTTTACAAATTTTTCCTTACATCGAATAAAGTGTATGAGTCTTCTTGCACTTAGCCACCACCAAAGAACCCTTTGTGAGCTTCCATATTCCATCAACAAATTTGTTGTTGAAGCTTTCATCATCTAGCATCCCGGTAGAGATCAAATTGAGGCGAATGTCAGGAACATGCCTCACATCTTTAAGCAACAACTTGCAGCCCAAATTTGTTTCCAAGCAGACATCACCCATGCCAATAATCTTGGACAAACCTTCATTACCCATTCGAACAGAACCATAATCTCCTTCGGTGTAGGTAGTGAAGAAATCAACTCGAGAAGTCACATGAAAAGAAGCACCGGAATCAATCACCCAATTGCTCTCTTGGCCCACAAAATTGATACAATCATCTTCACAAATGACCATGAAATCATCGGTAGTAACTGTCCTTGTGTCTTCTTGCTTTTTATCCACACTTTTGCCACGCCTTTTTGTAGACACGCCATTTTTGAATGCCCTTAAGACTTAGGGGCCTCAGGTTCATTGTTCGAGGACGAAGGCAGGACGAAGGCTATGTTGTGCAAAGGTTCAATTTCTTCAGCAAGGAGAGCTTCAAATCCAAACCTTACACCCTAGTTTAGACCAAAACCATTTTGACCAAAAATTTTAGACCCTATAACCCTCTCTTTCAAAATATTTTTGAAAAAAAAGTTTCTGCGATGTTCCGAGGTTCGCATTTTGTTAAACGTTGCGCTTTTCGGTAAACCCAGTAAGGACAAAGTGGAAATAAATGGAAGAGAGGTGAACACTTTGAAAAAATATTTAAAACATCTTATTTATAGGTTTGGAGTTGAAGAAAATTGGGGGAGAGGGAAGAAAACTAGTTGGGGAAGAAGTTGGGCTTGAAACCGTTAAGAGAGAACTGGATAGCCTTCACTAAATCAGACCTATCTCTTTGTACACTTAGACTTTAGTTGTGAGGCCACCACCATTGGAAAGTGGACTTCTGGGGAGAACTGACAAGTATGATTTAAGACATTCTATGCGTGATCAGTTAGTACTAATGGACTGTACTATGTAAGACTAAGCATGAACTCTAAATTCTTTATATGCTCAGGATGAAGAATACGAATGTGAATTTTAGTTTCAGCCACAGTTATGGGACATCATTCATTACCCCTTTACTTTGTTATTATTCACTAAGCCTCCGCTCACTAGTTATTTATTATGTACGTAGGTGAGGAGGCTCGTGATCAAGCTTAAGATGATGCATGGGGCTATTTTTGTGTTGGTCAGCCACTTTTGCGCCTCACGAGGAGGTTCCAGATCAAGTTCATGTTTTGTGGCTGTTGCAATATGGATGTATAAGACCGTTTCTTTTTTTTATGAACAAGTTCTCCTTTCGTATGTACTTGATAGTGACGTGTAAATATGTACCTATGACGTCACTTGTATGTATATAAAGTTTAAGATTTTCAGTTCTATGTATGTCTTCACAGCTCATGGACTTCGTATATTTTGTATATTATTTCCGCAGCCCTAACTATATGTTATTATGTCAAGAGGCCTTTGGTAACAGGATTACTGGCTGGTTACGACGCTAAAACCTATAGGGGCGGGTTTGGGTCGTGACATGAATCTTGACCCACAATTAACATGTCATCACCATAAAGCAAAGAATAATAAATTTGCCATCTGAAAAAATTTTCACAAACACACAATGATTCGAAGTGGTTTAGAAAAACCATTATTTATCATGAAAGAGGTCAAATTTTGTGTTACCATTGCCGTGGGGCTGACTTGAGGCCATACAAACTTTTCTTCATTTGCAAACAAATTTCTCTTTCCCTTTCTCTACTAAAACCTTCCAGTTGTCCCAGGTAAATTACTTCTTCAAGATCACCATGAAGAAATGGTGGTCTTCACATCAACATACCCCGAAGTAGATTTTCTAGAATCAACATCACCGGCCATGTCATAATCCGTGAACCCATCAAGCATCGACTTACCATCCCCAAAACACAAACGCACCTTCGAAGTCCCTCAAAGATACCTTAGAATCCATTTTACCGCTGCCCAATGTTCTTTATCCAAGTTAGAGAGAAACCGAATCCCCACACCAACGGCGTGAGCAATATCTGGCCTTGTACAAACCGTACATCAAGGAACCAACCGCTGAAGCAAAAGGAATTTTTAGCATCTCTTTCTTATCTTTCTCACTTGTAGGACATTGATTCGAACTAAACTTGAAATGACCCGCAAGAGGACAACCAACCGGCTTTGCTTTATCTATGTTGAACCTCGCAAGCACTTTCTCAATGTAGCTTTCTTGAGACAACCAAATCAGCCTTTTTTTGCGATCACGAACAATTTTCATACCAAGTATTTGCTTTGTTGGTCCCAAATTTTTCATAGCAAATGACTTGCCCAACTCCAATTTCAACTGGTTAATTGTAACAACCCCAACCCATGATTAATGTTAATCCATGCTTAATGATGCCTAATAATAAGTTTAAGTGAAGTTTTGCATCATATGTTGCCTTATTTGTGTTTATATCTGTTTAGCGTAGACAGATCTGTTCATGTTTTCGTTTCGGTTCAGGAATTAAAGGCCTTATCGGCATCCGATTCAGAAATTGGCTTGATTTAAATGTTAATTAAGATTTATAGGATTTAATGGTAAGTTTAATTAAAATTTGATTTGGAATGATTAAATTAGATTAAGTGAATGCCACTTATTTAATTATAATTAATTACACTAGTAACCAAGCCAAGCTAAGGCATTAGTGGACTTTCTATGCACTCATACACCCCCACTTCACTCTTTTGGGAGCTACAAATGTGAGGAGAGGGAGAGAGTAGGAAGATTTGATCCTAGGCATGAGAATTGAACTCAATTAAAAGGAGTTGCTAGGCAAGGAGAAGGAACTTTGGAAATTTGATCATCTAGCTCAAGAATTGAGCACCTAAGACCCAATTGAGCATCTAAGGTAAGAAGCCAAGTCTCTAGTCTTGAAATTAAGTTCATTCATCCATGAATTCAAGTAAATTGAGCTAAGAGATGTAAGAATCAAGCTTAAAAAGTAGAGATGAAGATCAATTCATACATGCATGTACATTTCAATATATTTGGAGCATGTTCACTAGGAAGTTCTCTCATGCATGTCATAAGTTGAGCTTAGTTATAGAAATTCATCATGTTTTACATCCTTTCATTTCATTTGATCATGAAATGGAGATTTGAAGCTCAATTATTTCATGCATGTCATTGGAATTGTGTACAATTGGCATGCTTTTGGGCCTTGATTTCATGAAATGATCCTTAATTCATGATGTTTTATGAGTTTCTAAATATTTCTCCAAGTTTTGGCCTAGAAAAATTGAGTTTGATGCTTTAAAGTTTGAGTTTTAAGCTTGAAGATCAATCTGGAAATTCCATAATTTGCATGTATGCTTGAGCGTATGAGTTCACGCTCGAGCGACCACTCAGAGTGCGTGCACTTCCGCTCGAGCGACTTGAAGCACACTCGAGCGTGAAGTGCAAGCCCTCAGGAGTCCTTGTGTTTTGCAGCACGCTCAAGCGACAGAAGTCACGCTCAAGCGAGGGTCTGGGCCTTATGCTCGAGCAGGAATCGAGCGTCCATCAAGTGTGAAAAGCAAGCAACCAGTACTTTTCTGATTTTACAGTCCACCTAGCGAGGGAAGTCACGCTAGAAGGAACCCTCACTCCTTGCATGTCCGCTCGAGCGAAGAAAGCCACGCTCAAGCGTGGACCCTGTTTTCAGGAAGTTTTGAAAAATGATTTCAAGTGCATTTTTTTTGTATCCTCATTCCATCCGAGGCATTCATAGACCAT
Organism: Camellia sinensis; assembly: GCF_004153795.1. Taxonomy (NCBI): domain Eukaryota; kingdom Viridiplantae; phylum Streptophyta; class Magnoliopsida; order Ericales; family Theaceae; genus Camellia; species Camellia sinensis. The sequence goes on along the minus strand of NW_021024878.1, from coordinate 1,520,661 downwards.
GATTAAGACACCGTAATAAGGATAAAGGGGTAGAAACATACTAAGAACAAACGAAATAAGTTAAGTATAATCCAAACGTGTGTTTCAATGTATGTATCTGCCGTGCTGTTTAGGTCACGTGCCACAAGGAAGTTGAATTTGCTGCTCAGTTTGTTTACTTGGAGCATCTATTATCTGTGAGTAATAACTTAGTAAAGCTATGTTCAAGTAAATCATTTTCTGCTCACGGATTAAGAACTGTTCTATGTTTTATGCTATGAATGACTGTCCAAGTCTAACAAAAACCCATGACATTATGCTATGATTCAAGTAATGCCATGATTCAAGTATATGCAAGTTTCCGATACCGGAGGTTCCTTATGGGACTGACAAGCTATTTATACCCGGCTAGAGGTTCCTAAGTGGAAATGACAAGTTTACAAGTTTCCAGTCCGGAGGTTCCTTATGGGACTGACAAGCTATCTATACCCAGCTGGAGGTTCCTAAGTGGAACTGACAAGTTTACAAGTTCCCAGTCCGGAGGTTCCTTTATGGGACTGACAAGTTATTCTTACCCGGATGGAGGTTCTTATATAGAACTGACAAGTATGATTTAAGACATTCTATGCGTGATCAGTTAGTACTAATGGATGTACTATGTAAGACTAAGCATGAACTCTAAATTCTTTATATGCTCAGAATGAGAATACGAATGTGAATTTTAGTTTCAGCCACAGTTATGGGACATCATTCATTTACCCCTTTACTTTGTTATTATTCACTAAGCCTCCGCTCACTAGTTATTTATTATGTACGTAGGTGAGGAGGCTCGTGATCAAGCTTAAGATGATGCATGGGGTATTTTGTGTTGGTCAGCCACCTTTTGCGCCTCACGAGGAGGTTCCAGATCAAGTCATGTTTTGTGGCTGTGTCAATATGGATGTATAAGACCGTTTCTTTTTTTTTATGAACAAGTTCTCCTTTCGTATGTACTTGATAGTGACGTGTAAATACTGTACCTATGACGTCACTTGTATGTATATAAAGTTTAAGATTTTCAGTTCTATGTATGTCTTCACAGCTCAATGGACTTCGTATATTTTGTATATTTACTTCCGCAGCCCCTAACTATATGTTATTATGTCAAGAGGCCTTTGGTAATCCAAGGATTACTGGCTGGTTACGACGCTAAACCTATAGGGGCGGGTTTGGGTCGTGACATGAATCTTGACCCACAATTAACATGTCATCACCATAAAGCAAAAGAATAATAAATTTGCCATCTGAAAAAATTTTCACAAACACACAATGATTCGAAGTGGTTTTAGAAAAACCATTATTTATCATGAAAGAGTCAAATTTTGTGTACCATTGCCGTGGGGCTTACTTGAGGCCATACAAACTTTTCTTCAATTTGCAAACAAATTTCCTTTCCCTTTCTCTACAAAACCTTCCAGTTGTCCCAGGTAAATTACTTCTTCAAGATCACCATGAAGAAATGTGGTCTTCACATCAAGTTGCTTAACTTCAAAGTTCATACTTGCAGTCATGCCAAGTATAACCTGAATAGAAGACATCTTCACAACTAGCGAGAAAATCTCATCAAAGTCAATACATTTATTTTTCCCAAAGCCTTTCACAACAAGCCGTGCTTTGTATCTTAGATTCTTGCTATCATTCTTCAATTTGAAGACCCACTTATTTTTTAGGATTTTCCTTCCCTTAGGCAACTTCACTAAATCATAGGTGTGATTTTCAAGTAAGGAATTCATCTCCTCTTCCATGGCCTTTTTCCAATCATCTTTCTTTGCATGCTCAATTGTTTCTTGGTAGCTCTCGAGCTCCCCTTGATCGGAAATTAACACAAATTCATTAAGAGGATACTTTCTCGAAGGTTGTCAGTCCCTTATAGATTTCCTCAACTCAAGTTGTGGTGACAGTTCTTGAGTTGGATGCTCTTTCTCAATTTTTGGCTCAAGTTCATTAGGATTAGCATCATCCTCTACTTTTTCAGTAGGTGGTTGCACATCTCCTCCATTTTTATTATCAACTAAAGATGAAGGAGATGGATCCATGTCAATAAGATCACTACTTTTTGGCTCCGGTTGATCACCTTTGCCAAAGTCTTCAATTTTTTGGTTTTCAAGAAACACAACATCACGGCTTCGAATAACTTTATTGTCGACTGGATCCCACAATCTATAACCAAACTCATCATGCCCATAGCCAAGAAAAATGCATTGTCTTGACTTGCTATTAAGCCTGGACCTTTCATCCTTTGGAATGTGAACAAAAGCTCGGCAACCAAACACTCTCAAGTGCTCATAAGACACATCTTTGCCGGTCCAAACTCTTTCAAGAACATCACCATTCAAAGGATAGAAAGGAGACAAATTGATCACGTCAACTGCTGTCCTCATTGTCTCACCCTAAAAGGATCTTGGCAATTTAGCTTGTGAAAGCAAACACCTTGTTCTTTCCACAATGGTGTGGTTCATCCTCTCGACAATGCCATTTTGTTGAGAAGTCTTCTTAACTGTCTTTTGGTGCCGAATACCTTGGCTGCGACAATACTCATCAAATGGCCCAATGTATTCACCACCATCGTTTGATCGGATGCACTTCAATTTTTGCCTTGTTTCTCTTTTAACCATGGCCTGAAAATGCTTAAATACATCTAGAACTTGATCTTTAGTTTTTAGTATAAAATCCCAAACTTTCCTTAAATAATCATCAATGAAAGTAACAAAATAAAGTGCACCACTATGTGTTCTAACTTTCGAAGGACCACAAACATCCGAATGAATCAACTCCAAAACATTTTCTTTTCTAGAAGCAACATTTTTATGAAAAGAAACTTTATGTTGTTTACCCACCAAACAATGAACACAAGTTTTAAGATGTGTACCTTTCAAACCAACTAGAAGCTCTTTCTTAAACAAAACTTGTAGCCCTTTTTCACTCACATGGCCAAGCCGCTTATGCCACAATTTGGTAGAAGTATCATCTTCAAGTGCATTGACAACACCTTTACAAAATTTTCCTTACATCGAATAAAGTGTATGAGTCTTCTTGCACTTAGCCACCACCAAAGAACCCTTTGTGAGCTTCCATATTCCATCAACAAATTTGTTGTTGAAGCTTTCATCATCTAGCATCCCGGTAGAGATCAAATTGAGGCGAATGTCAGGAACATGCCTCACATCTTTAAGCAACAACTTGCAGCCCAAATTTGTTTCCAAGCAGACATCACCCATGCCAATAATCTTGGACAAACCTTCATTACCCATTCGAACATAACCATAATCTCCTTTAGTGTAGGTAGTGAAGAAATCAACTCGAGAAGTCACATGAAAAGAAGCACCGGAATCAATCATCCAATTGCTCTCTTGGCCCACAAAATTGATACAATCATCTTCACAAATGACCATGAAATCATCGGTAGTAACTGTTGTTGTGTCTTCTTGCTTTTTATCCACACTTTTGCCACGCCTTTTTGTAGACACGCCATTTTTGAATGCCCTTAAGACTTAGGGGCCTCAGGTTCATTGTTCGAGGACGAAGGCAGGACGAAGGCTATGTTGTGCAAAGGTTCAATTTCTTCAGCAAGAAGAGTCAATTTCTTCAGTAAGGAGCGTCAAATCCCAACCTCACACCCCATTTTTGGACCAAAATGATTTTGACCAAAATTATTTTAGACCTTAAAACCCTCTCTTTCAAAAAAAAAATTGAAAAAAGTTTCTACGATGTTCCGAGGCTCGCATTTTGTTAAATGTTGCGCTTTTCGGTAAACCAAGCAAGGACAAAGTGGAAATAAATGGAAGAGAGGTGAACACTTTGAAAAAATATTTAAAACATCTTATTTAGAGGTTTGGATTTGAAAAAAATTGGGGGAGAGGGAAAAAACCTAGTTGGGAAGAAGATGGGCATGAACTGTTAAGAGAGAGTCGAGCAGCCCTCGCTAAATCAGGCCTATCCTTTTGTACACTTGAATTTCAGCTATGAGGCCACCACCATTGGAAAGTGGACTTCTGGGGCTTCATTTTACATTCAAGAATCTCTGAAAGTTGAGTCCGGATAAGGGAGATATGGTTGGTTGAAGTTAGGCATCAATCCGGTTAAGACCGAAATTGAGCAGTCTTCACTAAAATGAGCATATCTTTTTACACACTTGGAATTTTGATGTGAGGATTCCACCATTGGAAATAAGACTTTCGGGGCTACAATTTAGACTCAAGAATGACCTGCAAAGAAGTCCAGATGAAGGAGATATGCCTAATTGAAGTTGGGGCCAGAAACCAGTTTTTACTTTCCAGCCACTAGTGAAGCTTGTCGGCCATTTTTCGGCCACAAATGGAGTTTGACAGCCATATGTCGGCCAAGAGTGACCCTTGTCGGCCACCAGTGATGGCCGGTCGGCCACAGGTGTCCAAAAAGCTCAGATTTTGCAGGTATTTCCCCTTCAATTGTTCCACACTGCTCCAAATATTTCTACCTTGATATTTTCGACCTGAAGCCATATATTTCTAGATATAGAGGGCCTTCTCTATTGTTTTGAAGGTTAGAAAGATTTGGAAGCCTCTCTCTCTACAATCCTCTCTCTCTCTACAATTCTCTCTCTCTAGATTTCTCTCTCTCTTGCCCTTTTATGCATACAAATAGAGATACACTTCTACTTTGCCTATCAACCCTTAACCAAAGTTGCTTGTCTTTGGGCTGAGATTACTTGGGACCCTCTTTGAGCTCTAGAAGGTGGTCTTGGCTTGATTTGGTGCCTCATTTGTGCCTATTTTGTGCTTTGGCTCCAAGAAGTATACTACTTGTTTTGCTAGCTTGTTTTGCCATCTTTTTAAACTATTTTTGGCCTAGTTTTCAACTGTAAAAACCTCTGTTTTTATGACCTAAAAATGGTGGTTTGAGGTTATTTTGGTGTTAAGGGGTGGTCCACCCTTCTTGTCTCTTTGCTTGTTAAGCTTTTTGTACCATCTTTCATCACCTTTAAATCAAAAATTTTGGGCCTTTTAACCACTGAAAATCATAGTTATTTCAGTGGTAAAAACCTTGTTTTGAAGTCCAAAATTGAAGGGGTTAGCCCTCACTCCTTGTGTCTTATTTGCATGCCTAGATAGCTTAACACGTGAGCATGTTTCTCTAGCATTTTGTAACTTGATCTCAGCATGTTTTTGCTACTATTTTGACTTGTTTTAGCTCTATTTGGGACTGGTTTAGTCCTTTGAGGCTTGTATTGCATGGTTGTAGTGTTAATTTCTTCATTAGCCTAGTGTTTTAATGCTTGGGTCATCTTGTTTTGAGTTGAAAGCATGTTTTAGTGTTGTTTTGCACTCCATTTCAGCACTTAAAATTTCTGCAACCTCCCTCATTTCTTCACTTTTTCATTCGCTTTGAAGGTTAGTTAACCTTTGGGTTGTGTTTAAGCTTGGGATCGAGGTTCGTACTTAATGGTTTTAATCCTCTTTTGGGGGTTTCTACTAACCAAAGGCATGACCTCTCCCTTGCCTTAAATCATCCCTTGGTTGACACCTCTTCCATTAGAGGACACTCACTTTTGGACTAATCAATTAAAGAATGGATTGGTAAGCTAAAATGAGTAAACAAAAATGAACAAGTAAAAGAGGCAAGATAAGGCATCTTTTGTGTTGCATAGCATGTGTTTGGATCGAACGTTAATTCGAACACAAGGAAAATAGGACGTTTCATACTCAAAGTGATGAATCGTGTCACTTTCCTTGGTCACCATCACCCTTGATCATGCATGATAGGGTAGTGGTTTTGTTGAGTCTTGTTTTGCACTCATTAAGCTTATACAAGCTTGGTTCCTTAGCCATCATGCATGAAAAATGCTTGGTTGATGGTTTGAGGGCCAAAAGTTACACTCCTTTGAGCTTATGTAATGATAAGGAGAGTAACAGCACATACACTCATTGAGAATACACTGCTTTGCCTCTGTTTGCTCTCTGTTACAGCAAAAAAGGGAAGTTCAAGAAAGGGGTATATCAGCCAACCGGCCACCAATGGTAGCCGACAGCCACCATTGGTAGCCGACCAGCCATCAATGAGGAAAGTTGCTCTGTGTGCTCCTGAAGGGATCAGAGGTGTTCTGGAAGTTGGTGCAATTTTCAGTGGCCAAACAATGTGCAAACAGAGGCTACAATGGCAAGGCGGTGGATTTTCAGGAGGAAAACAACCGAGCACGCATGCGTCCCTCGCCCTCGAGGCCATTTAATTATTTAATTAGCTTAAAATAAGTTAGTTGATTTGTTTCAATTGTTATAATAATTAGTTAATTAGAATAGTTAATTAATTTGCTTTGTAATAGTTAGCTTAATTAGCGTAGCTAGTTAGCTTGTTCATTCAGACCCTCCTTCGCAAGGGTATAATGTTGTAATAAGCATGCGTGTGTATGTGCATGTCTTCCAACCTCACGTCTTTCTCCCTTTTATTTAATCGCTTTCGATGGTTAGAATAGGGACATTTTCAATTAGCATACCTTATGCTTGCATGCTTGCATCCATTCATTTGTATTGCATGCATTGAGGCTCGGCGCATCATTCAAACTGCATTGTCATTTCAATAATACTTCTTTGAATACCTGTTTCAAAGCATGCTATCAAAGTGTTTCATATGCCATATTAGTAGCCGAGCCTATTAATTGCATATTGCATGCGTTGCATTAGGCATCTTGTATAGTTAGGATCATGCATATTTCTAACTAATTTCTGTTTTGGCTTGGAGTACTCGATGAGTTTTATGCTTTAGCATACTTGCATGAGTGTGATTGCCATGTTGCCATGTTTTGTATGCTTGCCATGAGACTATGTGCTTATTTGATAAACTGCATGAATGCCTGTGGATGAAGGCTTTGTTGTTTGAATTGGAACAATTCAATGAATGCGCATTTTAAGCCCACTTTATTCTGGCAAATCATGTTTTAAGCCCACTATGTTTCGTGGCAAATTTGCATTTTTAAACCCACTTGAGGGTGGCAAATTCAAACCATTTTCGCAAACAAACATAAGTTGAGTTGTTCCAATTCTTGCAATTTTAGTCTATACTTGCTTGTGCATGTCACATAGTAATGTTAGAGTAATAACCGGAAAAAGAATGCATAATATTTATAAAATGACATATCATGATTAGTATAGGTCGATCTTTGATCGAGCGAGCGGGGGTGCTCATTTCAGGACCTTCCCCTCTTGTACCTAAGTTCCTGAGCCAAGGCAACTTTGGTGATGACGGACACGTAGCCTTTGGCACGAGTCAAGGTTTCCTAAATTTTTCAAAACAAAATATTTAGGTGGCGACTCTGTATCTAGCAAAGCAGTCCAATTTTGGCATTATTTGATTTAAAATCAATTTTCCAAAAAGGTTTGTCGGATTTGGACTCTTTGGTGATTATCAATTTCACATTGCACTTGTGAGACTAGATTCAGAACCGCGGGAGTCTAAACTGTGAGGCCTTCTTTTGAAACCCTTTCCGAAAGGCGAGGTGCGAGAAAAAGGCGAGTCCACACTTCTCTCCTTGTTCTTGAGCTTTCGGCATTCTCGCTTCATGTCATGACATTCTTTGAAAAAGAACCATCTCTTGATTTGTCACGGCTTTGATCACAACCATGAGGAGTCTTACTCCTCTCCCTTGTTTTGCTTCGGCCTCTCACAATAAATGCCTCCAAATGAGAAGAACCTGCTAATTTTCTTCTAGTTTCTTCATTCAACAAGCTACTAGTGACATGGCTCATTGTGACAACTCCATCGGGTGCCGAATTACTAACCGTCACAACCAAAGTCTCCCAACTTTTGGGCAAAGAACTAAGTAGCATCAAAGCCTGCAACTCATCATCAAAAAAAATTTTCATAGAATCAAGTTGGTTAACAATACTCTTTATTTCATTCAAATGTTCTGGAATAGAGCTGCCCTCTTTATATTTTAAATTAATCAACTTACGAAACAGAAAAGCTTTATTTGTTGCTGATATCCTATCATAAAGGCCTTCTAATTTTTTTCATAAATCACGTGCTGAAGTTTCAGTAGCAACATGATGAAACACACCGTCATCAATCCATTGACGAATAATACCAACGGCTTTGTGATTAAGCCTCTTCCATTCATCATCTTGCATACCCTCCAGTTTGCCACTGTCACCCTTAATTGGCCCATACAAATCTTTACAAAATAATTGGTCCTCCATTTTAGTTTTCCAAGTTACCCAATTGCTTCCATTAAAGCTAGGCATGCGACCCACATTCCCCTCTATTGATTTACACAAATAAATAAACCTAAATAAACCGTAAGCTCTGATACCAATTGTTAGGGAAAATATATGATTTCCCACAAGTAAATCAATCAATGGGATTAAAAACTAATGCGGAAAAATTAAATTAATAATGACACAAGAATTTTACGTAGTTCCCTCAATGTGAGGTACATCCATGGAATCGAAATCCGATTCCACTATCAACCAAAGAGTTTCCAACCGATTACAAACGAGACACGAATGGTCTCACAAAATCACCCTTAGGTGAATTCCAAATAATCAAGAGGAAAGACCTCACCAAATAAATGAACAAAAGTCTTCAAGACAAAGTTGTAGAAGACCCAAAATAATGCCCAAATCAGCATCACCAAACCATCCAAATATGCACAATAACAATGCTTCAAAAAACGGAAAACGAAGCAAAGAAAAATCTTCAAACAACAGCCAATTAATTCCGTCAAATTGATTGATCAACTCTAGCACTATCTCACCGAGAAAAGTTTTTTCTGCTGCCACTACACTATGCCTCAGATGAACATAACAATATATATCTATATATTATTAAATCTTGGGCTTTTTTATTAAAACCCTAGCTGTACCAAACTGATTAGTAAATACTCATTGGGCCTCCAAAAGTTAGGTATAATATATTAAAAATATATTATAACCAACACCAAACCAAACTAAATATTTGAATAAACCAATTGGGTCCCATACTCCAATAAGGAGGTATACCCAACAAAGGCCCCGAATGCGGAGCCTCGATGAACTCTGTGAGGTAATTGAACCTATGGATTTGTTTTATTTTTTTGTTGATGGTGAATCTTTGCAATTTGAAGACGCTAGACAAGATGAGAAGTGGAGAATTGCTATGGATGAGGAAATGAATGCCATTAACAAGAATAGCACATGGGAACTCACTACTCTTCCAAAAGGACAAAAAGCCATTGGCGTGAAGTGGGTATACAAGGCAAAGAAGAATGCAAAGGGAGAGGTAGAACGATGCAAAGCAAGATTAATGGTAAAAGGTTATAGTCAACGTGCTGGGATTGACTACGATGAGCTATTTGCCCCTGTTGCCCCGTTTAGAAACTATAAGGTTGTTAATTTCTCTTACTGCCAACAATAATTGGAAAATTTATCAAATGGATATCAAGTCTACTTTTTTGAATGGGTTTCTTGAGAAGGAAGTGCACATCAATCAACCTATGGGGTATGTGATCAAAGGCCAAGAAGATAAGGTTTTCAAGGTAAAGAAAGTGTTATATGGGTTGAAACAATTTCCAAGAGCATGGAATACTCGAATTGACAAGTATTTCATATCAGATGGTTTCACTAAATGTCCATATGAGCATGCTTTTTACTCTAACGTGCATGGAAATGGAGATGTCTTGGTTGTTTTCTTGTATGTGGATGATCTTATTTTTGCAGGAAACAATCCAAGCATGTTTGAGGATAAGAAGATGAGATTGTTTCTACATATTAAACTGGCAAAAACATTCGTAAATTGCAAATAGCAAACTTTAAAAATTAAAGTCCAAATAATAAATTTTATATTTCAGTGTATCATAATCAAAGAATCTAAAAATATTTGCTAGAATTTAAGTCCAAATAGCAAATTTTAGAATTTAATCCACATACGTCGTGTTTGGTGTAGCTGTTAAAACAGATTATAGATTATAGATTATGATTTTAATCAGAAGCCGTTAATTTGTTTGGTGTAACTGTTAGATTATAGATTTAAGTTGTTGAGTAGTATTTGTTAAATAAGCTGTGACGTAGCTTTTTCAATTAACTTTTATTTTTTTGTTACTCATTACTTGTCTACATTTCTCATTAAAAAAAATAATAATAATCTATAGCCCATTTGGGTCTTTTTCTATTTTTAAAAAATAAAAAAATCTAAGAGTATGACCGTAAATTAGCATGTCCACAGCGGAAGTTGATAATCAGAAGCAATGGGTAAGCAACTTCTCAGAATCAGCTTTTTTGAGTTGAAATAAGTAGTTAGGATCAGAAGCTGTTTGAAATAAGTTTAACCAAACAGTCCAAAATAGCTTTTCCAAAACTAGAAGCTATAAGCTGGTTCAAAAAAGTCTAAACAAACACCCCCATAAAAATGACACGTGTATAGCAAATCTTCAATAAAAGAATGTTACTGAATTAGTATCATAACTTTCGTTGAAAAAAAAATTAGTATCATATCTGATAACCCTTTCACTTTATCATATTTCAATATTTTCAAGAAAAGGTGAATGAATATTTTGGTATAAAAGAGTAATCATCCTAACTAACCAAAAAACAAATCATAATCATCTAATTTAGAATGAGAGCCAACCAACCACACATAGAAAGAAACAACATAATGCAACATTTCTAATATAGATAGTCGCTTGTTCCAATCTAAACCAACCATCCTTTCTTAATGTTGACCACCTCCAATCAACCCAATTTGAAATATCCCAAAGTCTGCTCTTTAAAATAAGCTCCGCCTGAGGTTGATTTTATTTTAGCAAGTGAAGGAGATCTTTGAATTTTTTTTTAAGATGGGGAAGAAAATTTTCATTGCAAAACCAATAAAAGATTAGATCAATCTAATACAAAAGGAAGGATCCAAACCTCCATAGAGGAGGAGAAAAGGCCCTCACGAGGGAGGGAAACAAACCTCCACACATAAAGGATTATTATATCAACAAACTAAAAATTAAAAAAAAGGGGGCAGATCCAAGTCGTTACCAAACTCATCCAAAACTCCAGTGCTCTGCAACCTTCAACTTAGAATCTGAAGACCCCACCTTCGCTGCTCAAGATAGAACATTGAGGTTGAGGTGGTCGCCTAGTATGACAAACGCATTATCAAGCATCGGCTTTTGGATTGTCAGAAGATCTGAAGTTAGATCTTAAAGTGTGGAGAAAGTAAGGCAATGATGGTCAGATTGGTGAAGCAAACATCAAATTTGGAGGATCGGAAAGAGGGAGAAAAGACGGAGAAGTGGGAGAACCATCGCCATCTTCCTTTCCCTTTTGAGGAAAATCTAGAGAGAAAAGGAGTTTTACGATTTGAGAAAGATTTTTTGGTTTGATTTAGAATTGGTTTTTTGAGAATTTTTTTTAAAAACATTATAAATTAATTTGATAAAAATAAATATATATTTTTTAAATTTTAAAAATTATTTCTACGTTCAAAAAATATAAAATCATATAAAATTTATGAATGTTTTTAAATTTTAATAAAAGTATTTCAAGAAAACAGATTCTAAAAATCAAACCAAACAATATTTAACCACTATATAAACTTGTTATTTATTTTTATTTTTTTGGTTCGTTGTTACCCTTTAAAATTTAAAGAGTAAATTATAAACACACACTTTGAAATTTGTTTAAATTACGATTTGCCTAATATAATTTTGGAAATTACATCACGTCTTTTGAAATTTCTAATTTCATAACAAATTATATTTTTTATTAATAAATCATCAAATTAACTAACAGTTTTTAATTATGTCAAAAAATTATTTCAATTAATAATTCAGGTAATTTTATCATTGTATAGGAGAACAACTAGTAATTTCATTTTTTTAACTAATTTTGTTAAATAAAAAATTACGAAAAGAAGGTATTTGTAATTTTTCAAATTATAAATGAAAAATTGTATTTTAAGCATACCTCAAAAGGTATATTTATAATTTATCTTTTTAAGTAAAGAGGTGTTTCTAAAACTTAAAAATGGAAACCAGCCACACACATATTAATCTGTATTAATTATGAATTATCTACAAACATTTTTTTATTTTATTTTTTATTTTTATAATGGCTAGGTTTGGTTAAATTACAACTATGATTTAGAAAGATTTTTTGGTTTGATTTAGAATTGGTTTTCTTTTTTAAAAAAAAAATTATAAATTAATTTGATAAAAATAAATATATTTTTTAAAAATTTTAAAAATTATTTCTACGTTCAAAAAATATAAAATCATATAAAATTTATGAATGTTTTTAATTTTAATAAAAGTGTTTCAAGAAAACATATTCTAAAAATCAAACCAAACAATATTTAACCACTATATAAAACTTGTTATTTATTTTTATTTTCTTGGTTCGTTGTTACCCTTTAAAATTTAAAGAGTAAATTATAAACACACACTTTGAAATTTGTTTAAGTTACGATTTACCTAATATAATTTTAGAAATTACATCGCGTCTTTTGAGATTTCTAATTTCATAACAAATTATATTTTTTATTGATAAATCATCAAATTAACTAACAGTTTTTAATTATGTCAAAAATTTATTTCAATTAATAATTCAGATAATTTTATCATTGCATAGGAGAACAACTAATAATTTCATTTTTTTAGTTAATTTTGTTAAATAAAAAATTACGAAAAGAAGAGATTTGTAATTTTTCAAATTATAAAGGACAAATTGTATTTTAAGCATACCTCAAAAGGTATATTTATAATTTATCTTTTTAAGTAAAGAGGTGTTTCTCAAACTTAAAAATGGAAGTTAGCCACACACATATTAATCTGTATTAATTATGAATTATCTACAAACATTTTTTTATTTCTTTTTAATTTTTATAATGGCTAGTTTTGGTTAAATTACAACTATGATTGAGAAAGATTTTTTGGTTTGATTTAGAATTGGTTTTCTGAGAATTTTTTTTTAAGAAATTATAAATTAATTTGATAAAAATAAATATATTTTTTAAAAATTTTAAAAATTATTTCTATGTTCAAAAAATATAAAATCATATAAAATTTATGAATGTTTTTAAATTTTAATAAAAGTATTTCAGGAAAACATATTCTAAAAATCAAACCAAACAATATTTAACCACTATATAAAACTTGTTATTTATTTTTATTTTTTTGGTTCATTGTTACCCTTTAAAATTTAAAGAGTAAATTATAAACACACACTTTGAAATTTGTTTAAGTTACGATTTACCAAATATAATTTTAGAAATTACATCACGTCTTTTGAGATTTCTAATTTCATAACAAATTATATTTTTTATTGATAAATCATCAAATTAACTAACAGCTTTTAATTATGTCAAAAATTTATTTCAATTAATAATTCAGGTAATTTTATCATTGTATAGGAGAACAGCTAGTAATTTCATTTTTTTAGTTAATTTTGTTAAATAAAAAATTACGAAAAGAAGGCATTTGTAATTTTTCAAATTATAAAGGAAAAATTGTATTTTAAGCATACCTCAAAATGTATATTTATAATTTATCTTTTTAAGTAAAGAGGTGTTTCTAAAACTTAAAAATGGAAGTTAGCCACACACATATTAATCTGTATTAATTATGAATTATCTACAAACATTTTTTTATTTTTTTTAATTTTTATAATGGCTTGTTTTGGTTAAATTACAACTATGATTGAGAAAGATTTTTTGGTTTGATTTAGAATTGGTTTTCTGAGAATTTTTTTAAAAAAAAATTATAAATTAATTTGATAAAAATAAATATATTTTTTTTAAATTTTAAAAATTATTTCTACGTTCAAAAAATATAAAATCATATAAAATTTATAAATGTTTTGAAATTTGAATAAAAATATTTCAAGAAAACATATTCTAAAAATCAAACCAAACAATATTTAACCACTATATAAAACTTGTTATTTATTTTTTATTTTTTTGGTTCGTTGTTACCCTTTAAAACTTATAGAGTAAATTATGAACACACACTTTGAAATTTGTTTAAATCTCGATTTACCTATTATAATTTTAGAAACTATATCACGTTTTTTGAGATTTCTAATTTCATAACAAATTACATTTTTTATTGATAAATCATCAAATTAACTAACAATTTTTAATTATGTCAATTAATAATTCAAGTAATTTTATCATTGTATAGGAGAACAGCTAGTAATTTCATTTTACAAAAGAAAACTCTTTTTAAACGAGGAATTTTATTCTGGAAGTCACATTGGAAATCCCATTTCCAAATCCAGGGGATACCAAAGCGAATAACAAAATGGACTGTAGATTTGGACATAGATATATCCTTGTAGCCTGGAAGGTGACTATATGCAACCTGCCATTCTTTGAATGTAGTGCGAACATCGTCTGGAAATGCATCAATTTGGATACCAAACTTATCCCACCAAACGAGAAACCAGTTGGGGAGATCGTTTTGTAAAAGGTCGGGAAGGACACGAATAAACCAAGAATGGTTCCGTGGGGGATTCATATAATAAAAGGCTTGAGAAAAAGCATTAATATAATCTCGAAGGTAAAACCTAACACTATCTATAAGATAGGTAAGCTTGATTTTTCCAGCCGTAAGATCATCAAGACCTTTGAGCATACAGCCTCAGTCCAGAATAATGATGAGTTAATGTATTTACTCCATCTCCAGGACCTTTGCCCTTTCTTACAGCAATACAAATATGTCCACATAGGACTTGTCCAGGTAGCATTTAAACCATTGACTCTTCTAGGCCAAAATACCAGTATTCAGTGTACACTACGAGATGGTAGGTGTACTAATTGGAGAGCTTCACTAATGGGAGCCATAGAAACAAGCCTAGGTCATGGTCCAGTATATTTTGACATATATCCAAATCTGAGTATAGCCCTTTCAGACCAGAACCTTTCTAAGGTTTTGGAATTAAGAGTTTTATCTCATGGTTATGAATATCTTCCCGGACCACCACCCTTTACGGTTATTTCCAGAATATACCTGAAGGTTCTCACAACCTTAAATCCTTATATAAGAAAGCAGAGTGACCAAGGTCACACCGTGCTTATTGACACCAATCTTTACAGTAGTCAAGTTGTTGTTCCTAAAATATTGATTGAATGGGAAAAAATTACCTTTCCTGAAAAATGGCAGATAACTAATGCTGTCCCCCCTCGACCAATTGTTAGACACAATTTGGATGATGTCATACAGACAGAGGAGGTAATGTTTACCTTCGTTTTCAGCGACCTCAAAGACAACTATCCAGAAGCATGTCAACTGCTAGTATCAGATCTACTCCTTCTTTTAGAGAAGCATATAGAGTAGACTTTCCTGAGTCATCCAGACACTCTAGCGCTGAACCTGTAGAATCTGTCATACAAGGCATGCCATCCAGACCACCAAGTAATCCAGACCACATAGATCCTATGGATCCAGTTGTCCAAGGATTACAATTTTCAACTAATAGAATCCCACATGGTATTTATGAACCTAGGGAATCCAGTAGCAAAGGACCATATAGTCCTACTGCCAGTGATATGAATTTTAAAGTTTAATGGATTTTGGTCCAGGAAGTGAAACCAGAAAAATCCTAAATCAGGAATTTTACCAGGATAAATATGCAAAATGCAGAGAATGGTATTTTGCTAATCACACTTCAGAACAATTACAGGAATTTAAAATCCAGTATTATAAGTTTTTAGAAGAACACCAAAAACTTCAACCTTTTCCATTATGGTTTATGGAAAATGGTAATATATCAGATTCACAAATAAATGTCTTAGAAAATATTCAGAAAAATTGGATAACTACTGATGGTAATATTATTACATCCGTTCATCCTCCTGCAAAATCTTTGGAATTACTTCCAAGTGATTCTACTACCCAGCCTTTAGTCATTACTGCTTTTGTAGAACCTCCAGCAAAAAGTACTAATGCTGTGACAGTTAAAGAAATTATTCCTATTATGAAACAAAATAATTATACTAACCTTTTCTGTCAAACTATGCATAAACAATTAACCAGAATTGAAGAAACAGTTGTTCATATAAAAAACACCTGTCATCTCCAACCTAAAGTTCCAGATATCAAATCAGTAGCTTTTAAGCCTACTCCTACAGTAATAAATTTTAATCTAAAACCCAAGAAAGACAATACAGAATTCATGGATACTCTTATTAACAAGATTAAAAGTCTTAATATAGGAGAATCCTCACAAGTAATATGCTATCCAGAAATCATTTCCAGGAGATAGATGAAAATTATCAAAATTTGGAACCTCACCAAATATCTGAGATTCAGGCAAATTTCCAAAATGAACCCTCTTCTGTTAATAAAGTTCATTATGGAACAAACATAGATCGAACTGCTTATACGGCACCAAGTAGATATTATTATTCCCGACCTAGCCCTATGGATCTTCTTTATGAAGAAGATTTCCTACTCCATCAGAAATCCTACCATAGTAAAACCATTTATGAATGGAATATTGATGGTCTTTCAGAATATCAAATATTTCAAGTCCTCCAGCATATGTTTATGTTTGCTACAGTGTGCAAACAAAATGAGAATACCGACCATCAAGTCGCCCGATTTATAGTCAGTGGCTTTACCGGGTTACTCAAAGGATGGTGGGATAATATTCTCACTACAGTACAAAATAATGAAATTTTAAATTCTACTCGAATAAAAACTGATCCAAACACCCGAGCTGAAGCTACCGAGCAAGATGCTATTTACACTTTGGTAAACACTATAGTTCTCCATTTTATTGGTGCTGTAACAGGCATTGAAGATAGAAGTAGAGAACTATTACAGAAATTAAGATGTCCATCTTTATCTCATTTTAGATGGTATAAAGATGTTTTCCTGCTAAAAGTTCATCGAAGAGCCGATGCCAATTCAGATCATTGGAAAGCCAAA
Organism: Camellia sinensis; assembly: GCF_004153795.1. Taxonomy (NCBI): domain Eukaryota; kingdom Viridiplantae; phylum Streptophyta; class Magnoliopsida; order Ericales; family Theaceae; genus Camellia; species Camellia sinensis. The sequence continues at coordinate 1,503,779 of NW_021024878.1, read as the reverse complement.
TTTATTGATGGTCTTCCTACTCTTTTTGCCGAAAGAGTTAGAAAAAAGTTAAGAGATCGTCATAATCAATTGTGTAACGCCCTCAAAATAAACCCATAATAACCATAACATTAACATGCATTTATAAAAGAAAATGAACCATTTGAGTCATTCATCAGAGTATTCTTATTGAAAGACATCACATGTAACATCCTGCAACATCAAAATAATGCCCTAAGGGCTTACATCTTTCCAAGCTAACACTTGGACACAAAAAGGATGAGTACTAACTCATTTACAAGTTAAGCCCTAGGCTTGAATGTTTACATGAAATCTCAAAAATAACAAAATAAAACATATAACTAAAGACAAGTCTTCAAAATCCCAAACATCAAATCCTTCCAGGCTAAGTCCGTGGAGGTAGCTTATCACCTGAACCTAAAAATGATGTTCCCATAAAGGGTGAGCCACAGCCCAATAGAAAAATACTAAACCAAATATAAGCATAAATCAATTCACCCCCAAGAGGCGACACTACACAAATAGGAGATGCTAACTGTGCTAACTCCAACTCCAAAACAGATGCAAATGCAGCAGACACAAAGGAATGAGATGCACCCGTATCAATCAAAACATTAGCAACCGAGTTGCAAAATAAGAAAGTACCTCTCACAACCGATGGAGCCGGTACAAGATCCTGCGCGGTAACAGCATACACGCGCCCAGATGACCTCTGATCAACCTGCTCACCCCTAGGAGCATAAGATTGTATCCTCAAGTGAGACGATGAAGCCCCCTGATTGGCCCTCGAGCACCAACAGGTTTCCTGCTAAGGGCGTCGGCCACCACATTGGCCTTTCCCGGATGATAATGCAACTCAAAGTCATAATCCTCTATGAACTCCATCCACCTCCTCTGCCTCAAGTTCAAGTCTCTCTGTGTGAACAGATATTTCATATGAAAAACAACCATATATTTCAACCTGCATTAACACTATGCAAATGCCCTAAGGGCTTACAATCGAAACCTCTCATAGGCATAACTACAAAAGAAAATGGGATTCTATGGTAATCAACCTCTATATCACAACCCCTAACACCGTGTTTCAAAATCAATTCACCCCCAAGAGGCGACACTACACAAATAGGAGATGATAACTGTGCTAACTCCAACTCCAAAACAGATGCAAATGCAACAGACACAAAGGAATGAGATGCACCCGTAGACTCTGGCACAAACAGACAGTCTCGGTATCTCACACTCAGGTCGGAATACACCGTCAAACCCTTCTCAACCTTCCCACCGAAAATCTTCTCACGAAGCGATTCTACCTCAAGATCACCCCTCTGAGCCTCTAACACTCGAATCACAAGTGATTGAAGGAAATGAAATGTTGATTGAATATCCATTTGTGCATTTATTTCTGTTTAGAAATAACTGCTTGGGCTATCGGTGGAGGATAGTTTCGTGATTGTTGTAGACAAAGATGCATGATGATTAGGCAAACGGAAACTAATCAATGGAATGTGTCATGGAACTTGACGGTTGATAGAATACATTAATTATAATGTATTGAGTAACTATGTATTGAACCACAATGGTGTTTTTTAGTATACGTTATGTGTAGAGGAGGAGATGGGGGATTGACCTCCGCAGGTTAGGGGAGATACGGGACGGCGTGCTACCTCTAACACCCGGATTAGTGTTGGGAGAAGATAGGGGAATGAACTCCGTAGAACAGCTTCATATGACTTGTCTAGAGAAGTGAAGCATAGAGCTTCATATTGCTATCTGTAAGTTTATGTGGATATAGCTATATGCTTATCTGAATGGATATGTGTTCGAATATACTCATATCTGTTGATGAATGTGGCACTCAACATAGACATCCGTATCTTCCTTATCTGAGAATGTAGATCAAATTGTTGTAATACATAGTCCCTGTCCTCAGAAATCGTGCGGCTGGTGCTCACACTATCGCCCAATCAACTGGTTTAAAAAAGGGAAATCGAATCGAGTAACTATGGAACATCCGTAAACGTCGATAAACCCGCAACGAACAATGACATAAATATCGCCTGATTTACTCGTGAATGTAACAGTGGTTAGGCCATCTATCCAATTGCTAATATCTAGCCATGGTTCATGGTTGGTTTAGTGTACTTTCTACTGGCTGTGAGCTCACTATATGGAATATCATTCCAGAGGTACAGGTAGCATGCCACCTCCAAGACATAGCTTGGAAGGGCTAGAGCCGCGGACACAACTGTTTGCGTTACTTTTGAGTATTACATCGGTAAATCAAAGCCAATGAGGCTTAATGGTGTATTGAGTTAGTTACTCTTTTGTGTAACCCCAAGTGTTAAACTTTGGAAAGCTGTTAGCCTGTTAGTAGCGGATTTGCGTTTTTGTTGGCTTAACATGTAATACTTTTGTTAATGAAACCCCTCTGAGAAAAATGAAAGAATGTGGAACTTTGAATCAATGCATGTCGATTTGTTGGTTTTTTGTATATTCTTAATGTATTTATTTTTGACGGGCGTTACCAATGGTCCTTTCATCATTGCCGATATCTATATTTTCAATATAAAGGACTGTTTTTTTCTCAAAACTAATGAAAATTCTGGACATATTGGGTACTGGAAGAGCACCAGAAGGACATCTTTAGCTGTTTTGGCTTAGATTCCTTTTTTATTGGAAGTGGCACTAAGCCTGGAACATTCTTGTATATGATCAGGTGATTGCCCGCCTACCGGCGGCCCCTTACTGCTGAACAGCCCGGCCTCTATATCTGCATTGAGAGTGTGAATGAACCTGTGCAAGTAAATTTGCCGGTTAGGAAATCTGGAAGAGAATTATGTTCCTCTTTTGATATATCAAATATCAAAACAAATACTGAAAAGGTTGCCTACCATGCAGCCAAAAAGTTGTTTGGCAGGGGATTTTCAACATCTTTGGGAAAATTTGTAAGCATTTAGCTGCCCACGAACAATTCAACTCTGATTAAAAATTTGATTTAATAAATCATCCTTTGAAATTTAAGACACAATTTAATAATAGCTAAACCATTTCTTTTATAGGGATAATCAATATTGAAGATGATGCAAAATACCGGAATTGAAATCTTTAAAAAGTCTCTTGTTACTGTTAGGATGAAGCAGTATGACCACCAAAACCAAGATTTGAATAGTCCATCAAAGTCTTTCAACAATTTTTTTTCCATGCGGATGGTAAGAAAGACAAGGTTAGATTTTCACTTTAGCCTTTAATTTTCTGAACCAGCCTGTGTGTATGTTCTGCTCTAGGGGAGGATTTTTTTTCTAAAGCCTAGGAATTATAAATTGTCGCTTCTTGCATCGTAGCAAGTTACGATAGTAATCATGGAATTATAATTTAAACTACCCAAAAAACAATCTCTTGTAATGAGTTTTATCTATAATTTCGTCTGGAAATTTGAAGGGCAAATTCCTGCTTCTATTAATAGGAATAATAGTTGCCATTATGAATGTTATGGGCCTAAAAATCTTATTATTGCTGAAAAAAGTTTGCATGATTGCAAAATTACCAACTAATCCATTTCTGATGATAACATGCTTTTAAAAATGTTAAGTGTTTCAATATGCTGCATCAATTGATGGAAGAAAAAAATTTAAAACATCATCAAGTATAGCAAATTGGAAAATTCTGCTTATAGATTGAAAAAATTACATTCATAACATATTGCTGGGAATTCGATGGTCATTTTTCAAACCAAATGCACTGAATTCCATTCGAATGGGACTGTTAAAAGGAGTTTTGTATCTATCTGATCAGCAAATTTGGACTTGCCAATATCCTGATTTCATGCCAAAATTTTTTAGAAGTCAAAATATGACCGCATCCTGTAACGCGCATCTAACAGGCATTCTTTTTTTATTGGGACTGGAACCTTATCCATTGAAGGCTTCATTAAGAGTGTTTATATTAATATGACCCAAATCTTGGCACACTCTTTTCATATCTTCGGCATTTTTGTTCCCATAGCAAAGGCTGTACAACCCCTCCCAAGGGAGGCAATCCCTCCTTCTCAGCGTATTTTAGCTAAAGATTCGCGTACTGAGTACCTGTCCATTCGTTACAAGCATATAGGCTTATGTTGCCCGTGAG